>CM032446.1:204099562-204331885 GCA_019049505.1 Pachyrhynchus sulphureomaculatus
TCTCGAAAAGTGCTTAATTGTAAAATCTACATTTAATATTTTCATTTTACCAAATTTAATAAGCCCGACTTTTAGTAATCACACTTCATTTTAATCTTCTTATAATAACCTTACTATCATGACATCTTGTCGGTAATAAGGATTACTTCTGCCAATACTTTTCCCTTTTAAGTCCTGTAGTAAAGCTGATTACACCCGACGGACTCGTTATCTATTCTCGTGACGTACGGTAAAAACCTTTGAAGTTCTCGGAGACTTAAATAAAGAGAGACATTTGCCGTGACCTTTAGACCTTAGCTGGATTTAAGTTGAAATCACTTCAACGAATTAAATTAATTTCAATGAAAAGCGTAAAGAAATAAATCTTTTAATGAAAAATTAACATTATCTTCAAAACTTTTCATAAGTTATATATTAATATCTGATACGGAATCTATATTCTATAGAATCCGTATCAAATTTGCTTATGATGAGAAAAGAATATTTACGCTGTATCCTACATGGGCCACACAAATAGCATGACTATAGCGACAAAAAACTAATGCAATATGTTTATGAAGAAAAAGAGGTAGAAGCGATGAGCGACTAGACGTTACTTGCGTCAGCTGCTAGTTTACGTTGGTAACAGTTTTGATCTGTCACATCAAAATAGAATATTTTATAAGAGAAAAAAAACTTATAATGCTTACAAGTTGATAGAGAGTAAGCAAGAAGAAACCAGAACGTCACAAGCTTTTATGATTAGTGTTACATATATGTTTATTTTAAATTTTCTAATTGTAATTTCAGCCACCTTCTGTTATATTATAGAGCTACAGTTGACACAGATATTTCATCTACACTATCTCACATAAATAGAACATTGTTAGAGAATTGTAAAATTCATCTTTTGTGCATATTCACAGTCAGAGCAATAATAAAAATCAGAAATTTTAGGATTTATTTAACAACAGTCAAGAATCGAAAAATCATACAACTACAGTTCTCTGTCATGCTGATTACGCTGGGTAGTAAAACTCATAATTAAGGGCAGCTAAACCGTAAAAGAAACCAAAAGAAGAGAGATCGTAAGCTCCTTGGAATACAATAAAGACTCATCTACTGGTCTTCTGAATCTTATCCATCTTTTGTAACCGATTGGAAACAGCTTGTTGACTAACGTCCAATTGCTCGACGAGTTGTTTTTGTGTTTGCAAATCATCTTCGTCCAACAATGTTTGCAATTCCACATCTTCGTATTTTTTTGGTGGTTTTCCACGTTCCTTGTCTGCAACATCGAAGTCATCACTTTTGAAATGCCGAAACCATCGTTCACACGTATCTTGCGATGGAGCATGTTCACCATAAGCTTCTCGAAGTAATCGGTATGACTCAACAGCAGTTTTCTTCAAATGAAACCAAAAATGAATGCTGTCCGTGAATGCTCTTTGTTCGGTATAAATTTCGACATATCGAACACAACACAATACTATGCACTCACTTTTCCAATTTATCACTCGTGCGCGTCTGACACTTGTTGATGACTCAACAAAATGGCGCAGTGTCAAATCTTTATAGCACAAACTGCATTGGTGCACCATCTGTTGTCTGAAATCCGTATTTCATACTTGTACACCTAGTAGTGTAGAAAGAACAAAAAATAATTTACCCAATAAAAGACAAAGCTATTATTAATTTCTTAATTTCATGTTGTTGTCAGTCAGTTGATGACATATTTGAAAACATTACAAATAGTATAGAAAATCCCATTGACAAAATTTGCCCAAAACAACAAAAAAAACAGAAATCAAGGAGTAAAACATCTAATGAAGCCAAAGAGACCAATGATAGATAAGACTACGGATGAATACAGAACTATAAGTAGAGAAATATCGAGGGAAATTAGAAAAGACAAGAGGCAAAAAAATGCAGAGGAAATTAAAAACGTTGCTTAAAAGCTTAAAAGTCTTGAGAAGGAAGAACACAACGGGAAGGAAAGACATATGCAAGATTAAGGATATGCATAGTAATGTAATAACAAAAAAAAGAAGTATTTTAAAGATCATCGAATTATTTTATCAACAATTATAAACCTTACAAGATAAAAGAACAGAAATCAATATACCAAAAGGCCTAAATCAGGGGTCTGAGGATATCCCAGACATCACAGAAGAAGAAATCACATCAGCATTCAAGGACATGAAAAATAACAAAGCTCCGCGTGAAGACAATATTGTAATAGAGGCAATTAAACAAGGAGGACAACAAATTATCAAATCACTTAAAATGTTATTCAATTAATGCCTCGTGGAAGGAATAACTCCATCGCAATGGAATAATACAACTATTGTCATCATAAATAAAGAGATACTTCAAACCTTACAAACTATCGACCTATTAGTCATATATACAAGTTATTCACGAAAATATTTACCAGACGTCTAGCAAATAAATTCGAGTTTTTCCTTTCAAAAAAAAACAGGCACGTTTCCGCTCGGGGTATGGAACAAACGACCATATGCTTACAGTTAAAATCCTCATTGAAAAATGTATAAAATATAATAAGCCTCTTATACTCATATTTGTGGACTTCGAATAGGCTTTTAATTCTGTAAATCAACAGAGAGTTTTGGAAGCGCTTGCTGAGTGTCGTATTGATCATCGATATTCCAATGTAATTAAATACATATATGAAATTGCCACCACTCATGTTAAAACACAAACTAATCAATCCACCAGCAAATTTCGAATCGAAAGAGGAGTGCAGCAGGGTGATACGCTCTCAGCCAAGCTTTTCGTAACACTTCTAGAAAGTATTCTAAAATCAATAAACTGGGAAAGAATGGGACTTAACACTGACAGTGAGAAGTTAAATCACCTCTGTTTCGCTGGCGACATTGTCTTATAAATAAGCTCAAACTATGCTTCAGGAAGCTTCAGGAAAGGTTGGTCTAAAAATCAATCTATCCAAAATCCAGTTTATGATAAATCTTGTATTAAGCGACACTATAAAACTGAATAACGTAGAGATAGAGAAAGTGCACCAATATAAATACCTGGGACGTGAAATCAACATAAAACGAGATAACCAAACACATGAAATTCAGCGGCGAATAGGTCTCTCCTGAGCTGCATATGGCAAACTGGCCTGTGTATTCAAATCTAACCGTCCTATGTGCTTAAAAAAGAAAAGTATATGACAGATGTATACTCCCCGTTCTTACGTACGAAACCAATACTCTCACAATCACGAAGAAAAACATCAATAAAATATGTGTCATGCAACGAAAGATAGAGAGGTCATGTTAGCCGTTACTCTTAGAGATCACATCCCAAATCACATTATCAGGAAGACAACGGAGGTACAAGACGCAGTCAAATTCATTCTACATTTTAAATGGAACTGGACTGGGCATGTGGCTAGGTTTAACGATGGGTGATGGACAAAGAGAATCATAGAGTGGCGACCAAGACCCGAAGTCTATCTGAGTAGAGGTAATTCACCAAGTCGCTGGACTGGTGATTTGAAAAGAGTTACTGGAAATTGGGTACAAGCAGCTTAGAACAGAAAAAGTGACAGCTTTCGTCCCGCAGTGGACAGTAAAAGCTGATGATGATGAAACTGTATTTAGACAAACAATATACGTAGATTTCTAAAAATTTGTGTATAAAGGAGGTAGTGCATTTTCTTGGAAAAATAGTGACTTCTTTTCATTATCCCGGCATGAGACGCTAAACTCGCAAATTTAAGGGAATGCTGTCTATATTAGAACTGCTATTATTAAGAATTTTAAATCAGTTACTAGAAGTTTGGTTTGTTCAAATGTTAAAGAATTGTATGACCAAAAGCACTTTAAACGCACTTTTTAAAATAAATTGAAACAAATTAAAAATTTCACAGATAACAATCATCAGAGTAAACGAAAATTATTTCTAGTAGTGAATTACCGGTTAAGTGTAAGTCGGACTTGCGCAATTAGTGTTCCGTAAGTTGATTGCTTTTAAAATAAAATTTTTTGTTATGGAGGTACAAAATGATCAATGGCTTCACAAAACACACCCCAAATGAGTTTTCAACAAAGCTTGTTTCCGATCTTTGTTGAAAACTGATGACCTTGAAATCTTTGTTTTCTTTATATATCTGATAAATTATTAAAGATTTATGATAATTTTCATTCAATCTACATTCTGTATTCCAAAATTTTTTTCAAAATTTTTTGATCAGTCATTTTCGAGATAACCGATTTTTAGCAATTTAAAAAATAAATACAAAGAAAAGTATGCGCAAGTATTACATTATATATATTTTTGAATTGGTGTTTTCACAAGCTTTCATTTAACACCCAGCTCGATGGCGAAAAAATTTTTTTTCACTTCCAACCCCAAAACTAACCCTTTAAGTCAATATTTAACATTCAAAACTACACGGCTCTGTTGGGGCCCTCAATTCCTATATTAGTGCCAAATTTCAACTTTCCATGTCAAATAGTTTCGGAGAAAATCGGGTATGACAGACGGACAGACACCGAAGTATATATAAGTATTCCGTATGAAACACTAACAATGATAATGACTATTTTTCTCCTAAACTTTAAGTGTTCTTTTAGCGATTTTTTGTGTCATATTTTATTTCGGAAATGTCATTTTGATATAGAATTGCGACTTTGTCGTAGCAACCGATAGTTCCATAAGTAAAAAATCGTACCTAGTAACTATGTGTACCTCACAAAATACTGGGAGAAGATTGCATTACTAGAGGCAACTAAGAACGAGCAACTTCGACAGCCGAAGCGGAGCTTTAAAACCACGGAAATGCCCTAACAACATTTAATTAAACCTTGGCTTGGAAAGAAAGAAAATCGTTCTGATATTTATTATTAAAAAAGTTACGATTGTAATAAATTATTTTAATACCACAGAATGCAGTAGAAAATGTGTTGTTGATAAAACAGAAATTAAACAAATATGTTAAAATTTGAACAATTTTCGGACAAGACATATAAAACGTAGTAGATTTCGATTGAATGGACAGAAAAATTTTATATATTTTATTTTCATTTGTAAATTCAATGTCTAATTATAGCTATTAAATTTTCTATTTAATACAGAATCCAAAGTTTGTAAAACCTAGTTTCTCTTCCAAGAAATAATTAAAAAAATATATATTTATAGTTTGTGGATAGTAAAAATCATTTAAAGATTGGAGATATTTTTACGGCTTACATTGAGTTGTTTTTAAACTCCTCTCACATATTTAATTTTGTACTCAAAAAATATGTTTTTTTTTTTCTTTTTTTATTATGTCATTTATTTGCTTGAAAAAAGTTTATAATAATTTGAATCTTTATGTCGGTTAGTTCATAACTTCTCATTAATATTAACTGATTAATATACACCAGGTACGTATATATTATGTGGTTCCAACGAAACCTGGTATTTTTATAATAAAATCCGAACATGTCAAAATATTTGCTCTGGGAGGCCCACCCTTCGGACAGAAGTTGAATGCCACGGCTTTTGAAGCTAATCACTCAACAACCTAATTTCATAATCATCGAATAGAGGAGGTGGTAGTCAGATGAGACCAGGTTAGGGGTATACGCTGCGCGTAGGAGAATTTCCCATCAGGCTCCATCATTTTTCCTTTACCAGCTAAATCCACATGATGCCTAGCGGTATCGTGACGAAAAAATCACTTTTCGGCAAATTATTATTAATACGCTCCAGTTGTTTATAATCTTCGGCGATTAGGTTTTAGGACCTCATAATCGACCATACCCTCCCTATTCCACTAAATGCACAGCAACATTTTGTTACCGTTTCATTGACCGTTACATTTCTCTACAAGAAACTTGTCTTTCTATGTTTTGAGAGTACAGAAATGAAGTGTAAAAGAACAGATCGGTAAAACAACTTATCGAATGTAATTTTAATTCAGTTGTCACCCAATTTGCTGGGCGTTAATTTGTTAGCAAATATGACATGGCAAAGAGAGCTTCTCAAAAGCTGAGAATATTATTTCGAACTGGCAAGCTTTACACTTCCCAAAAACTGATAATTCTGTACAAAGCTCAAATTACTGCACCCATATTTGGGTCCCTACTACAACACTGCATGTGTTGGATTTTATGCTGAAGAAAGCTGTTCGCTTGACCGGAGACCCAGAACTGACCCACATCCTTGATTCATTGGAATATTGAACCACACGTATTTTTATAGAAAGTGTTCGATGGATTTAGTCCGCTTAATTCCTCCTAAAGCGGTGCATGCTAGAAATACACGTCGTGCTAAAACTTCACATTTGTGTGAAGTTCAGCTTGCTACTCCTCATACAACCCCTTTTAAGCAGTCTTTTATATGGAGACCTCACTCCTTTAAAATGAATTGCCCAGGACTGTGTTTCCTACCGAGTACAATTTACAGCGACTCAAGACCAACGTGAATCGCTTTTTCTGCACGCGCGTCGCTCCTGTAGCACTTTTGAGAATTTCCGCGCAGCACATGTACTATGCCTATATAAAAAAAAAACGTATGACCTCTGTTGACTGAATTTTAGTGGAAAATGATCAAATATGCTGTATCTAATAAGATACACGTCAGAGATTATAACAAAGATTAATGAGATTAATAGAGAGTAGTAGATAAATGATAAATTCAGGTAAAATTTTAATTTATAATGAATTTTAAAGTAAGCATACAGTGTGACAATTTAGATCCGCATCATATGGGATTTTTTTAAACAATCACTTTAGCCCGGATCTGGTTATGGCATCCATTTATGCTTCAAACAATATCAGAAATAAAGTATAGCAAGTCATTTTTATGCATGACGCCACTTGTCAAAAATGACATTTTCGTAAAATTTTTGAAAAAAGAACGTATAATTTGGTCAAATTTTAAAAAAAGTTATTAGACAAAATGGTTTATTTTGGGATTCTAGATATGTTTGTCAAATTTCAACGGCCTACCACGATTTTGAATTTTTGGCAGTTTTTTGACATTTCGGCAATTGTTTTTCATCTTGATTTATTGCAACCTTATTTAAATCATTTAATTTGTAAAAAACTAGGCACCTATAATCTATTTAAGAACAAAATGAAGTCGTGTCCATAATTTTTTTATAGAATATTAAAATTCACACATTATAATGAATCATATTTGATGCAAAGTTCGATTAACTTTTGTTTTTAAATAGAAAAATATTTCTCGCTTACGTAGTTTGATAGCGAACACACTTGAACGTTTTTAAATTAACACAAATCTTAAATTTTTATCTTTTTAGTAATGTATTTAAAGTTTCAACACTGTAATGTAAATAGAAATCCAACGGGGTGATGTCGGGCGATCGAGGTGGTCAATAATTATCCTGATCTCTCCCAATGACCCTGCCATGAAATAGTTCATTTAAAGTGTTTCGTACTTGTGTATTGGTGCACCATCTAATTGATACCATAGAGCATATCTTAGATCCACAGCTTCTAAAATTTTGTTATTTAAAAAATCTATCGTTGTGAGTTTAAATTATGTCTAAAAAAATATGGCCCTAGTATTTGGTCATTTACAATGCCACACCAAACGTTAGTTTCAAACGAGTATTGGTCACGACACTCAATTATGAAGTTTGGATTTTCTTGGGCCCACCATCGACTACTCCGTTAGAAGTAAACTTGGCTTCATCAGTCCATAAAACATTGTACGGAAATTTGGTGTCCTCTTCTATTTTTGTTTGGTACCAGTATAAAATAACAACCGAATATAAAATTTTACGTACACTTTCCCTGTCGATCTCCGGTTTAGACTTCCAAATAGTTCTAACACTGGTTTTGCCTTCTTTCACTACACTTAAGCACACATCTAACTCAGTATCTTCGGTATGTTTACGTGCAACACGATTTTTTCGGAAAAGATTTCCCACAGATTC
Organism: Pachyrhynchus sulphureomaculatus; assembly: GCA_019049505.1. Classification (NCBI taxonomy): domain Eukaryota; kingdom Metazoa; phylum Arthropoda; class Insecta; order Coleoptera; family Curculionidae; genus Pachyrhynchus; species Pachyrhynchus sulphureomaculatus. Next base: position 204,107,463 of record CM032446.1, read on the forward strand.
AGTCGATTTAAACTTTTTTATAATTCGGCTCACAGTAGATTGCTGCAAGTTTTTTTCAGAATGACGCTCTTTAAAAACATTTGCAACAGTGCGATGAGGTGTATTTTCCCCACACAATAAAACAATTTCAATTTTTTCTTGAAGAGAAAGCATATTGTGACACCATCATTTTCTTTCCATTCTAGTTTGAATTGCTAACTAAATATTTGACAGCTTACGACACCATGCGATCTGTAGTTCTCAATTGTTTCCAGGGCCTATTATTAATAAACGCATAGAAATATCGAGTTTTTGCTTAGCGTGTTAATTTCTCTGTTTAGCTCTTTTTCCTGTAGAAGGTAAGTTTTCAGGAGGAAATCGGCACAACCATAAAGGGTCTTTCTAATTTTGCGAATGTTAATTTTAATAGCCACGACTAATATGGCTGAATTTATTTTAAATTAGCAGTTACGTCAACAATGACACCGAAAGCATTTTAATGTAATTTTTCTGTGGTATTATTAACTGCCAAACTAATAACTAGAATATGTGTAATATTTTTATTACGGTTGCTAATTAGAATCTAAAAGGTAATATTGATCTAAAAAGTGGTTTTAGCTGAAGTTTAAAAAAAAACAAATAGGATAAAGCAGCAATTTGGTGTTTATAGTAAGAAACATTACATTGTTAAAAATTTAAATGCATTTATAAAAAGATCACAATATAAGATTTGTGTTAATTTGCAAATGTTTAAGTGTGTTCACTATCAAAATACGTAAGCGAGAAACATTTTTCTATTTAAAAACAAAAGCTAATCGAACTTTGCATCAAAGATGATTCATGATAATGTGTGAATTTTAATATTCTATAAAAAAAATATGGACACGACTTTATTTTGTTCTTAAATAGATTATAGGTGCCTAGTTTTTGACATATTAAATGATTTAAATAAGCTTGCAATAAATCAAGATGAAAAACAATTGCCGAAATGTCAAAAAATTGCCAAAAATTCAAAATTGTAGTAGGCCGTTGAAATTTGACAAACAGATCTAGAATCACAAAATAAACCATTTTGTCTAATCACTTTTTTAAAAATTTGGCCAAATTATACGTTTTTTTCAAAATTTTTTAAGAAAATGTCATTTTTGACAGGTGATGTCATGCGTAAAAATGACTTACTATACTTTATTTCTGATATTATTTGAAGTACAAATGGATGCCATAACCAGATCTGGGCTAAAGTGATTATTTTAAAAAAATCCCATATGATGTGGACTTAAATTGTCACACTGTATATTGCTAAATATCATAAAGAGCTAAGTCAACATCTTGTATTAAATAAAAGTTCGCTTCTTGCTTCTCGAAACAAGATCAAAGATTTCTTTACCATAGTTCCTTTGAAATTCGTTTTAGTATTCTGATTATTCTTCCGGAAAACTTTAAAAGCTACCGTAATGGTCTAATGCTTTGACAGCAATAAATTGAAAACTACTACAAACCAAAATATATATTTCAAAGGTTGAGTGTGCAATTTTTTTAAATACTGATAGTGCTGTTCTCAAAATCCTTAATTTTATTTTTACACATTTTAATTTAAACCGAAAATAGAAACAGCGTGAATTTAAATTGAAATAAAAGTAAGTTGCACGATCCTCTTGATCATAAAAACCGTAAATAATAAATGTTAACTGGAGCTAAAGTAATTTGTTTTCTTAAAAATGTAAAAGTTTTTAAGAATTTGTAGCAACCGACAGCCTATTGAATGATGCCCAGACCATCTATTTTAATCCAATAATGGCAACACCGACAAATAAGCCTGACAACATATATGTAGCATCGACAACCCAGTTAGTTTACGATCAACTATTGATCAGGAAGCATTACACAAAAGTTATCACCACTACACCAAATACTTTATTTTTGCTATCGACGCGCGTTTCGCTAACCATATTAGCATGATCAGGAGCAATGATTGACACATTGACATTGACAATCATCGTTCTTTATGATGGTAACATGGTAAGCGCCCCGCGCATCGAGTGCATAAATAATGTGGTGTCATCGTTCCAAAGATTCGTAGGTGGTGTATTAGCGCCACGTATGTTAATAGTATGCCCCACTCTGAGAACGGATTACATCCAGCGAACACTTTCCGTGGCAATAGTTGTAGAATAGATTCAAGTCGCCAACCGTTCTTCGATGTTTTAAGGTATGAAGGATTCTGGAGAGATCTGGGTCTCCAAACAGGCGAACGGCCCTCTTATGAGTAGAATCCAACAAATGCAGTGTATGTTTAAGAGCAGAGCTCCAAACCTGGGGGCAGTATTCCATCGTTGGTTGAATTTGAGCTATTATCGTCACTGCTTATTCCTTAGGTTACCTAACGTAACAAAATATATACTAAAACCTGGCTAGAGAAAATATGTATAAATTAAAAAAAAAAACACGTAAATCGGATAAGTATTTCTCGAGTGACAACAGCATTAACGGACAGACAGAGACGTTGCATTTTATAATATAGAGATAAATACCTTTTACACTACTCGTTAAGAAAACGCTTTTTTCCTGATCTATTTTCGATTGATTACAGTGTGATACAGTTATTTTTAAAATGAAAATTTTCCTACAACAAATTAAATTAAATTAGTAAAAGCTTAGTGAATTTATATCAACAGCGCATCTTTCGATAGAATTTTAGAGTAAATACAGCGTTAAAATGCTAAAACTTTAAGTGTAGTTAATTCCTGGGATGTAAGTAACCAACTTTTTATATATTATAGGTAATAATTTTTTTATATAAAAATTTGTTATGAAAGTCTTTGTTAAACCGCGACAATATTGCACAGTATTCGTGTTGGTCAACAACAAGCCATATGTTTAATGGATTTGTTTACCAGTGACAAAGTGAGAGGTCGATTTTTTCAGTTATAAAACAGAAGTGTTGTTATCCAATAACTTAAGCCAAAAAAGAGGGTCAACTTCGGATTGAGAGATAATAAGCTGTAAACTTGTATAAATCTTTATTTTGGCATTCTAAAAGTTGTCTCAAAAGTCTCATAAAATCTCCTGTCCGCTTCTTAAGATATTCAAGGTCAAAGGTCATAAAAATCGATTTTTCGCAAATATCTCGCTTCCTATGGTTTCAATGATATTTGCATCTATTGTAGAGCATAAAATTCTCTACAAATTTTGTTCTATACATTTTTTTATACGCATAAACCGTTTTTGAGATAGAGCGCGGAGAACGCGCAGCGCTCAGCCATACATAGCATAATGCAAAGCCCACCGTGAGTCCCGGTAAATAATACGTCGTATAAAGTTAACTAATAACTAAAAAAATCCATAATTATGAATAATTTACATCATTTATTAATTAATACATTATACTTAATATTTTTCATTTATCAAATATATTCGTTTAATAATACTTACCTAGTTCGTGTAATTAAAAAATTGTTAAGTGAAATACTTTAAGTATATTTTAATTATGTTCTAATATATATATATATATATATATATATATATATATATATATATATATATATATATATATATATATATATATAAATATATATATATATATATGTGTATATATATATATATATATATATATATATATATATATATATATATATATAAATATATATGTATATGTATATGTATATATATATATATATATGTATGTATATATATATGTATATATATATATATATATATATATATATATATATATATATATATAAAACTTGTCTGGAACAACGCAATTGAACATTTTGGAAAATCTCGAGCAGTTGACTTGAGATATTCAAGGCATTCGACCGTGTTTGGCATGACGGGTTATTGGCTAAGTTACGCTTTTATGGTACGTCTGAAGGGTTTTGTTTATAGTTCTCGGGTTGCCTCTGAGAGCGTTCTTTATGAGTGGGGGTGGACGGATTTCTTGGTAAGCTTTCACTATCAACGTCGGTGTGCCCCAAGACTCTATACTGTCTCCTAATCTCTTTCTTTTCTATATTAACGAGTTTCTGAAAAGGACCAGAAATGCAGTCCACAGCTTTACGGATGACAGTACCCTTATTTCTTCATTCACTTTGAATGCTCGAACATCTGCTATCCATGCAATACGTTATCAAGACCAACAGCCTAAAAGATGGTTCAGTCGCTTTCGTTCTGGATTCGATATCAAAGGTGCTCCTCACACTGATCCGCCAACGACAGAAAAAGTTGATAGCATTTTGGCAAAAGTTGAGTCAGATTAGAATGTAAGTAGCCATGGTATCGCCAAGGAACTAGAAATCCATTAACGAACAGTTTTAAATCATTTGGAGATAGTTGGATACAAAAAGAAATTCGATGTTTCGATGCTAAAAAATTTACTCGATAAAATTTTCATCTGCGAATCTCTACAGAAACGTAACGATATCGAGATATTTCTGAAGTGGTTGATCACGGGGATAAAAAGTAGATCATGTACGATAATAATGTGCGAAAAAATCGTGGTCGAAAAAGGATGAAGCTCCACAAACCATTGCAAAGTCCGGATTTATGTCAAAAAAGGAGCTGCTACGTCTGGAAAAAATGATTGATTCTATACTCTACTCTCAGCAGTTGACAAGATCGTAAACGATTGAAAAAAATAGGTTGAAACTAGTCAAAAGAAAGGGTGTCGTTCTCCGCTATGACAACCCCAGACCACACATATCTTTGAAATTGAGAGAGCCTGACTGGAAAGTTTTAATGCCTCCACCCTATAGCTCAGATCTTGAGAAGCAGACTACTACAGTCAATTAAGAAAGTGTCCGCAATAATTAATTTTTGGTATATGCGATTCTAGCGATTAAACAAAAAATCGGAACCTCATTTTAGTAAAAGCATCAGTCGATTCTGAACTTTCGTCGAAATCATTAAAAATCTAAAATGAGTCACTTGTTTGCGCGTCGGTTCGAGGCAGTCTTTCTTTGTTCCCATCCAAAGGGGCCTAAAATGACACATTCCGCGGCCGCTGAAGATAGTAAAAAGTCGTGAAGAAGCGGGTAAATCATTTTAACGAGAAGAAAAATGTTGACTTGCCAAAACACGGCTCGGTAGACAAAGTTACTTCGAAAGTCGAAAAACGAATCGTGTCTTTGTTTTCACGGGATCTGAAATTAACGCTGCGTCAAGGAGCAGCAAAATTAAGAAAATTGGGTTTGAATGTGCCCATGAGACCATTCGACAACATCTTCGTGCTCATGATGTCAAATTCCGAAGCACGTTGAAGAAATCTTTGCTGGGTGAAAATCACGTCGCGAAGGGGCTCGCTTGGGCCCACGCTAACATACTAGAGTGGCCCTCACAATGCCGCACGCTAAACCTATTGAAAACGTTTGGTCTCTTGTAAAGAGAAAGCTTAAAGGAAAGACTCTGTGCGAATCACTTGTCACAGTTTTTTTTGCTTAGAAACCACAGAAGTTCTACAGTGATGGAATTATGTTGTTACTAGAGCAATGGTAGACGATTATCAAACAATTGTCTCACTTTTGTGTGAAGGGCTCATTACGTTTTGGACAACCCCTTATATGTTATATGTGTATACTCTTGAGTTCTTTCACATTATTTCCTTACTTAATATTTTACTAAACCTATTTTATGTTTTCAATAAAAAATAAAACATGTTATTATGATCTTATCGCTATAAATTAAAAAGCTTTTGAGCTTTGACAAATATCCAGTTTTCTCGTCAACGACACTAGTTCGTTTGAAACTAAAGGAACTTTAATTATTCATAAGCAGATGATACGAAAGCATTTATCAGTGTCGAATTTAGTGCCTCCGAATATAGGCTTCCATTTATTACGCTGCAGTTCTTCCGCCTGTTTTAAATTACATCTCAGTTTTACTTGATACTTTCCTAACATTTTTTAATGTTGAGTTACTGTCGGAAAAACACAAAAAATTATAAAGAACTAGGTAAGTTGTTTTAATACTTAATGCATAAAATAACTAACAATTGTGTTTTGTATAACTTGCTTGTAGACATACTTAAGTACTATTTTTCTTTTTTTTTACTAATTAATAAGAGTTTTTCCCTATTAATTCTCTTACATTATATTTATATTTAGTTAAGCACCCATCTTGTAAGAAAAATATACTCTCTCACAAATATTTTACCTTTAAAAAAAAAACACTTCGAGCTAACTTTGAAGTATATTTTAGTTTTCTTGAGGGAGCTGGCAAATTGGTACACGCCAAGCCATAAAACATATGTAAAAAAAAAAAAAAATAGCTAAGATGCTACAACTAGTATACATTATTAACTAAGAAATAACCGGCCAAGTGCAAGTCGGATTTGCGCAATTAGTGTTCCATACGTTGACTGCTTTTAAAATAAGAATTTTTGTTACGGAGGTATAAAATGATCAATGACTTCACAAAACACACCCCAAATGAGTTTTCAACAAAGTTTTTACCCGATCTTCACTGAAAACTGTTGATGACCTTGAACTTTTTATTTTTTTTATATATCAGATAAATTATAGTGATATTTTTCGTTCAATCCACACCCTGTGGAGAATATTCCAAGATTTTTTCAAAATTTTTTGATTAGTACTTCTTGATAAGGGAGGGACAGCGATTTTCCGCAATTTTTTCAAAATAATACGTAGAAAAGTGTGTGCAAGTGCATTGTGTGCATTATAAATATTTTTAAACTGTGTTTTTACAACCTTTCATTTAACACTCCACAAGATGACCTGGTATTTTTTTTTCACTTCCGATTTTACCCCCCCCCCCCCCCCCCCCAAGCATTAATCAAAATTTAACTTTCAGAATTACACCGCTCTAATGAGGCCATCAATTCCCATAGTGCCAAATTTCAACTTTCTATGTCAAATAGTTTCGGAGAAAAGCGGGTATGACAGACATATAGACACCGAAGTAATCTTATATATCACTAAAAACATAAAACTACATATTCGATATTAATATATATATACATGTCAGGGACCTAATTAACTTAACCTGGGTAAGGATTTTATGTTATTTTAAGAGCAATCACGGTACGGAACACTAATTGCGCAAGTCCAGCTTGCACTTGACCTATTTTTTTTAACTTGGTATTATTATAAAAACATAACAATAACATCTTAACTTCAGTTTTTTCGACCTGGACACAAGCTTTTTGGGACAATCTTTTCCCCATTTAGCAGAACGACTTATTTTTTAAAACATGTGGTTTATTCGCATTTTTTTCCTTGAAAATCGCAAAATAATTTTCACTCTCTATCTGTCTGAAACGACATTTATTTGAAACTGGACATCTAGTGATACTAATCAATTAGACGAGACTATCGCAACCAAGAAGTATATATGCTATTAGACAGTTAAGATACTTTAAAGGCTTCAGAGGCCTATCAGGTCAACTTCAAGATCACGGTGGAGTGTAAACTATCTTCCAGGAACAACAAAAATTAACTACTGAGGATTCCAGGACATTTCGGAATAAAGGATAATGAAAAGGAATACGAATTAGTAAGATTTAGAGCAATAAAATCATACAGGGGTCCAGAACTAGCGCTTAGTAAGCCAGAAGGAGGAATCAGCAGATGGTTACACCAGCAACATCTACATAGATCGTTGGCTCGCAACATCTAGACTCTCAAAGAAACTGATATCCTTGGTTTAATAAGTAGTGAGATTGATCACCGGCAACTGGCAACTGAGAAAATGTTTAGAGAAAGAGGTTAACCATAATGGTTGCACGACATGCGGAAGAGAAAGGAACTTCTATGCACATCCTACCTGAATCTGCCGCGTTAACTCGGAACGGACACAAATTATACTAAATCGTGGCGATCAATTTACCAGATAAAGGGCTTGGAAGAATGCTAATAAACCTTTTTAAAGGGACGACGCTTATATAACCAAGAGAGGCAAGCATAATGGACCAAGAGGCTACAGTAGATAAACAGGCACAGTCGGCTACCCTGCCTATAACCAACCAGTCAACCAACCAGACTAGTCAAAATAACCTTTGCCTGCCTGTACTTTTGAGCGTTCTTTTCAATATTTTTAGTAGCGGTGGGGCAGAACTAAGAATAGTGACTTAGTGGATTTAATTTGCTAGATATATTAATTCTTTTAATAATTTTTCTATTTCTGGGCCAATAGGTTTTTTATATATTACATTTGAATCCGAACGACATCCGATTATTGTTTGGAGATATGTTAGAACCTGTGACGTCCACAGATATTTTTAATTTCCTTTTTAGATACATTGTTGCCGCGTTCCTTGAGATCAAATAACGAGTTGAGCTCTAACTCGAGCAACTTAGGACCAGTATCGTACTTAAAAGGAGTCTTAAAGCAACACTATGACGAGCTTGGTTATATAAACAACACACATTAAACTGTTATGCAAATTTCACTCATTGAATTCTAACGACTTCTCATTAATTTATTAAATATAACACATCCAGGGATATATTTAAACAATATGTAAAAAATAGTTTTACCGGTTTATTAATTAATTCCTTTTCCATCCCAGGATTGTATGCAAAATTTGTAGCAATATTCTTTCTAAAAAGGTGCTGCTACTCAAGTTTAATAAAGGAGTACGAATAGTGCTCTAATCCTTTGTTCATGTGCTTTTGAGTGTTCCGTACGGAACATTTATAAGATCACTTCGGTGTTTGTCCATCTGTCTGTCCGTCTCTCTGTCCGTCTGTCTGCCCATCTGTTACACCCGATTTTCCCCGGAACTGTTTGACATAGAAAATTGAAATTTGGCACTAATATAGGATGGCATCATCAGAGCCGTGTAGTTTTAAAAGTTAAAAAATATATATAATGTAATACTTGCGCTCACTTTTCTTTATATTATTTTTAAAAAATTGCGAAAAAAATCGCTGCCCCCCCCCCCCCGTATTGATCAAAAAAATTTTGAAAAAATTTTGGAATATTCTCCACAGGGTGTAGATTGAAAGAAAATATTGTTAGGAGTGCATTATCTTTAATAATTTATCTGGTATATAAAAAAGATTCATGAGTTTTCAATAAAGATCGGAAAATAAACTTTGTTGAAAACTCATTTGGGGTATGTTTCGTGAAGTCATTTATCACTTTATAACTTTACAATAAAATTTTTTATTGTAAAAGAAATTAACGTACGGAATACTAATTGCGCAAGTCCGACTTGCACTTGGCCGGTTATTATGATATTTATTATAAAGACGGCGTAATGACCTACGCTAAGTCTATGTTAAACTAAGAGTCACGGTCAAAGTTATGAAATGGCGGTTATAGAAAACAAAGGAGACTGTCGTAATCTAGTGGTAAGATATATTACATTTACTGGTGAAGCCTTATCAACAGTCAAACTATCCTTTTGATACATAAACGTCATAAGTAGTAAAATAAATAAAACTGTGCAGTCAGTTGTAGCCCCTTGCCAGGAAGTAATACTTTCTACATTTATGATTAATAATACAATTTTTGAATAATGTTATAAACGGGGAATAAAACTCTGCTGGTAACCTACTACACATGAATGTTAATAATTCCACAAAGCTGGTGGAAAATCACTAACGCACGTTAAAATTTCTGGCATAATAACATTAAACTCCACCTATAACGTCAATATTACAAAATTATTCAATAAATGGTTTTATCTAGTAATACTGGTCAGTTAAAGATTATTGGATAATCCCTTATAACCAATGTAAAGCCATTTAGAAAAGGTTAAAACACCTATATACCGACACCCTTAGTAGATCCCAATCTCAAAATAGGTAAATCTAGACCCCACTTGTAACACGAAACTTTTTCATGTCACTTCGGGGAATTGTGCATTCGTGTCTCCTGCTGTTGGAAAAATCTTCCTATCAAAAAGTCATATTAAGAGATACTTTAGGTTATATGTTGCATACATATATAAGTTGGGGTGGCTTTTTATAGTGTGTGATAAATTTTTTTAGATATAACCATATAAAAAAAATTGTAATATTCTTGGCAGATTATTTAGATACTAAATTATAGGTACTGTAATTCAATAAATGACACAACCCTTCCTTCTCAAAACTCACTCATCATCCTTAGCTTATCATTTCACACGAGAATGAACTAGCATTCACACATAAACCTTCTGAGAACCCGTACAGCTCATGATCTCAACTTTCCAAGCTCGCTAGCACACACAATGGGGCTCTGTTTTCGGTTCAATAAGTTCAATCTTTAAATCCCTCATCCTACCTAAACTGAATTATGGCGACTTTATTTATGAGTCTGCTAGGCCCTCTACCAAAAAAAAGATCAATAACATTCAGAACCAAGCTTTGCGGCTGGCCACGGGTGCCTTCAGAATCTCCCCAATTTCAAACTTACGCACAGTGATTCGGCAAGAACATGCTAGCGGGACAATATTCATGACGTAATTTCCAGGAACCACTGATAACGACTTGTAAACAACCCCCCTCCCCCCCATTTAACGAATTCCAAGAATTAATTTGTTTATCACCTCATAAAGGTATCTTATCAGGGGGTCAAAGTAACCCTTATAAGAGAGGTCATTTTCATTTGCAAATCAGTTGCATTTTATGCACACTTGTGATAACATATTTTAAAATTAGTAACAAAGTGAAACGAGTTTTTTGTGATGGAATATTCTGTTGAAGGTATATACTCTATTATGACTTATATTTTTTATAAAAAATATGTATACTTTTGGTGTAATATCAATTTGTAAATGTATAGATAAATCCAGCAAATTTTACATTAATTGTAAACTTTAAAAGTAGCAACTTTTTTTATCCACATATATCCACCTAAATTTTTCTATATGTAATACCTATAACATTCAGGCACAGATTCATATATATTATAGACCCCGAAAAGGCCCGAAAGTAAAATTATTTTATTTTTTTCAGAACGAGTCGTGACTATGACGAAAATAGAGTTTTTTGAAGAATGGCTAAAACATGAAAAAACGAAACACAATTCAATACGTCTGATGTTTCTGACGATTCTCTAAAAGGACTCAAAATGAAAATATCAAGCCTTTCAGCAAAATTCAATCAAAAGTGGACTTCTTTAAAGTGTAACAAAGAAATGTTTTTAATCAAACATAAAGATTGGTTAGAGGGATCCGGAATCGAAATAAAGATGTGTGTTAACCAGCCGTACACTTCAACATCATCAGCGGCTCTTTCCGTAGGGCGACCCAGAAAATCATTTGAAGACTCATCAACGAAAACGAAGAGACGGAGAGTGGAAGATCTTTTGGAATCGCGAAGTGCAAATGAGCTTATTACAGCAGCTGAGTTAGCTACTCGAAAAGAAGGGCATCGAAGTGTTGCTAAACAGATCCATAACATCGCGGTCAGTGAAACTAGAGAAAAGAATAGTTGTTCTGAACAAAGTCGGCAGTTAACACCAGACGAAGCTTTAGCTTATTATGTGGACTCGAAATCGACTTCTCACTCGTATAAACAAACAAGAAAATGGTCAATGAAAGCGGGACATCAAGTGTATCCATCGTTTTATAGTTTAGGTAAGTCCAAAGCTTCTTGTTGTCCTTCTGACGAATATAATTCTGTGACTGAATCTCGAGCTGAAATTAAACTTCACGCGATTTTGGATAAAATGGCTGAACGATTAGTTAAAGCTCAGACGGAAGTCATTAGAAGTGTGTTACCTCGTTCATATTATACGTTGGTAAGCAAATGGGGCTGTGATGGGAGTTCGGGGCATAGCACGTATAAGCAGAAATTTGAGAACACTAACGCTACAGACGAATTTTTGTTCGTATACTCATTTGTCCCTTTGAGACTGCTTGATGGCGAAACTGTGATCTGGCAAAATCCAAGACCTTCCTCTACTTTATATTGCCCTCCTATTAAGTTTATTTTTGCCAAGGAGACAAGAGAGTTTACGAAAGAAGAAACTTCTAAAATTTTAGATGAAGTAAGTCAGCTTCTTCCAACATTATGTAACGTTGCTGGATCTCAAATCGCTGTTAAACACGATTTGTTGTTGACAATGACTGATGGCAAAGTGTGCAATGCCTTAACAGACACAAGTTCAACACAAAAGTGTTATATTTGCGGTGCCACCCCATCTACTATGAACGAGGAGTCAAAGAAATATCCCAGCAACGAAGAACGCCTTGCATTTGGTTTATCTACTTTACATGCATGGATCCGCACGTTTGAATGTTTGCTTCACATCAGCTATCGTTTAGAAATAAAAAAGTGGCAAGTCAGGGGAGATAACGACAAAGCTATTGTGAAGCAACGCTCACAAGAGATACAAAAAGTGTTTAAAGATCGTATGGGTCTCATTGTAGATAAACCAAAACCTGGGTATGGTAACACAAACGATGGAAACACAGCACGTAGATTTTTTTCCAAAGCTGAATTGAGCAGCGAAATTACAGGATTAGACGTAAACCTTATTCGTAGATTTCATGTAATTTTAAGAAGTTTGTCATCGGGATATGACATAAATTATATAGAATTCGAAAAGTTTTGTGTTGATACTAGAAAATTATACCTTGATCTGTATTCGTGGTATTCCATGCCCGTTACTGTGCATAAAATTCTTGTACACAGCGCGGAAGTTATAAAGTCTTTTCTTCTTCCCATTGGACAACTCTCCGAAGCAGCCCAGGAAGCAAGAAATAAAGACTGTCGTAGATTCCGCACACCAGGAAGCGGTCACGTATTGCCACAAATACAGATCTTTTGAGAATGCTTTTAATTACGTCTGATCCTGTTATCAACTCGTATAGAGAATTACCGCGAAGAAAATTTACTTCTTTGCCATCGGAGGTTCTGCAGTTGATTATCCCACCTTCATTGCCATCCGAAACACCATCAGTAAGTCATCATCACGAATTAAATGAGGAGGATTATTTACTCTCTGAATATTCTAGTGAATGGGAGAGCGGTGATGACGACTCATTTGATGGTGATTAGTAGGTTTAAGTATTTTTTTATTGTAATTATTATTCTTATTTTATTGTGTGTTGTAGTTGCTTATAATTCATGCCTTAGTATATAAGTTATTTAATATTATATTTCTTTTACTTATACACCTTGTTATTGTAAATAATTGATATATAGATACTGTTATTGTACTAATTTATTTTAAAAGAAATAATATTTTTTAAATTAATAAATGTGGGTACTATCATTATGATTTTTATTTTTTTCATAGAAATTTCTTTGTAAACGAACATGATTGTGCTTTTCACACATAATGAGTAGGTAGACGTATGTAGCTAATTAAAGAACAATTAGCGACAATAGTGAACAAATGAGACACATTAGTAAACCACTTCCGTCTTGCAGCTACATATTTCGATTAATACACATACAGTACACATTTTTCAACTTTTTTTTTCTTAAAATAGCTTAAGATACCTGGAATATGCATAAACAATTGAAATAAGTGAAGAAATAATATTGTCCCGCTAGCTTGTACTAGTCGAGACACTGTGGTGCGTTTCCTCTACACCTTCCCTGTACTGTATAATCATTAAAATTATGAAATAAAACTATTATTTCGGACATCTTTAAATGTTCTGAATCTACAATTATCATAAAAACTTAAAAATATTAGGTTTTAGTGTTTATGTTTAACAAAAAACACGCATACATTACGCTCAATCACTCACTCACTCACACACTCACTCATTCGCATACTTCCATACTCACTCACTCGCTTACTTCTACACTCACTCGCTCATTCATTCACTCACTCACTCACTACTTCACTCACTCACTTACTCAGTGGCTGGCTCACTTACTAGCTCGCTCACCCATTCACTACCTCACTCACCCACTAACATTCCCCCATATTCACTCAATAAATCTATCTCCAAAATTGACTTCTAAAACTATCAAGGGATATACGAGGATGGATTGAAAATTTCGTGGCCTAGTCAAGAAAACAAAACAAAATAAGTACAAAATATTTTTATTTTTCGACGTAATCTCCACCTAGCTCTATGCACTTCTTCCACCTGCTTTCCAAAGCTTGCAAACCTGTTTGAAAAAAAGATTCCTCAAGGTCTTCAAAATACTGGTTAACTGCAGCTTCGACTTCTTCATTTGATCAAAATTTCTGGCTAACTAGGTGTTTTTTAGGTTTGGAAACAGATGAAAATCCTAGTAACTAGAGAACTCTCTCTCATGAAATTTTATACCAACTCAGTATATCGATCTCATTTCAAACCTTCATTAAACCTATCCTCCATACATCATTCTCGCCCAACTTCAAACTCCATTCCAACCAGAATTAGACAACAAATGGTCGTCCATAATTTCGCTCCCCCTCTATTTGATTATCCTTTCACTTTCTTCCCTCATGGCTCTCCTTATGCCCTTCCATTGATTTCTCTATGAGCATTATCAATTGAGAAATCATACCAAAAAATATAATTAATTCCCTATTCATGGAAAAAATAAACAGTCCTTACACGGGTTTTACAATAATATACACTGATGGTTCCAAAATACCAATAGGGATGGGTGCTGCATTTGTCACCCAAAACTTCTCAAAAACTTTCAAATTACTTAGTCATTCACTGCAGAACTTCATCTTCTCTCTTCCAAATATCTAATTGTATTTGATTCACAGAGTGAAAAAAATCTATCCAATCTGCAAATCTGGGGGAAGCGTATATCAGGCAAATCAAAGATCTATTATATATTGCCAGTCAGAGACAAAAAACCGCCTCATTCTTATGGATACCAGGACACATCGGCAACAAAGGAAATGACAGAGCTGATCATTTCGCCAAAATTGCGATATCCTCCGGTGCTCCTGTTCTAGGAGAAAATCATCCAAGAGATTTCATCAATTATATAAAACTTGAATTCAGGAAAACATTTAAATTGCAGTAAGCTAGAGGACCCCAATAGCAAACTGTGAGGGATCAAAGCATCAGTCTATCCTCCTTTACATTTCCACTCTCTGAATAGAAAGGAAAATACCACTTTAAGAAGACTCGCCATAGGACATGCATACCAAACTCACACCTACCATATCTTCTAAAAAAGGAGAATCCCCCTTCCTTTCCTAGATGTCAATCTCCTCTCATCATCAAACACATCTTCGAATCTCAGCACCATTCGAGGTACGAGTAAAATTTGGAATCTCGTCTAACTTGACATCTGTCATCCTAATATAGTTCTCGGGCGCTAAATGACCTTAGTGGTCGATTCCCTTGAAATTCAATTCAATTCAGTTCTTTAATTTTAATTAAAACTACAAGTTATAATTAAAATACTTACTACTTAAATTTCTAGGAAATAAAACTTGTAATTAAAAAAATTTAGAAACATTATGAACATTGACATAGATTATAAAATAAATTATCATCACGGTCATAAAATTTAGCAAAGTTTAACAAACTGATAATATTCGTAACTTCTATGTTTAACTACAAGATATATTTATTAGAAACTATTATCAATTAACACGGAACTATGGAAATTTGTTCACACGTTCAGTAAGATGACGATCCAGGGAGCAAAAAACACATAATAAATTTAGGCTCGAAGGATTTTCTAGAAATTACAGAGGATGAGATAAGTCTGGACAGAAATGCTTAAATATGGCAGAAGTGTACTATTGACAAAGCTATGCGAGTTATTCAATGAGTGTATATATCAAGGCAGAATCTCTAAGAACTGGAATAACGTTATTGTGATACTCTTATATAAAAAAGACGAACTTAGAAAATTACCGGCCGATCTCCCTTCTATCATAGGTGTAACAATTATTTACAGAGATCCTAACTAATAGAGTAAACTAGATTAGAACCAGCTAGTGACATGACTGATGATACGTCAGGCCCACCAATTACTAAAGACGAAGTGGCACTAGCAATAAAGCTAGCAAAAAATGGAAAAGTAACTGGACCGGACCAAGTGAATACTGAAATTTTAAAGCTATTGGGTAATATAGGAATAACAGACCTACCAAAACGTTTTAACGCCATTTATGAGATCGAAATACTATCGACTGATTGGCGGAAATCAACATTTATCACGATTCCAAAAGAAAACAGAGCAATCAATTGTAGTGATCGTCATACAATTAGTCTCATGAACCATATTTTAAAAATATTTTTCGGAGTGATGCAGGGCAGGGTATATAATAAACTTGAAGAAAGAATTGGAAACAGTCAGTTTGGTTTTCGAAACGGATTAGGGAGTAGAAGCGCAGTTTGGTATCCATGTGTTGATACAGAAATGTCGCGATGTCAACCAAAATGTGTTCCTCTGTCCAATTGACTTTGAAAAAGCCTTTGACAAGGTACGCCACGAAAAACTTCTACAGATTTTAAAAATGACCGGTATAGACGATAAAGATATTCCTATCATCGTCAATATGTACTAGCAACAGACAGCTGAAGTACGGTTGGAGCATCAACTATCAGATGAAATTAAAATCAAGCGGGAAGTGCGTCTATCGCCCTTGTTGTTCAACCTTTATTCGGAGGTAATATTCAATGAAACACTCACTGGTACCACTGAAGGAATCAACATCAACGGCGATAACATAAATAACATCAGATACGCCGATGATACATTAATTACCACTAATACCTGACACTTGTACACAGTTTAGTTTAAAACTTAAGGCAAATAAAACAAAAGATATAATTATAATCTAATATTGAAGATGGAGGTATTACAGTCAGTGGCACAAAGCTAGAGAGAATCGATAAATTGATTAGGACTCGATTTTGAAAGTCAAAATTCAAATAGAGAAAACCCGAGCCGCATTTATGAAAAACAAAAAAAATCTTAACTAGTCACGATCTATCATTTAAACCACGGATGAAAATGGTAGGCTGCTCTGTCTTTCCGGTTCCTTGTACGGCATGGAAGCGTGGATGCTAACTGAAGCAATGCTTAAACGTCTGCAAGAATTCGGGATGTAAGTGTATCGACGACTTCTGAAGATAAGTTGGATGGACAAAATTAGTAACAACATCGTTCTCACTCGCTTGGACAAGGACTTGGTCACGATCATCAAGTGACGCAAATTAGAGTATTTTGGCCACATTATGAGACATCCAGAAAAAAGTATGAAATCTTGCATCTAGTTATACCATAGAGGGTAAGATTCCAGGCAGACGTGTCCAGGAAGAAGGAGAGCATCTTGGTTGAAAAATTTGAGGCAGTGGTACGGAAAGTCTACGGTTCAACTCTTCCGAGCGGCTGTCAATAACACGATCATCATTAACATAGTAGCCAACATGTTAACCAACGATTGTCATATTACCCGAAGAAGAAGAAAGGAACAAAGCCGGCTTTGTTGATTTTCAAAAAGCATATGACATTGTAGAGCAATAGGCAATAATGAAACTCTCCTCCGAACTTAAGCTTAACAAGTTAATGGAGTGGTAAAGATGTCAGAAGGCTTGCGTCGTATAAATCGTGGTATATGCCCTTTACAGGATTCTTGAAGTTAAAAAAATTTTAAAAATTACATCATATTTTCATTGCTTTCTATTATTTGTAGTCAAACAAATACCAGGTGTAGAAGCATGAAATGCGGATATCAGACAACAAATGATGCACCAATGTAGTTTATGCTATAAAGATTTGACACTGCGCCATTTTGTTGGGTGATTAACAAGTGTCAGACGCGCACGAGTGATAAATTGGAAAGTGTATGCATAGTGTGGTGTTGTTGTGTTCAATATGTCGAAATTTATACGAAACAAAGAGCATTCGCGGACAGCATTAATTTTTTGTTTTCGAGAAGCTTATGATGAACATGCTCCATCGCAAGATACATGTGAACGATGGTTTCGGCGTTTCAAAAATGGTGACTTCGATGTTGCAGACAAGGAACGTGGAAAACCGTCAAAAAAATACGAAGATGTGGAATTGCAATCATTGTTGGACGAAGATGATTCGCAAACACAAAAACAACTCGCCGAGCAATTGGGCGTTAGTCAACAAGCTGTTTCCAATAGGCTACGAGAGATGGGAAAGATTCAGAAGACCAGTAGATGGGTACCACATGAGTTAAACGACAGGCAAATGGAAAAAGCGCAAAAACACGTGTGACATTTTACTCGCTCGGTATAAAAGGAAATCGTTTTTGCATCGTATAGATACATGGGATCAAAAGTGGATTTGTTTTGAGAATCTCAAGCGCAAAAAATCATGGGTAGACTCAGGCGGACCATCCATATCGACCGCAAGACCGAATCGCTTTGGCAGAAAGACGATGCTCTATGTTTGGTGGGACCAGAGGCGCGTGGTCTATTATGAGCTGTTAAAAACCTGGGGAAAACGGTTAATACTAAACGTTACCAACAACAATTGACCGATTTAAACCGTTTACTTCTTGAACAAAGGCCAGAATAACGAAAGAGGCAACACAAAGTTGCAGGCACTCAGCTGGGAAGTTCTACCCCATGCGACTTACTCACCAGACTTGGCTCATTCCGATTACCACTTGTTTGCATCGATGGGTCACGCACTTGCTGAGCAGCGCTTTGGTTAGTACGAAGATGTGAAAAAATGGCTCAATGAATGGTTCGCAGCAAAAGGGGAAGATTTTTAGTGGCGTATTCATAAATTGCCCGAAAGATGAGAAAGACGTATAACAAGCGATGGAGCATACTTTGAATAAAGCACTTTTTATCATTCTTCCGAATCTAACATGTTTTTTTTTAGAAAAAAAATCCGCATTTCATACTTGTACACCTGGTATAGGTTTAATAGATAAATAAGGTTCTGGCAGTCAAGGAAAGTGAAAATTGTGTCATTTTTTCAGTATTTTCAATTTTCATCAGAAATAGTATGTGAAGGGAAGTATCACGTCTCATCATCTTCTATATTTGTTATTGTAATTAAACTTATTATGTAAAATATCAACCTGGATTAAATTATTCTTTAGTGTGAGAAAGTCAGAATTTATTTTAGAACTGTGTGTTTGTAAGATTTATTTGGGCAAAATGCATTTAAATATTGAAGTTAACTATAATGTTGAGTTCATGCAAATGAGAAATTTTGGTTGTATATGGCTTCTATCGTCACAAAACCCAGTCTTTCTCTTGTTTTTAGACTAACTTTAAAACATAATCTCTTATTTATTTCTCCCAGTTATCTCCCTAGTCATGAAAATGTAGTCAAAAAATACTTGGTTCTCAAATTACTGCCACTGTTCTTAATGCTTCGATGACATTTTGCACGAGTTCGTTGCTTTTTTCAGTTTTAATGTTTTTTTTTTTTGGAAAAAAATTACTGAAAATAATTTGAAGCCTTACACACTAATAAAGTAAAAATTGTCACTAAAGAATGAAATAGATCAAAAGATATTTATTAACGACTGTTCCGAGTACACGGTAGTGACCTGGAACAGTCATCACCATATTTGCAATTGATGAATAGAGACTGCACTGACTTAGCCGTTACTTGATGGAGATCCATAATAACTAGGAATAAAAATTTAAACAACTGTTTAAGATCACCACTTATGTTTATTATATTATTGCTGACAATTGTTTCGACACACTGTGTCTTCTTCTGGAGCACGATGTAAATTAACTAACAAAGTATGCTACAGAATATATAGTTTACTTAATTACAAGTACAAGTACAAGTATATATTTTTTGAATTCAATAGTTTTAAAAACTATGTTGTGGCAATAATTTTGACCCAGATTCAAATTTTAATAAACACCAGTGTCAAATCTTTAGGAGCATTAATAAGCTAATAAGCAGCATCCGCTCTCAGCCTCCTCTCATAAAAGAAAACTGTTTTAGGCAAAGTTATTTATTTTAGTGAGTGCTATAACTGTTAAAACAATGCTCGAACTTGAAAACACTCTATATATTGAATATCGTATTTCCGTCTTCTTGTTTGATTAAAATTTTATTTTTCTTCCACTAATAAAATGAAAGAAGATCGTTCTTTTTTTAAAATAATGTAGTTCCGCTTTGAGACAGCATCAAATGGCTGAATTTATGTCTCAAGCAATGTGATACTCTTTTAGGTTCCTCCAGGGAACAGTTTATTTTTACAAATAACTTTAAAGAAAATATTATTTCTCCTTTATAGAGTTTCTTAAATAAGGACGTGTCCGCCATAATTCATTTTTAGTAGATGCGATTCTAGTGATTCAACAAAAAATCGGTAGGGGAAACCTTTGTCTACGACGCATTTTAGTAAAAGTATCAGTCGAGTCCGAACTTTCGTCGAAATCACGTAAAATCCAAAATGAGTCACAAAAGGGCCTAAAATGACACATTCAGCGGCCGCTAAATATATTAAAAAGCCGGTGTCGTTTGTGAAAAAGTCGGTAAATCATTTTAATCAGACAAAAAATGTCGGCGACTTGCCAAAACGTGGCTCCGTAGGCAAAGTCACTCCAAAAGTCGAAACACGAATCATGTCTTTCTTTTCACGGGACCAGAAAAAGACAGAAGAGAGGCAAAATTAAGAAAATCGGGTTTGAATATGTCCCATGAGACCATTCGACAACATCTTCGTGCTCATGATGTCAAATTCCGAAGCACGTTGAAGAAACCTTTGCTGGGCGAAAATCACGTCGCGAAGCGGCTCGCTTGGACTCTCGATATGATACTAGGCCCTCACAATCGCCGGACGCCAACCCTATTGAAAAGGTTTGGTTCTTTGTAAAGAAAAAACTCAGAGGAAAAATTCTGAGGACTTTGACTGTTTTGCGAGATTCATAAAATTTGGAGATCATTGCCGTGTTATACAGAAAATCTCGTCGACAGGATGCCTCAAAGATGCCAGGCAATTATTGATGCAGGAGGCGATTAGACAACTTACTAAAGTTAGCACACCAAAGAATTCATTGATGGCAAAAAATGTTCTCGAAAACACATTTTTTTCAAGAATACAAGCGGTCACGTTCTTACTTGACAGTCAAAATTTTTTGATTAGTACTTTCCGAGATAGGGTGAGGTGACAGGGGTTTCTGACCATTTTTTTTTAAATAATATAAAGAAGAGTGCGCGCAAGTATTACATCAAATATATTTTCGAACTTATCTTTTCACAAGTTTTCATTTGACACCCCACTCGATGATTTGGTAATTTTTTTTTTTTTCACTTTCGATTTCATCCCCCATATATCAGATAAATTATCAGACCAGATGCTCTCGTGATAATTTTTGCTCAATCTACACTTCATGAAGTTTTCAAGTTTTTCAAAATTTTTGATCAGTACTTTCCGAGGTAAGGTGGGGAAACAGGGATTTTCGGCCATTTTTTTAAACATAATGCAAAGAAGAGCGTGCGCAAGTATTACATCTTACACTCCACTCGATAACCCAAAACTGACCCCTTAAGTTAATATTTAATTTTCAGAATTTCACGATTCTGATTGGACCATTCAAATTTCAACTTTCTATGTCGAATTTTTTCTGAGAAAATCGGGTGTAACAGACTGACAGACAGACACCGAAGTGATCCCATAAGTGTTCCGTACGGAACACTAAAAATAGTAATTTACCTTATACATATAATCAAAAAATGTATTTATTGGTTGAAAAACCACAATCCTCTCTTTTAAAATCAATAAATCAAACAAACACATACTCTCTGCCAACGTTCATTCAAGAATAAAATTCAAATAATAAAAGCTTTTTGTGGTGTGTGGTTAGATTATTATTTATCATGAAGTTAGAAGTTAAAAAAAAATATGTTTTTCGTCATCTAAAAACCTAAAAAAAGAAATATTTTTTAGAGTTATTTTTTCAAGAATACGATACATCTTGTTAGCACGGAGAGCAAATACATTAATTTATTTACTGTTCCATAAGTACAGTTCTGCCAACTTAACGATTTGGATATTTGAAACTTATTTATTAGATATAATATCAAATATCTAATACCCCAACTAAAAACCAGGAAAAATGCATAATACTTGAAAAAGGTATGAAGATTCCACCTTCAATTTCTTCCCACGTTAACGATGAAAAAATGTAATGTTTCAATTTCTATATATATATATATATATATATATATATATATATATATATATATATATATATATATATAACTAGAGAAATACGAAGTCTCCCTTCTTCATCCCTTTGACACCTATATGTTTAATTACAAATGATTATGCTTAAGTTAATTTTTCCTATAAAATTCTATTATTTATTAAAGAAATGTTGTAAAAGTTTGTTTAAAAATGATCCACGATTATTTTTAAGATAAATATGTTAATGATTAAGGAATAATTTTGAGAAAAACACATTTTCTATGCTTAGCGGTTCAAGCGACAATCGTTTAAGATAAATTTTATCAAAGTCTGTAGAGTAATTTGCTAGTTATGTCTCAAAAACTAAAATAGGTAAATTAAACTTCTCAAGGTGGTACCTCGAAAACAGTACGGTTGTTATCATATAATAGAAGTAGTACTAGTTGTAGGGGTTTTAGCTCCTAGCAAGTAGTTCAGAGAGATCATTTCTACCAAACCCAAATAATTCCTCCAACCACCCTAACCACCAATGTGTACACGAAACCTCCCCGACCTTACTATGAAAGTTAGGATATCGCTCACGCAAGGATATTGGCCTTCACCCTGCAAAGCATCGCCGATCCGAAGACCTCATATTTGAGTCTTGCATTCGCGTCCCTAGGCACAGACAAAGTGGAGAGGCCAATGCCACTGATCCTTTGATTCTCAATCAACTCATTCCCCAAGAACTGCTCCCACCTGCTGCTTGGCTATGCCTAATGCTTGTTCAAGTCTCTGAAAAGGAGTCCCAGGGCCCATGTCAGATTAATTTGTTTCGACCTGAATATATCTGCCTTTTCGGACGAGAGTTTTATCCTGGCCTTAGCAATTGCGTTGAGCATACATATACCACCAGCTCCAGATGACCACCTACTCCATTGTCGATATTATCCAGAAGACTTCTGATTGAAAAACTGTAGTGAACTTTCCCAATGGGAAACTTACGCACATCTTCAGGTTGTAAGTAAATTCTTGCCTCCGCGAACTCAACTCAAGCCGTTTGCAACCCATTAATGAAGTAAATGGGTTAAATTCCTGTTTATTTGTTTGCTAAGGTTTTTTTTCTTAAATTTTGGTGCTCTATCAGATCCCAAAATCGTAAACACTTTATATTTCAGTAAAAGCCTTGGGCGTTTGTTTATTATTATTTCTTATTTTAATATGCTATTTACTGAATATTTTCTACATTTACAATATATTATTTTACAATTCTTATAGCACGTTTTCTTTTCTCTCCCTAAAGAAAAGTATTGTATTCCATTTGCGTCGGTCTGTCTGTCTGTCGGTCTATTGACACGATAACTCTCTAACGAAATATATCAATTTCAAACCTGGTATATATAGAATGAAATGTAGTGCTAGTAAGAAACGTGGTCTCCACTGAGCTCTGTTGTTTGCCATTTTCATCCAATCGTGGCCCGCTAATCTTTTTATGTCGTCCGTCCATCTTGTCTGTGGTCTACCTCTGCTTCTTTTATTATATTGGGAATGTGGAATCTTTGTCACAATGACACTACTCAGCATATATCACCACTACACCAAACACATTATTTTTGCACTCGACGCGCATTTCGCTAACCATGTTAGCTTCATCAAAAGCAATGATTGACAGTCAATCATCGCATTTCTTGTAATTCTTCTTTTGTGTAGGCGATCAAAGTGACATCATCTGCAAACCTTAAGTGATTTAATCGTTCATCGTCTATTGGTACTCCTTTATTTTTCCACTTTAGCGATTTGACTATATCTTCTAGATTCAACGTGAACAGCTTTGGGGATATTGAGTCGCCTTTTGTCTAATTCCTCTTTTAATTTTGATTTTCTTTGTTTTTTTTTTTTTTCTTCAAGTATTATTTGTGATGTGGCATTTTTACATATGTGTTCAGGAAGAGATGTGTATTTTTCATCGATTCTGCTATTACTTTAGGCGTTAAGGTCTGCCCGTATCTCTATCGAATCAAATGCTTTCTCATAGTTAACCATTGCTATCCACAAAGTGACCTTGGTTTGCTTTTTCCACTATTTTTTAAAGATGGTCCAAAGTGCTGTATCCCTGTCTAAATTCCACTTGATCACGTGGTTGACAACTGTCTAATTTGTTCGTTAATCTATATGTTAAGATTCCAGTAAGGACTTATATAGTGCCGATAACAGGCTGATGGGTCTGTAATTCTCCAATTTAAATTTGTTTCCCTTTTTAAAAATAAGCACAATCAAAGCGTTTACCCAAGTTGTCGGTATTTTACTTTCTATAAGGCACCTATTAAATAGAGCTTGAAGAGATTGTCTTATCGATACCCTTCCATACCTTATCATTTCTATATTTCGTCGTCCCCTGGTTCTTTGTTGTTGTGCATATGTTGTATATCGTTCATTATTTCCTCCGTTCGCGAATTTCTTCAGATCCCACATTTCTTACTAGCACTACATTTCATTCTATATATACCAGGTTTGAAATTGATATATTTCGTTAGAGAGTTATCGTGTCAATAGACCGACAGACAGACAGACCGACGCAAATGGAATACAATACTTTTCTTTAGGGAGAGAAAAGAAAACGTGCTATAAGAATTGTAAAATAATATATTGTAAATGTAGAAAATATTCAGTAAATAGCATATTAAAATAAGAAATAATAATAAACAAACGCCCAAGGCTTTTACTGAAATATAAAGTGTTTACGATTTTGGGATCTGATAGAGCACCAAAATTTAAGAAAAAAAACCTTAGCAAACAAATAAACAGGAATTTAACCCATTTACTTCACTAATGGGTTGCAAACGGCTTGAGTTGAATTCGCGGAGGCAAGAATTTACTTACAACCTGAAGATGTGCGTAAGTTTCCCATTGGGAAAGTTCACTACAGTTTTTCAATCAGAAGTCTTCTGGATAATATCGACAATGGAGTAGGTGGTCATCTGGAGCTGATGGTATATGTATGCTCAACGCAATGGATAAGGCCAGGATAAAACCCTCGTCCGAAAAGGCAGATATATTCAGGTCGAAACAAATTAATCTGACATGGGCCCTGGAACTCCTTTTCAGAGACTTGAACAAGCATTAGGCATAGCCAAGCAGCAGGTGGGAGCAGTTCTTGGGGAATGAGTTGATTGAGAATCAAAGGATCAGTGGCATTGGCCTCTCCACTTTGTCTGTGCCTAGGACGCGAATGCAAGACTTAAATATGAGGTCTTCGGATCGGCGATGCTTTGCAGGGTGAAGGCCAATATCCTTGCGTGAGCGATATCCTAACTTTCATAGTAAGGTCGGGGAGGTTTCGTGTACACATTGGTGGTTAGGGTGGTTGGACGAATTATTTGGGTTTGGTAGAAATGATCTCTCTGAACTACTTGCTAGGAGCTAAAACCCCTACAACTAGTACTACTTCTATTATATGATAACAACCGTACTGTTTTCGAGGTACCACCTTGAGAAGTTTAATTTACCTATTTTAGTTTTTGAGACATAACTAGCAAATTACTCTACAGACTTTGATAAAATTTATCTTAAACGATTGTCGCTTGAACCGCTAAGCACAGGAAATGTGTTTTTCTCAAAATTATTCCTTAATCATTAACATATTTATCTTAAAAATAATCGTGGATCATTTTTAAACAAACTTTTACAACATTTCTTTAATAAATAATAGAATTTTATAGGAAAAATTAACTTCAGACTTACTACAGGAAACATATTTATCACTGGTATATCTCAAAAAATAGCACCATTTTGATCATATTTATTAGGTTTTTCTAGTATGATGCTTTATCACATCCCAAGGTCTTTAGAATCTGGAACCAGGCGCCCCGTATAAACACTGAAAGTTG
Source organism: Pachyrhynchus sulphureomaculatus (assembly GCA_019049505.1). Classification (NCBI taxonomy): domain Eukaryota; kingdom Metazoa; phylum Arthropoda; class Insecta; order Coleoptera; family Curculionidae; genus Pachyrhynchus; species Pachyrhynchus sulphureomaculatus. Next base: position 204,133,274 of record CM032446.1, read on the forward strand.
CAATTTAAAAATGTAACAATGTAAAGGCTATCTAAAGAAATGAAATTAAAACAATATCATTAAATACAGCATAGATTTAAATTTAAAAACATGGTTGTTTTTTGAGAAGGAAATTTTATAATCCGGAGATTTACACGGTCAGCGTAAATCCGCGGTTAGGTTCTTCTGACCATAAACTACTTTCGACATCGAGTATCCTACCAATCAGAGACAGAGAGGCACCTAAACCGCGCAAGATTTGGCACTACAAATCTGCTAAATGGGAAGATCTCATGGAATATTTTCGAACTTTCCCTTGGTTAGACGTTTGTTTTCGATTCGACGACCCATCTGACTGCGCCAGTGAGGTTTCCGATGTTATTTTGGCCGGTATGGCCGCTTACATCCCTTTTTCGAAGAAATGCCCTTCCAACGACAAGCCTTGGTTTGACCGAAAATGCAAAGAAGCTGTTGCTTCTAAACATCTTGCCTACCGACAATGGCGTGAAAACCCTAAACACCATAAACCGTAACACCTTTGTTCGTGCCAGGAACAGATGCAAAGAAATTATCGACGAAACCAAGGAGGCACACAATCAGCGAATTGGAAACAAACTTCTCGCTTGTCCCAACAATTCCAGGTCCTTCGAGTCAGTCGCTAGGGCAGTCAGTCAAAATTTCACCAAATCCACCATACCACCACTCAAACGGCCAGATAATTCTATTGCAACGACACCTGTTGAGAAAGCGAACTTGTTGACTGAACTCTTTGCTTCACATTCTACTGTCGATTTCCAAGGAACCACCACCTACTATTCCCATAGTGGATGCCTGATATTGTCTTCAGACAGCGTATCATAAAACGTATTTTAACTAAGCTAGACAGCAAAAAAGCTTCTGGCGTTGACGGAATACCTGCCATAGTTCTCAAAAACTGTGCGAGGTAACTAACACCAGTTTTCTGTAGACTTTTCAACTTATCCTACAGAAAGGGAATATTTCCTTTCTTCTGGAAATGTGCCACAGTTCAGTCGATACATAAAAACGGCAAGAAGACCTTGCAAAATAACTAACGACCAATCGCACTGCTTTCAATAATATCGAAAGTCATGGAAAAGGCTGTCAATCAGCATCTTCGAAAATATCTTGAATTTATTCAACATTATTAGCGATCATCAATATGGCTTTCGTAAAAGTAGATCCACAGGAGATCTTCTGACTTATGTAACACACGTTTGGAACAACGCAATTGAACACTTTGGAGAATCTCGAGCGGTTGATTTTGACATATCCAAGGCATTCGACCGTGTTTGGCACGATGGACTGTTGGCTAAGCTACGCTCTTATGGTATGTCTGAAAAGTTCTGTTTGTGGCTCTCATGTTTCCTCCGAGAGCGTTCTTTACGAGTGGCAGTCGACGGATTTCTTTCTAACACCTTCACTATCAACGCTGGTGTACCTTAAGGCTCCATACTGTCTCCTACTCTTTTTCTCATTTACATTAATGATCTGCTGGAAAAGACCGAGAATCCAATCTACAGCTTTGCAGACGACAGTACGCTTATCTCTTCATTCACTTTGAACGCTCGGACATCGGCTTCTCAGACAAATATCCGCAGACAGCAGGAAGTCATTCAACTTGACAAAGACCTGGAAGAAATTTTATATTGGGTTGACACTAACCAAGTGGAATTTAACGCTACAAAAATCCAGGCCGCAGTTTTTTCTAAAAAAGTTAACGTTGCTGAACCCGACATAGTTATGTCGGGGCACTCCATTCCTCTAACATCGTCACTCAATTTGTTGGGCGTTAATTTGGGAGCAAATATGTCCTGGCATGAACATGTTGCAGGCATAGCAAGGAGAGCTTCTCAAAAGTTGGGAATATTATTTCGAACCAGAAAGCTTTACACTCCACAACAACTGTTAATTCTTTACAAAGCTCAAATTCGACCAACTATGGAATACTGCTCCCATGTTTGGGGCTCCGCTCCCAAACATACACTGCATTTGTTGGATTCTATTCAGAGAGGAGCTGTTCGTCTGACTGGAGACGCGGAACTGACCGGCGGCCTTGATTCGCTGGAACATCGAAGAACGGTTGGCGACTTGAGCCTATTCTACAAATATTTTCATGGAAAGTGTTCTAGGGATGTGGCCCGCTTAATTCCTCCCAGAGTCGCGCTAATACTTTACATCCGTATGAGGTTCAGCTTGTTACTCCGCGTACAACGCTTTTCAAGCAGTCTTTTATATGGAGAACATCATCCCTTTGGAATAATTTGCCCAGGACTGTGTTTCCCACCGAGTGCAATTTGCAGCGATTCGGGAGCGGCGTGAATCGCTTTTTCCGCACGCGTGTCGCTCCTGTAGCGCCTTAGGGACTTCCTTCTTCCCTGCAGCACGTGTGCTAGACCCGTAGAAAAAAAAAATAAAAAAGACCCAAGTGATCTGTGATGAAGAAAATAACTTGAATAACCTCAGTTGAAGCTCCGCAATAGGTTTTTACAAGTGACTTTTGTGAGTTTATAAAAGCAAAAATCGTCAAACAATAAATTAAATAATATTCTATTAAAACGCATATTATTTTATTTTTAGGTAATATCTATAATCAAGTTCGAGGTAATCCTAAAGAGCAAAGATTGTACGGAAAACTAAAGCAGTATAATAAATATCATAAAGCCTGTGGGGAAGAGGCCATTTTGGACAAAAAACTTCATGATCTCAGAGCAAAAGTATGCTGAAAAAACATTTTGATTATTATTTTTTTTACATTTAAGTTAATAGAGAGATTTTGCAATGCTTTTTTTGGTAGGCCACTGTCTTTATCTTTATTTGAAGAATGCGCACACTGTTTGGACCTGGCGTAGTAGTAAAGGGAAGAAATTAAATATAAGGACTCAGCTGTTATCGTTATTTGAAGCATGAGCCAACAATTTGGAGCTTGCGCAATATTGAAACAAAATAGTAAAAAAAAAACAGGAAAACTAGGATTCCCGTTCTAATTTAAACAAAAATCTTCCTCATATATATTACTAATACCGCACATCCAATGTTAAAATCAAGACATATATTATACATACACACGAGACATAATTCAGGAGCTCTGAAGCACAATCAGTTTGCTTTAAGCTGTCAGAAAAACAATCCCGCCTCCTAATTTACGTTCCTCAATTAACTAACAAGAACAAAGGAATGATACGCATTTGAAAGGCTTATATTAAGAATAATTGAGGTGTTATTTTAGAGCTTTAATATTGTACAGGGTGAGTCAACAATAGAGTAAAGTTCATTATCTCATTTGTTTCGGGAATGACGAAAAAATGTTAAATATAATAATTTTAGGGAATATTAAGGTGCATGGTTTAAAATTATTTTTGAGTATACAGGGTATACCAAAACAATGTGGCGGATATAACATATGTTTTTTTAAATGGAACATCCTATTTTCTTATTTTTTTTTAAATTCTGCATAAAATTTTATAACTTTTTATTAATAATGTTATATACCTAAACCTAGTAATCTTTCTAATATTTCAATTTTTTTTACAAAAATACTAGTTTTCAGTTTTGTAAAAAATTGACAGTAGCGCCATTATTTCTGAAGATGGAATACTCATAATTGGTACGAGTGTTCTATAAAGATGAAAAAAAAAAAAAGAACCACGTAAAGAAATTTCAGTTAGATGGTACAGGGTGTTCAAAATAAATTTATACATTTCGACTATTTTAAATTGAAAAATCCCAAATTTTTTTAAACAACTCACCCTGTATATTATTATTTTTTCTGATATATTTTACAAAACCCTGCAACTTTTATTAAGTATGTCATACACTTATTTCTAATAGTTTTCGATTTATTTTTAATTTTTCAATTTTTACCCTTGTTTTTAATACACTTACGCCAGGGGTGCTCAAATGGTCGATCGCGATCGACAAGTCGATCGCGAGTGCTTTTTGAGTCGATCTCGAGAAAAAAATTCCGATATAGAACTATTCACAGATTTCATTTTAGGTAACTAAAACAAAATGTAATGAATACACTACTAAAATTTATTCGATCCACAATTAGGCCAGAATAACCCCCTCATCACTTTCTTTTATCGTAATAACCCCTGCTAGCGGCAGAAGGCGGCTTTATCAAAGGAACGCGCGGTACTTGTCAAAGAAAAACCACGTTTTTCAGTCCCGCCGATTTTTCTAGAAACTTCGGGCGGCGTGTTTGATGGGAACATTCGAGACTTCGTTCGCGCCGATATAAATGTTGCGCCTGCAGGAATAGGAGTCAGTCTGAGTTGTAACTTGAAGGCGATACATCGATACAAAGTTTATTAATAAATAGTCCAAAATGAGTGCGGCGAAGAAAAGTAAAACTTATCATTTTAATACCGATTGGGAGGAAGAATTTTACTTTTGTATGGTAAAGGATAAGTGCATATGTCTCATTTGCCGTGCGTCAGTTGCAATACCTAAGCGTAGGAACTTAGAGAGACATCATAAAACGGTTCATAAAAACTATGAAAAGGATTTTCCGTCACAGAGTGAATTAAGAAAACGAAAAGTACGTGATTTGAAAAAAGAACAAACCATGTTCACAAGACCAGCCAAACAATCAAAAGCTGCAACGATCGCGTCATTTAAAATATCTCATATATTGGCGAAACACAAAAAACCATTTGATGATGGATTGGTTGTGAAGGAAACATTTATTGAAGCGGGTGAGACTTTATTTGGAGATTTTAAAAATAAAACAGAGATTATGTCTGCTATTAGAGAACTTCAGTTATCTCGCCCGACTGTCACAAGGCGTGTTGAAGTCATGAGTCAGGACATGGCAGATAAACTAAAACATGATATCATGGAATGTACATACTTTTCTTTACAGTTCGACGAATCAACCGATGTGACAGACACTGCCCAGCTGTGTATTTTTATTCGAATGGTATTCAATGACATGTCGGCTAAGGAAGAGTTTTTGACAATGATTCCTGTAAAAGAAAAGACCCGTGGCGAAGATATATTTGACGTTTTCTTCAATTTTGTAACAAACTACAAGCTACCAATGTATAAACTAGTGTGCATTACAACCGATGGAGCACCAGCAATGACTGGAAACAAAAACGGTTTTGTGGCATTCTGTCGAGCTAATGATGATTTCCCTTCATTTTTCTCTTTCATTGCATTATACATCAACAAGTTTTGTGTTCAAAAGTTCTAAACATGAAGGAGATTATGGGCATTGCAATAAAAATTGTGAATTCTATCCGTGCACGTAGCTTGCAACGACGGCTCTTTAAATTACAGTTGGAAGATAGTGAGTCAGCTGAACACACTAATTTAGTTCTTTACACGGACGTCAGGTGGTTGAGTCGCGGAAAATTCCTAGAAAGGTTTCAAGAATTATTGCCCGAAATAACAGCTTTTCTGGACGAAAGAGATGATGCAACTTATGATACATCAACTGAAAAGAAAGGATCTGAAAAATTTTCCGTCTTTGAAAGCAAGGATTCCTCAGTTGAATTATGATATTTATGAGGCAGAATTATCAAATATTTTGGGCCAATTCGAAATACGTTTTTATGATTTCAGTAAATTGGCAAATATCGCATCATTTATGAGTTATCCTTTTTCGTGTACAAACATTGAGGAATTAGCTACTGAAATAGCAAGTCAGTTTAACATGGACTCATGTTCTGTTGAAAATGAGTTAGTGCAGATTATATCAGATCTACATCTCAAAGACACAGCATCTGATACAAAATTCTGGTGTTTTATATCTGAAGATAAATATCCGAATCTAAGGCAAATCGCCCTTCAACTGACGGAAATGTTTGGGTCAACTTACTTGTACGAGTCTGCATTTTCTGAAATGAAGATAATTAAGTCAAAATATCGCAATCGACTAACTGACGAACATATGTCATCATGCTTGCGATTAGCACTCGGTAATTACGTACCATCTTATGAAAAGTATGCTGAGGACATGCAGTGCCACGCTTCAACATCCAAAGTCACTCTTTAGTTAAGTTTAGACACTAGAACTCGTTTGTTTTGTAAGAACCAATAAACTCGCAATTTTGAATAATTATGAGTTTTTTCATTGACATTTTAGAGCAGACCTACACTTACCTTGATTAAAAAAATGCATATTGTACGGAAAACTAATATCTATGCCACGATACACCCTACCTAGACGACAATCCTGCATCACACTTACTTGCAGCCTCTCAGAGTCGATCGATCGTAGTCTAACAATATTGAGGTAGATCGCCAGCAATTCAAATTTGAGCACCCCTGACTTACGCTATTGTGAAAACATAAACAAATAGTTAGTAATAATTTTAATATATATATATATATATATATATATATATATATATATATATATATATATATATATATATATATATATAAATAGTATAACTTATCTAATGATTAATTATTATGAGGTAATAAATGTTCAAAAATATGCCCGTCTACTTGAATACACATGTTTATTCGTTTTACTATATTTCCCTTCGCTTTCCTTAGCATAAAGGGCGTTATTGTCCTGCACGCATCCCGTATCCTATTTTCCATATCTACTGGTGTTATGGAGGAATTCATATAAACACAATCTTTAATGTAGCCCCACAAAAAGAAGTCAAAGGTGTTAAGTCACAGGATCGAGGGGACCACTGAACGAATCCATCCCTACCTATCCATTTTTGTGGGTAACGATAGTTTAAAAATTCCCGAACTTCCCAATGGTAATGAACAGGAGCTCCATCTTGTTGAATCCACATTTATTCCCTTTCAAAGTTATCAACTTCTTCAAGAAGCTGGGGTAATTCGTTTTGCAAAAAATTTAGATATCTAGGCCCGTTAAGCAGTTCGCGGAAAAAATATGGACCAATAATTCGAAAATTTAATATTCCACACCATACATTAAGCGACCAATGGTCTTGGTTTTGAACTTCCCGGACCCAAAATGGACTAACTGTTGAATAATAATGCATGTTATGGCTGTTAACTGCTCCATTACTGCAAAAAGTAGCTTCATCAAAAAACATTATTTTGGATAAAAAATTTGGATCGGCCTCTATTGCTCCGTTCCTGGTGTACAAAAGTTTACTTGTCATTCAAAATCACGGTCTTAAAGTTCTTGGTTTAGTTCCATATGAAAGGGATGATACTTGTATTTTCTGTGGTGCGATTAGCCGTAGATTGGGATGTGTCAGATAAGTCAGCTAGTTGACGGCTGCTGACCTGGGGATTATCTTCAACATGAAGTAAAATCGCCATTTCTTTTTTCTCATTGGTAGCATTCTGAGTTTCTAGATGGTATACGTCTATTAGGGTACTTCGCTCCGTAAAGCCTTACTGCCAAAAGACAATTTTTTCCCGCTCGCGCAGTATATAAACCATATGAATTAATTCATTTTTAGGAAAATCCATAACTATTACCTTTATACAACAAATTAAACTATTTTTACTTGCTTAATAGACATGTCAAAATTTGACAATGCCTACATTTTTGTTTTGTCTTGGCAACTGTGATGTTATAGCGTAAGTATATTAAAAACAAGGGTAAAAATTGAAAAATTCAAAATAAATCGAAAACTATTAGAAATAGGTATATGACATACTTTATAAAAGTTGAAGGGTTTTGTAAAATCTATCAGAAAAAATAATAGTATACAGAGTGTGCCATTTAAAAAAGTTGAGATTTTTCGATTTAAAATGATCGAAATGCATAAATTTATTTTGAACACCCTGTGGCATCTAACTCAAATTTCTTTACGTATATCTTTTTTTATCTCTATAGAACGCTCGTACCAATTATGAGTATTCCACTTTCAGAAACAATGGCGCTACTGGCAATTTTTTGCAAAACTGAAAACTAGTATTTTTAAAAAAAAAATTAAAATATTAGAAAAACTACTAGGTTCAGGTATGTAACATTATTATTAAAAAAGTTATAAAATTTTACGCAAAATTGGAAAATAAATTAAAAAAGAGGATGTTACATTTAAAAAAAACATATGTTATATCCGCCACACTTTTTTGAAGTACCCTGTATACTCAAAAATAATTTTAAACTGTGCACCTCAACATTCCCTAAAACTGTTGTATTAAAAATTTTTTCGTCATTCCCGAAACAAATGAAATAATGAACTTTATTCTATCGTTGACTCACCCTGTACAGTGTATCCTATTTTCTTTGCATTTTTTGTAATTTTTTCCATTTTTTGGGAAGATGTAGAACTGCCGGATTCATAGTCCCTGCTACCGACAAAACAAAAAGTAATTGACCAAGTGCAAGTCGGACTTGCGCAATTAGTATTCTGTGCGTTGATTGCTTTTAAACTAAATTTTTTTTACGGATTTATAAAATGATCAGTAATTTCACTAAACACACCCTAAAAGAGTTTTCAACGAAATTTTTTTCTAATCTTCACTGAAAACTGATGACCTTGATATTTTAGTTTTTTTTTTTAAATACCCGATAAACTATTAAAGGTAATGCACTAATGACATTTTTTTTCAATCTACACCCTGTAGAGAATATTTCAGAGTTTTTTCAAAATTATTTGATCAGTACTTTTCGAGATAAAGGGTGGGGGTGCAGCGATTTTTCGCAATTTTTTTAAAAATAATATAAAAAAAAGTGTGCACATGTATTACATTATATATATTTTTGAACTTTTATTTGACACTCCGCTCGACGACCTGGTAATTTTTTTTTCACTTCTGATTTCACCCCCCAAAACTAACCCCTTAAGGCAAAATTTAACTTTCAAAACTACACGGCTGTGATGAGGACATCAATTTCTATATTAGTGCCAAATTGCAACTTTCTATGTCAAATAGTGTGGGAAAAAATCGGGTGTGACAGACAGACAGACGGACGGACGGACAGACACCGAAGTGATCTGTTCCGTACGGAACACTAAAAATACCAATCAATTATCTTGTTCGTTTTACTATTATAGCATTAACTTTAAAGAGCTACTTAATGGTGTGTTCAGAGAGAGACATTTCAAAAAGTTCCAGTTGGACCTATAATTTGTCGAATACGACGAGTGACAAATTTTGTCACTGTGTTTTGTTTACAATTTTATTTCTCATATTTTTGTCTTGATATTTCCTCATTAGCAGTATGATTTCAGGATAGGCGAATATTTCAGCCTGCACCAGATGTTACGAGACGAGTGTGTTCGACAGTAACAGACCTTCCGGAGTCACCTTCTTATTATAAATCATCCTCAGCTTTTAGTTCGAATTCCGATTCCTCAATAGGTAAGTTAGCTATCGAGATTATTTTGTGTACATTTTAGCTAAAAAATGCTAACGTTACTGTAATATTATATACACTACATAAGTAGCTAGAAAAAATTCCAAAGTCAAATATTTCTTTATTATTTATAAATCAGTACAATAATAGGTTTATTTACTAACTTAGTGTAGGCCAAATACAATATATAATTACATGCATATTCATTTGTTGCTTTTAGCTTTTGGACAGGTTTGATGTTCGGCATTTTTGGTAAGTTTACCTAGTGTTTATTCTATTTCTCTAATCATTTTCGAACGTATCTTTATTGATTTTTATATATTTGTTGGTTTGAAAAAGAATGTGATTTATTTTTTATTTGTTTTTTGATGATATTTTATTTATTTACAACATTTAGTCAGTTGATTTGATTAGCTATTAACTATATACTATAATTTAATTCCATTGTTCTCTCTCTCTCTCCCATTCCCCTCTCCCCCTCTCCTCCTCTCCCTCTATCCTCCTCTCCTCCTCTCCTCCTCTCCTCCTCTCCTCCTCTCCTCCTCTCCTCCTCTCCTCCTCTCCTCCTCTCCTCCTCTCCTCCTCTCCTCCTCTCCTCCTCTCCTCCTCTCCTCCTCTCCTTCTCTCCTCCTCCTCCTCCTCTCCTCCTCTCCTCCTCTCCTCCTCTCCTCCTCTCCTCCTCTCCTCCTCTCCTCCTCTCCTCCTCTCCTCCTCTCCTCTCCTCCACTCACCATCTCCACCTCACCCTCCCCCTTCTCCCCCTCTCCTCCTTCTCCCCCTTTACCCTTCTCCCCTCTCCCCCATCTCCCCCCTATATCCTTCTCTCCCTACCTCCCTCCCTCTCTACCTCCCTCCTTCCCTGGACAAGAGGAAGAAAAGTAAAATTGGATCAACGCATAGGAAGAATGACAAACAAGAGGACAGTACGGATAGCAAGAGACAAGTTACCGAATGGGAGAAGATCCATGGGACGTCCAAGCGGAGCAATGATCTATAGAGCAGGAACAAAGAAAACAGGTAATAATGCCTAGCTATAAGTCGGAAGAAGAAGAACACTTAAGATTCAACTCCAAGATCAGCACAGTATCATCAGCAAACTAAGGATGATTAAGATTGTCACCGTTGACGCTTATCTCCAGATTTACCAGAGCGACGTTCTTGAACTTACGCCAAATAGGGGTAAACAGTTTAAGCGAGATTTTATGACCTTGTCGGAATCCACGCTCAATTCTAAATTTATTCATATTGTCGTCCGAATTAAAAGCTTATATCATAACCCAAAAACTGCTGACTTTTTTTTGTTCCAATAACAATATCCATTGACAAGATCGGGAACTACATTATAGTTTTATCAAATTCTATATGAATATCTTTTGGACAGGATTTCCTTTATACTTCCTTTATACTATATACTATAATATATGTGAACACAATTTCCTGTCCGTTTAAATTTTAAATGGTTACAATGTTACAGGCCTTATTTTCTTTAGCAAATACTATTAGGAAATACTCTCTTTAAGTTAGTTTAACTAGATACGTTAAACTTTCCATACGTGTTTTCCTTTCCAAGTATCTTTATTGTTTATCTCTGTTTATCGCTCTGTTAAAAGCCATTTAAAGAAAAGTCGTAAATTCCTGAAGAAATTGTATTTACTTTGTAATTTTGTATTTATACACCCGCTGTCCAAATAGAAACCCAAGTTTTAATAAAAAACACATACCACCGATAATTGTGACTGTACATTATCATTAGAAACGAAAAAACGTATTTACTTTGTTAAATAAGTCACGCAGGAGAAGTATAGTAATTATATTTTTTATTATAATATATGTACAAATATATATATATATATATATATATATATATATATATATATATATATATATATATATATATATATACCAAGTAAATATGCTTTTTATTTCTAACAATAATAATTGTTCATAATGTTTCTGTTCATATGTCGGCGTTTGAGATTAAGAGGCATTGTCGCTTGAATATTTTGAGTGGTAGAGTATTGATCTCTTTTATCGGAAAGTGAAGCCGAGGGAAAGGAGAACAATTGCTAGGGTAAGTGTGTGAATATCGGGAATTCAAGTTACCAATACTCAAACTCTCTGTCAAAAAATTGCTCACAGTTGATGAATGGTGAATTTACGATTTATGTTTCATCCATTGCGCGGATGATTTCTGGTTTCCTTTGAAATCTTTTCTCGAAAGTACGACTTTTCGTCATATTCACGCGTCTCATGATCACTTTAAATAAGCTTAAAGCACTTAAAACTCTTTATTTGAAACTCATTTTCTGAGCGTTCGTCAAAATACACTGGTACTCTTACCGCTTGCCACTTTCCATAAAGTTTAACGTAGTCCTTTGGAAAATAAGCTGTCCAATTATTTTTATTTCCTGAGTCTTAATTTTATTTTAAAAATTACTCCACATTCCTACTACATCATTCTTTGTGATTTCAACTCTTTTTTGCGCTTTCTCTTTTCCACATCTTATTTCCTCAAAATAAGTCCCATTTTCATATTCCCCGCTTATGCTGTTTTACACAATGAAAAAAATACTCCATCCCACCAAATATTACGTTTTGATTAGGGTGGATCATTTTACGCTTCCTTCGCTTTACTTTTTAGTAATTTTAAAGAAACATTTTATTCGACGACTCAAAAAAATTTAATATCCATGAGGAGAGGAAAATTTTATTTACTTTTAACTTTTAAGTGTCGTTTAAGACGGTTTTTATTAGAATATTTCCCAAGGCGATCACGGAAAATTCTGGTAACAGTGATGTTTTTTTCTGTCTAACTTTAATAAAGATAGCGTTTAGACGTCGTTCATTCGTACATAATGTGGATATGTTAGAGTATTTTTCTTTTTAGACTTCCCATCCTGTATATATATATATATATATATATATATATATATATATATATATATATATATATATATATATATATATATATATATATACAGGATGGTTCGTATATATATATATATATATATATATATATATATATATATATACGTAGTAGTGGTTTTTCGGGTATCCCGTGTTAGCTTGAAGTCCCTTGATGGACGGTTTCGCTGACGTTTCGATGGAATCTCACCCATCTTTTTCAAAGCGTTGGTCACTGGTCGGTATCTTGGCGTTGAATTCAACGCATTTTATATATATTATAGATTATAGATTATAGATATTCTCTGCTACATAATATTGTTCCATATTTAATGGTTTAGGCCGTGTACTGCAAGGGAACGCGCTAGCGGCAAACATTTTTCCGACCTCATTCACTATTATTGTCACTGCTCATTCCTTATGCTACCTATCGTAATAAAATATAGCCTATAACCTGGCCAGAGAACATATGTATGTTTAAAAAAAAAGTACATAAATCGGATAAGTGGTTCTCCAGTGATAAGCGCACTAACGGACAGACAGACAAACAGAGAGACGTTGTATTTTATATATATGTATATATATATATATATATATATATATATATATATATATATATATATATATATATATATACGGTTCTCGTTGATCCTGGGCTCCACAGATTCCTTCCACTTTATCTGGGCCATCTTGTGCACCTAGCGATTACTGTCTTCCTTCCATTGACAGTATCTTGCGTCACTCCTTCATTACCTCCTGGTTCTTCCAGTCTTCATTGGTTTTTGCAAACAATCTCTTCCTCCAATCAGATTCCAACAAGAAATTAATAAATTAATAATTAATTCATTAGACAATCTTCCTCTTCGTTGCTCCCATTACTTTCTCTCTCTCTCTCGCTCCCTCGCTCACCCTTCACCTATAATTAGGTTATGATTTATCCTTCCTCGACTCCATACCGGATTTTTGGTCGCTCAATTGGCTCAATTCTCACTTAAAGGTCCAATACTTGCATTTCCCATTTTTATCGGTTCCTTCCAGGTTCGACCCGGCATTCTGGTTAATTGAGTTTTCTTGACTAAACCCCTTATCTCTGTCGGTCAGCTGTCTCCTGTCGTCCTTGTCATCTTTCCTAAATGGCGGTGGCCATGTGTGGTGGTCACAGGTGAAATAATTAACAATGTTCTCAACATCCAAGGTTCCCAATTACATCCATGTTTTAAATTTGGTTTTTAGAATTTTGTCTACAGTGTTTTAGTGTGTATTTTATATATTTTATGGATTAACCAACTTTTATATGTAACAACTTGTTTATGTATAAGCTACCTACGGCCATTCAGGCTAACGAAATCTTTGCACTTCTCATGTGAGTTTTTTTTTTTTAATTTATTATGACTAATATCTTATTCTTGTTCTACACTAATTTTATTTATTATAACAACCTCACGATAACATCATTAATTTAAAGTTGTCCCAGGCACGATCAGTGAATACGCTTTGTTCTTCTTTTCAGTTCTGCCCTGAAGAAGGTCCCAATCCAGGACCGAAATATTGGCTTAATGAAAATGGTGTGATCTCTTATCACGCCCTGTTTTTTGCCAAGTTCCCCAACTAAGATTGTATTTTTAATTATATATATATATATATATATATATATATATATATATACATACATACATACATATATATATATATATATATATATATATATATATATATATATATATATATACATTTATATATATATATAATATATATATATATATATATATATATATATATATATATATATATGATAGCCGAGCATTTCATTTAATCTTATATTAATTAATTTAATCGAGAAGTTATTTATTTATATTGTTTATACTATACTAAATGATCTAAATGCTAGCGATGTTAAGAGTATGAAAAATTGAAATGAAGGTAGCTTACCCTCAATCTGGGCCTAACGCCTAGACAGCTATTCAATCTAGTGAAACTTGATTTTCTATGCGTTTTTCGCCTTCTTCTTTCTATAATTTCAAAACCTGGGCGTCGCGATGTATCGAGGTAAGAACATCTTTCCCCAAGCAATACGGGGATATTATTAGTATGTTAATTGCATGTTATTGAGAGAAAATACGAAATACCCTTATAAATCTATTAACAACCTGTAAACAGAAAAAACTCTGTACAGGAATAAACTTAAAATAAATTTCTAACGCAGAGGAAAAAAAGAACAGAACGTTAATGGCCAATTATCTTAATTTTTCCAATTAGGAAACAATTTGAGATTGAGCCTTGAAATTTGGGACAGATATAGTATTGTTTCAAGTTCCACTTCAAATGGACTTTTGTGTAAACTTCTCATTATCCGACATCCCCGGGAGTGAGATACTACCTTGGCAGACTACCGTACCTTTGAGCACCAACTGCAAAACCCTTCTGTCAATAATAAAATATTTAAACTCCGTTTACCTTATTTCGCGCAATATGTTAAACTTTCCTTCCGAACTGACCAATAAGATTCGATCTATAAAGTATCTGGTGTCTATTAGTACTGTTTATGTTTTAATTTCTCTAATTACTGGTAATACAATTTTTAGACACAAATTTAAAAGACTAACTAACGCCTTCGACGTAAAATAGTTTGAATATCGGCAGATGATAGCTTGGGTATATTTAAATGAATTAAATTACCTTGTTTTTACAAACGCGATATCGGAGTGATCATTTATGCATTAAATTAAACCTATCTAATACTAAAACTAAAGAACTTTTAAAATACGTGATAAAAATCTTTTGTTGCTTAATTTTTAGCGGAAAAAAATCAGAATGTTCAGTATCTCACATGGTTACTATTAGAATAATTATTGAAAGGAAAAAGTTACCGCAAAATTAGCTCGTTTTTGCAACCTCTATAACTTTGAGACAAAAAGCAAACTTAACGTAAAAGTAAACTAAGTTGGGAATGTGGAATCTTTGGCACAATGATACTACTCAGTATATATCACCACTACACCAAACACTTTATTTTTGCACTCGACGCGCGTTTCGCTAACCATGTTAGCTTCATCAGGAGCGATGATTGACTATCATCAGTCAATCATCGCTCCTGATGAAGCTAACATAGTTAGCGAAACGTGCGTCGAGTGCAAAAATAAAGTATTTGGTGTAGTGGTGATAGTAGTATTAACGTAAAAGGTCTTAAATTAAAACCAATTAAAAATCTAGAAGGACCCTTATTTTGGAGGTTAAAAGGATAAAATAAATAAGTTTTTAACAGAAAAGAAAAAAAATATTCATGAAAATAAGTCACTTTAATTATTTACGTTTTCTTTACTAATATCGTATAGTCAATCAAAAGCCACCCTCCAAAAAGAGGTCGCAATTATTAGGGGATCCTGCCATACTGACAAACATGACTCCCAAGACTAGGAAAAAATACAAAGAAATAATCAAAATACTGAGAATACAGCGCTGGACTTATACGCCTCCCAAACTTATCACTAAGCGATAACCATCCCCTAAAAGAGGGTTGAAATTCATGTTGGTTCTATTTTGACCCAAAAAATAACTTTTAATTTTGGGTAAAAATCTTACTTATTTTCACACTTTTAACTTTTAATTCCCAAAAGAGGGGGTAGTTACCCCTAAATAAAAAAATGGAAAAATATATTCTTCTAGATTTTTAATTAGCTTTAATTTAAGACCTTTTAAGTTAAGTTTCCTTTTTTTGTCTCCAAGTTATGAAGGTTGCAAAAACGGGCTGAAGTTCACACTTTTTTGCGGTTACTCGTTTAGCTGATCATCTATGTAGTTTGTAGTTTCGCTTACCTTAAACATTATATTAACATTTAAGTCGCTTTTGCTAAAATTAGAAAAATTACATCATTTTCAAGTTTGTAGACCCTAAGAATCCTAAAAAGACGTATAATACCATCTACACTTAGCAACCCTTCTAACACCCTCCCTTATTCAGTTGATTGTAAATAATTAAGCTTAACCATTATCGTTTATTCCAACCAAAAACAAGAAATAATTTTCATAATACTATTGAAACTATGCAACATTTACCTCTCACCACCACTTTCGCCGCTCTTCTCGTGAAACGATATTCCTTTCCCATATCAAGTGTTATTTGTGTACCAAATTTTAAATCGATATATCATTTCGTTTTAGCGTTATCGGGTCAACAAATTGACAGACCAGCGGAAACAGGAACTATGTTTTTCATAATATCATAATATAATAACCCCGAAATGTTAAGAAATTCAAAGGTCTCGGAGGGTGAGTTTTTTATGAATACATTATTTCTGTCTAACAAGTAATGTAAAAATCAACATTAAAAGTGTTGAAATAATGTTAAAATTGATAAATGATAACTGTTAACTAATTAGATATATTTACACAGCTTCATAATCATACACGTTTTTCAATGATATACTGGGGTGATTTAAAAACTTTCCGTTTGGACTCGTTTTATTAATGTCGTATCTTCTAATAATACATATACAATATATCTAAAGATTTTAATACGATTTAGTTATAAAATTTCAACTATCCATTTTAACTCTAGTCATTTTAAAATAATAAGTACATTCCAAGTCAAATTTCTACTAGGAAGTTAATGACTTTATATAAGAAAAGGTTCGTGTTTTTAATAAGCTTCGGGTGGTTAATTTCGTGTGATAGTAGCTTAGGTTACTTGAGAAAAAGTTTAAAATATATAAATGCAAGAATCCAAAAATGTAAAAGCATGAATTTTGAAAAATTCACTTTATCAAACTTTATTTAAGTTTGTTAAACCAAAAAGATAAATTATGTATAAGTTTAAAGAAAAAACTTAATATATTTCGTTGATTCAATAAAAAAAAGGGATGAAAATATACGAGGCTGGTTTGAAAAGTCCGTACAAAAATAAAAACTACTTATGTGTTTGGGGTAAACCTTTTTTATTTTTCGACATAGTCTCCTTTTAGGCTTATACACTTCGTCCAACAATGTTCTAGTTTGTTGACCCCTTCCGAATAATAGGATTTGTCCAAGTCTGCAAAATATCCATTAGTGTCTGCAATCACCTCCTCGTTTGAATAAAATCTTTGTCCCGCCAGCCATTTCTTCAAATTGGGGAACAAATAGTAGTCCGAGGGAGCCAAGTCTGGAGAATAGGGGGGATGTGAAACGAGTTGGAATCCTATTTCCATTAATTTTGCGACCACAACTGCTGAGGTGTGTGGTGGTGCGATGTCGTGATGGAAAAGGACTTTCTTGTGGGCCAATCGCGGGCATTTTTCTTGAAGCTCGGTTTTCAAACGGTCCAATAACGATGAATAATATTCACCTGTAATAGTTTTACCCTTTTCTAGATAGTCAATGAGGATTATCCCTTGCGAATCCCAAAAGACAGTCGCCATAACCTTTCCGGCCGAAGGAACGGTCTTCGCCTTTTTTGGTGCAGATTCCCCCTTGGTAACCCATTGTTTAGATTGTTGTTTGGTCTCAGGAGTATAGTAATGTATCCATGTTTCATCCACAGTGACGAAAAGACGCTTAAAGTCCTCCGGATTCTTCTGGAACAGCTGCTAACCATCCTTGCAACACTTCACACGATTCCGTTTTTGGTCAAGCGTGAGCAATCGCGGCACCCATCTTGCGGATAGCTTTCTCATGTCCAAATGTTTATGCAAAATATTATGTACCCGTTCAGTCGAGATGCCCACAGCACTAGCAATCTCACGCACCTTAACTCTTCTGTCATCCATCACCATATCATGGATTTGATCAATGATTTCTGGAGTCGTAACCTCCACAGGCCGTCCAGAACGTTCAGCGTCACTTGTGCCCATATGGCCAGTCCGAAAATTTTGAAACCACTTATAAACTGTTCTAATCGAAGGTGCAGAGTCACCATAATGCTTATCAAGCTTCTCTTTAGTCTCCTGAGGCGTTTTGCCTTTCATAAAGTAATGTTTAATCACCACACGAAATTCTTTTTCGTCCATTTCTTGAAAATCACTCGACTTCCTTGATTCACACGAATGCCAAACACAAAGAAATAGACCAATATGGCTGAAACTTGGTGTGCGTTCATTCAAGAGATGCTACTAACTAAACATGACCTCGATACGCGCTGGTGGTGCCATCTCTCGGACTTTGCATGGACTTTTCAAACCAGCCTCGTATTAAATTATATTGACGCTTCTACTTTCCGATACGGATTTCGACGCAATAAGGTGTTTAAGCTAAGTGAAATACATTCTAGAATGTTATTACAGTATGGATAAAGTTGCATGAATCATGCGAACGTTTACAAGTAGTTAAATCGGTTTCCAAAAGTTGCCGAGCAAGAGTGTGTGACGAGCAGCGAAGTGGACGTCCAGTGGAAGTTTCCGCTCCCTCGTTAGAATCGAGGATTAATGGACTTATTCGTGATAACAGAAGAATTAATGTTAAAATGATAGCTCAAGCAGTTGGTGTAAGCATTGAGACTATTCACGATATTATGCAGAACGATTTATAATGCCCGCCCTCATACGGGCCCGGCTTACGTAAGAAAAGCTTCAAGAACTGGCTTGGGAGATCTTGCCTCATTCCACATACAGCCCAGACCTGAGGTTGACCGACAATGAAGAAGTAAAGGAAAAAGTGCAAGGCTAGCTTCAACGTCAACCGATAGAATTCTTTGCCACAGGAATCAAGACGCTAGCAGGAACGTGGAACAAGTGTATTAACGTTGGAGAGGATTATGTCAAGCAGTAGGCCAAATTTCGTAACAATCCAATAAACCGTTCTTGAGCTAGAGCTATTTGTCTCTTTTCTTATTGAATGATGCTCGTATAATCTGCTCCTGCTTCGCTATTACGACATCCGATATTAACGTATTACTTTTTTACCTGTTTTCCAAAAAAGCATATGTTAAAATTCAAATAATGAACAAAGTAACATAATTTTGAGACTTCTCAACTTCGAGTATTCGAAGCATCTGCTCCAGCCGCCTTACTTGATCCCTTATATATTTAACTATAAATAATTATGCTTCAAACTTTTAGGGATTGCCACCCGTCTTTCTCTGAAGCTATATTGCTCGCAAACTATTTTTTCTTTCCTATGTCAAGTAGTATATTTGTACAAAATCGATTTCTTATTTCCTTCGAGATTTATCAAGCAACAGACGGAGATACTGGCCCAAAACGTAAAGAAATAGAAAAATCTCAGAGTGTAATTTTTTCTCACTGATACAATACTTATCTCTAACAAAGTAAAAGTCTACCGAATATGGAGACCAGTGTAAACATTTTATGTTATACTATACAATGTCCTCAATAAAGCTTCCAAAACGAATAAAAAGTTAGCTATTAGTTTCTCAAAAAATTTTATTGAAAGTTCCTTCATACTACTAACCTTATTTTCAACTTTATTTTAACACATCTTATGGTTTTGGTGCTTGTGAAAGAAAGTACCAGCAAACGAGGAAAATAAGTTAATTCAAGTTTTTTTGAAATATATATTTTCTGAGATGAAGGCTAAATTTTAAACACATCATTTGGCAAACTTGTTTAACTACTCAGTATATAACACCACTATACCAAACACTTTATTTTTGCACTCGACTCGCTAACCTGTTAGCTTCATCAGGAGCGATGATTGTCAATCATCGCTCCTGATGAAGCTAACATGGTTAGCGAAACGCGCGTCGAGTGAAAAAAATAAAATGTTTGGTGTAGTGGTGATATATACTGAGTAGTATCATTGTGCCAAAGATTCCACATTCCCAGCTTGAACTTGTTTAAGTTAAGACGTTGATGTCTGACCTTAAAAAAAGGAAAATACATAAAATTATTTTTGCTTAAAACTGTCAGTCAGTAAACAAAAAGTCCTCTATCTCAATAATATCCAGAAAATGTTTCCTAGTTCTTAAAAACTTTTTCAAGTCATATTATCCAGACTCATCTAGAGGTAAAATTTGAAAGAGTATCGATTAAGCTGTCGCATATTCTCTGAGTTGGAAGCTATTTAGCTCTAGTCATAAACAATATTGCCACAAACTGAGACAATATCTGTTTTTAAAGAATACATACGCCTTAGGCACATGGCTTTTTTACATTTTGGACAACGCGTTCCTTAGGATTATTGTTATTTTATAATCAACTCTTAGCTATCTTTTATGATAAGAAAAGTTAATTTTTATTTTGTAATCTTGGAATATAGTAAAATATTTAAATAATTTAATATTAAAACGAAATTATAGTAGAAAAATCAATTGATAAATCAGAAAATCTTTATTTCATATGAAACTACAATCATTAGAAAATTCGCTTCCAGTGCTCTTTTAAGTATGGTAAAATTATTCATTCTTCCGCCATTTCTTCCAGGATATTTTCTTTAAATCTTTAAATATGTATATTAAATTCCTTTGAAAATCAGTTTTTCAAATACGTTGCCATCGCTTTCATGTACAGGGTGATCATTTTTAGACGGACAGATTTATGAAAAATTGTTATATATTTATTTTTCTTTTTAAATGTAGAATGGTATAGTGCATAACTGACGTATTTGACACTTAATAGTGAAATCAACGCTGGACGCCGCGACGCCAAACAACTTTTTTTTCCATTAACATACCTTTTATAAAACGGCATTGTAAAGCCCTATTTTTTGTCGATATTTTTTCTTTAAACTATTTTTTTTCTAATTTGTTATGCAGCAAAATCTCTCTAAAATATTATTTTTTGATCACCGCGGTTTCCATGGATCGTATACCACGTTTGGCGGCTTTCAAACAATTTATCTAGTAGGCGGCTGTCGTACTTTAATCTGACAGCTCACCTATTCAATTCAATAAAGTTAAACTAAGTAAACAGTGTGTTAATAGCTTCTGGTTGAAGTAATTTTCCATGCTGAAAAAGTAGATATGATTCTTATTTATGGAGAAGTAAGATGAAATTCTCGGGAAGCCGTTACACTGTATCGAGAACGTCACCCAGACAGGTATATCCCGGATCATAATGTATTTTTCTCGATTAGAACGAAATTTGAAGAGCAATATGCATTTTTTTGGGCAGAAAGATATTTAAGGTATTTCTAAACGAAAAACTTTTGACAGATGAAAAAGTAACCGAAATTATGCAATATTTTCAAAAGCACCCATATAATTCAATCAGATAAGCAAGCAGGAAATTGAATGTCTCTTATGGGCCTATTCAGAAATCTCTTACAGCTAACAAATACCATGATTATAAAATGCATAATGTTCAGTTATAAATACAATTTAATTCGGAACGACGCGACGGCTGAGTTTTTTAGCAGAAATGATGATTAAATGTGACGAAGAACGTTATTTTTTAAATCATATTTTATGGACAGATGAAAGTCATTTTGTCAGCAATGGCAAACCTAACAGAAAAAATTATCATTACTGGGCTGACGAGAATCCATGTAACGTTAATAAAATTCAGAATCAAGGCATGTATGGTTTGGGATAATTGATAGACATTTGGTTAGACCATATTTGAGGGAACACTAACTGGAAATAGATGCCTTAATTTCTTGGTTAATACTCTACCAGTTTTATCAGAAAATCTTCCCCTTATTTTAAGAAGGCATATGTGATATCAACACGACGGAGCACCATCTCATATAACTGCTGCTGTTAGAGAGTATTTGAATGAACGGTTTCAACGAAGGTGGATAGAGATTCGCAGCCTAGTTATTCAAGGGCAGCTAAGCCACCAAACCTCACGCCGTCAGATTTTTTCTTGTAGGGGACTCTTAAAGATATTGTAGACAAAACTACGACAAATAATATTGAGTACTTAAAGCCAAAAATATCAGATGCGTGCGATAGTATATCTGAAGAAATTATTTACAAAGGCACTCATCAAGTGTTAATGAAAAAAAATGAAAAAATGCATGATAGAAAAAGGAAGACATATAGAAAATTTCTTTTTATGTTTTTTTTTTATTTTTTAAGTTTCAAACATTTAATTTTATAAATATGTAATAACTTATGTAATGTTAAAAGTTATATAATTTTCTTGTGGTGTTAATAAAAATAATGTATTCTTGTTTTTTATTATTTAAAGACATTTTATTAAAGGAAAAACCCCAACAGCATAGTAACTAATATTATTAAAATTACTGTCAGATTAAAGTATCGCAGCCGCCTACTAGAAAATTGTTTGAAAACCATCAAACGTGGCATACGATCCATGGCAACAGCAATGACCAAAGAATAATTTTTAAGAGGATTATTGCTGCATAACTTTTTTACAAAACAAAAAAAAATTAAAGCTTTAGAATGTCGTTTCACAAAAGGTATGAATGGGAAAAAAAATGTTTGGCGTTGCGACATCCAGCGTCGTTTTCACTACCAAATGTCAAATATGTTAGTATACTTTAGTATACTCTTTGACGTGCACTGTACCATTGTACCATTGTACATTAAAAAAAAAAAAAAAATATCCATAATTTTCCATAAATCGGCGCCGGGAGTCTAAAAATGATCACCCTGTACGTGTACCGCTTTTGAAAAAAATATATTCGGCAGGCAGCATCAGCTGGCTTTAATTATTGCACCAGGTGACGCTTTAGATATACAAACGTGAAACTTTTTAGCCTCTAGTCATAAACAATATGCCTGAGGGATATGTTGTAACGAATTTCTGGGCACATTTACAGCACTTAATCGTTAATATGTTTACCGAATAGAGTTTGCAAACTAACACTTGAACGTAGTTCATGTTTGAATGACCTCTTGAAACCCTTGGTCCCTCTGACCACCCATTTTCAAATAGGTTAAACGCTCTTCGTAAATGATATTGAACGCGACATTTTGGCTGCGACATAATCGATAAAAATTCTTGCACAAAAAAGTAGGCTCTGCTCTGGTGAAACGATTCATAGCAAATAAATTTCCAAGGAGTGTAAGTACACTTTGCGCTTTCACCTAACTCTATCTACCTACCGAGTTTACACAATAGGCTCCAGAAATTGAAACTTATTTACAGACTTCTACAAATAAATTAATTTTACCTTCAATGTTTCTCTGTACAATATTAAAACTCCTTACATATTTTTAAAATTCAAAACTAATGCTTCTTAAAATACAATATATATTAACCAGAAATATAAAGAATACATTCCTCTTTATACCCTTCATAAAATCTAAAAACTACTGGGAAAGTACAAAATATGCTGCCACTCGGCTTTAACGATATGATTTATTACCTGCCTTGCAGTGAACCGACTTCGCTTGACTTATGTTTAGGATCTATCTTTAGTCGTAATTTCAGTTCAGTTACTATTATGCTTGACGGAGATCATTTTTATTTAACACAAGAAACTGTAAAATTAAGTATAAATTTCTCTGTTTTTGTAAAAATGTTAAGGTATTTCTTACGAGTAAGTGTTAAAAGTAATTTTATATTGCCACAATTAATTGTAAAAGTTTCATATATTTAACACGTAAAAGATAGGAATCCATACTTTTTCTTCTATCAAAAGCATGCGTTTTTTACAGTTTTTGTTGTATATGCATTAAAAGGTAAAAAGTCACAAAAAAATATATATACATAAAAAAATTACTTTGCCTCCGTTTGTTAAAATACAGGCAGTTTACCTCCTAGTTGTTGCAAAAATATTAGATAAATATTACTTTTTGATATATTTTGTCAAGTGAATTTTCGCTGTGGCAACGTAACTTGAAGAAGACGGACGCCGACGTTCTTTCAAATTTTGTATCACATTTCGCTGTCCCCTAAGAAGAAGATCCTTATTCATACGAGTCGAAAATAAGATCCTTATTTATTATGTATAAGTAATGAAACTTTTTCAAGTAAATTTTCATTAACAAAGTTGTGTTATTGAAATATTGATTTAATTTATTCAAATAATAATATAATGGTAATATTTTTATACGGTATCTTATGAAATAACACTTTCATTTTAAAAAGGAGCATGTGTAGAAAATTATATGTTCTTAGAAAGGAGAAGGTGCATCGCTTCATCCCCTCTGCGGCGACGCTTTTCCGATTCTACCCAGTGGTGCCAACTTCCGAATGTTCGCCTCGCCCAAATAAGTTTCTTATTAATATTCATTTTGAATAAGAATCTTTTTAGCGCACATAGGGAATAAGGATCTTATTAACGCGCGTCACGAATAAAGATCATATGAACTCGCGACGCGAATAAGAATGATATGAATGCCCGATGCGAATAAGGATCTTATTAATGTGCTACGCGAATAAGGATCTTATTTCCGACTGGTGTGAATAAGAATCTTCTTCTTAGAAGCAGCATTGCACTAATCGGTTTTTTTTAAAAAAAGGATACTAGAAGAAACGCGTGCCTCGCACGCGCATTTATTCAGTTATCAATACTTTCTCTAACATAATGCTTTCTCTATCTTCTCGTAAGAAATACCTTAAACGGATTTTTCTGCATAGTTTGTCGACTCTCTTTTAATAAATTATTATACAAATTTTAAATAATGACTCTTCTATCTTCTCTGAGTTTATTCTATTAAAAGATGGTTAAGGGAAGGTATGTAGCTGAGGTCTTCTTCGACATTTCGAAAGATTTCGACTACGAATTTTTGATAAGTAAGCTATATACTCTGAGCTTTATAAATCTTACTACTAAGTGCAAATCTTCTTATTAAGAAAAAAGTGGAAAAGTTGTGACGACATGAAATGATGATCATGAAAAATACAAGGGGAGTGTATATTCCACGAGGCAATTAATATCTACTGGGAAGACTCATCGTACAGTTTGCGCTATATCTGATTCATTCTTGATATTGCCTATGCCATCTCGCTCTTCCTTAAAATTTATTATTATAACTCTGGTGCAAACACATTAGCTGCGCCCAGATTACTCAGAAGCAAGAAATCAAGGTTGCTGGTTAGTTCTGGGTCTCCAATTAGGCGAACAGCTCTCTTCCGAATAGAATCCAACAAATGCGGTGTATGTTTGGAAGCAGCACCCTTGACTGAGAGCCTACCTCTTCCCACAAATAGGCGAAGAACAAAAGGAATTTGTAAAAGGTAAGTGCACCCGTGAGCATATTCTTAATTTATGTCAACAAATTGAAAAAACTTAAGAATTTAATATTTCAATGTACATCTGCTTTGTTGATTATCAGCGTGCTTTTGACTCGGTGAAGTGGTCGCTATTGAATGGTATGGGAGTTCCTATCCACCTTTCCTACATTATCAGTGAACTCTATAAACACAGCACGGCGAAACTTTAGGTGAATGAAGTCCTATCGGAACCTTTTCCAATCCACTCTAGAACTCGTCAGGGTTGCATATTGTCTTTAACAATTATGTAGAATATATCATGAAAAAACTGCGGAAAACTACGATGGGAGCATTTAAGTAAATGGGAGGCGTATAAGCAAACTGAAGTACGCTGATGACACTACTATCTTCGCCGGAAACATCGAAGACCTTGAGCGTATCATGCTACAATTACAGCGAAAAAGTGAGTTCCTGGGACTACCAATAAATCAATCTAAAACCAAAGTTATGAACATAGACAGCCAATAATAACCAACTCATTATCACGAAAGTTTTAGCTATGAAGTTGTTGATAAATTTAGATATTTGGGCTATTTAATTACAAATTCTGAAAGTTGTGAGTCAGAAATACGCCAAAGGATAGAGATTGCCTGTTATGGTGTCGTGAAACTAACAAACATTTGGCGCGAGCCCAATATATCTAAAACAACAAAAATTCAACTCCTGCATTCTCTAGTTTTTTTCATTTTACTATATGCCTCAGAGACATGGACGCTTAAAAAAAGCGACCGCTCAAGACTCAAGGCGTTTAAAATGAGATGTTTCGCAGACTACTGCGAATACCATGGACTGCGTACAAAACCAATATTTCAATTCTGGAAGAAATAGGAATAGCTAAAAGAATAACTGATATCATCCATGAAAAAATTTTACGATACTTTAGCCACATAGCTAGCGGAATAACGATATGTAGCTGCTAGTCATAGAAGGAAAAGTAAAAGGCCGTAGACCCAGAGGCCGGTCGCTGGTCGGATCAGGATCGGGAGCTCAACGGAGTTGGGGTGCATGATGCAGTTAATCTTGCTGACGATAGGAACCAGTGGAACGATTTAAAATCATTGGCAGTCACCAAACCTCTACTAAGGGGGTCAGATTGAGAAAGAAGGATATAATTAAAAGTTGTAGAGTGTAACGCTTTTTAGTTCTAAATAATATTCCAAGCTTTTGAGAAGCTCTCTTCGCTATGCTTTGAACATGTTCATGCCAAGACATATTTGTCCCAGGTTAGCGCCTAGCAACTTGAGTAACGATGCTAGAGGAATCAAGTGCCCCAATCTAATTATGTCGGGTTCCGCAACGTTAACTTTTTTAGAAAAAGCTGCCACCTGGCTTTTGCAGCGTTAAAGTCTACGTGGTTACTATCACTCCAAGATACAATTTCTTCCAGGTCTTTGTTATCTTGAATAACTTCCTATGCACGAGTAGCCGATGGTTAAGCGTTCAAAGTTAATGAAGAAATAAGCATACTGTGATCTGCAAAGCTGTAGATTGAGTTGATCCAACAGATCGTTAATGTAAATGAGAAAGAGAGTAAGAGACAGTATGGAGCACATCGGTGTTAATAGTGAAAGTCTTAGAAATCCGTCCACTACCACTCGTAAGGTAAATTAAGTATAGCCTCTAATTCTAATCATTTGATCCAGGCCCAAGATCAAGCTGTTTTTCGACCCTTGTAACGACCTCATAATCAGTACGCATCCGAACATGACAGAAGAAACTATCCAATTCATTGGAGCGACGTACACAATACCGGAAAAAGTGGAAAATGCATTTGTAATTTATAATATAATTCAATATCGGAGTCTGAGAATTATCGCCCATAAATATGTCAGATTTTGTTGCTTTTTTAGAATTAATAAAAGACTAAAACGGTTTTAGACTACTTAAAGTAAAATTTTGATAGTCTAGTTTAATTGTTTATAAATTCCTTTATTTTTAATTAATATTTATAGCTCATACTCATTTATAAGCTGAAATATTTTACAGATTTAAAAAGTTCCAACATATTCCGTAACTAATAAAAACATATATCCCTATAAATCCCTGTTAGGAACGGCATAAATTTGATTCGTGACATATTCTGAATGTGAGCATTTTTATTACTGTTGCCGAGCATTGTGACATGAATTTTCAATAAAAAAGTTGATATATTAAGCTCATTATTTTGTAATTGACATAGTTTTGCGTGGTGTCAGGCACTAAATGTTTTTTCAGAAGGAACATTTAACGTACATGGATCCAAATCATGTCTCTAGTTATATTTTGGTTGGTATATAAGCATTTCCGAAAACTGTTGGTATGTTAGCGGTGAGAGAAATTTTTTTGACTCGTTAGACTCGATTTAAACGATTTCTTTGGACCTCCAAAAGTAATTATTAACGACTGAAAACGACTTTTTTAAGAACCTTTTTTTACAGCTCAATATCCAAATTTTTGCGGAAAAATGGAAAAACTCACTAAATTGCCGTAAAAAGCGTCAAAAATCAATACATAATATCCATGCGATTTATTGAAATTATTTATTGTGAATTTTAATAACGTTTTCCTCTTTTATGGTATATAAAGGGAATTTTTGCCTATTTTATATATTTTAGTCAAATTATCATCCAGGTACACTTTTCTTATGTTCTTTAACCTGCTGACTTCGAATTTTTATATACCTTGTTGATATTATGATATCCTTTCCACGTCATGGTCAGATTTTTAACCACTTTTATATATATATATATATATATATATATATATATATATATATATATATATATATATATATATATATATATATATATATATATATCTATATATATACATATATATATATAATATATATATATATATATATATATATATATATATATATATATATATATATATATATTTATATATATACGAGGCTGGTTTGAAAAGTCCGTACAAAGTCCGAGAGATGGCACCACCAGCGCGTACCGAGGTCATGTTTAGTTAGTAGCATCTCTTGAATGAACGCACACCAAGTTTCAGCCATATTGGTCTATTTCTTTGTGTTTGGCATTCGTGTGAATCAAGGAAGTCGAGTGATTTTCAAGAAATGGACGAAAAAGAATTTCGTGTGGTGATTAAACATTACTTTATGAAAGGCAAAACGCCTCAGGAGACTAAAGAGAAGCTTGATAAACATTATGGTGACTCTGCACCTTCGATTAGAACAGTTTATAAGTGGTTTCAAAATTTTCGGACTGGCCATATGGGCACAAGTGACGCTGAACGTTCTGGACGGCCCTGTGGAGGTTACGACTCCAGAAATCATTGATCAAATCCATGATATGGTGATGGATGACAGAAGAGTTAAGGTGCGTGAGATTGCTAGTGCTGTGGGCATCTCGACTGAACGGGTACATAATATTTTGCATAAACATTTGGACATGAGAAAGCTATCCGCAAGATGGGTGCCGCGATTGCTCACGCTTGACCAAAAACGGAATCGTGTGAAGTGTTGCAAGGATGGTTAGCAGCTGTTCCAGAAGAATCCGGAGGACTTTAAGCGTCTTTTCGTCACTATGGATGAAACATGGATACATTACTATACTCTTGAGACCAAACAACAATCTAAACAATGGGTTACCAAGGGGAATCTGCACCAAAAAAGGCGAAGACCGTTCCTTCGGCCGGAAAGGTTATGGCGACTGTCTTTTGGGATTCGCAAGGGATAATCCTCATTGACTATCTAGAAAAGGGTAAAACTATTACAGGTGAATATTATTCATCGTTATTGGACCGTTTGAAAACCGAGCTTCAAGAAAAATGCCCGCGATTGGCCCACAAGAAAGTCCTTTTCCATCACGACATCGCACCACCACACACCTCAGCAGTTGTGGTCGCAAAATTAATGGAAATAGGATTCCAACTCGTTTCACATCCCCCCTATTCTCCAGACTTGGCTCCCTCGGACTACTATTTGTTCCCCAATTTGAAGAAATGGCTGGCGGGACAAAGATTTTATTCAAACGAGGAGGTGATTGCAGACACTAATGGATATTTTGCAGACCTGGACAAATCCTATTATTCGGAAGGGATCAACAAACTAGAACATCGCTGGACGAAGTGTATAAGCCTAAAAGGAGACTATGTCGAAAAATAAAAAAGGTTTACCCCAAACACATAAGTAGTTTTTATTTTTGCACGGACTTTTCAAACCAGCCTCGTATATAAATAAATAAATATATATATATATATATACAGTAATACCCCGCTTAGCGCGACCCCGTTACGCGCGGTTTCACTATAACGCGAATTTCAAATTTCGCGCTCATGTAGTCATTAACTTCTCTATGGTCGCGGGGGGATCCCCGCTTTCTCTGAATATTCTCTTTGAAGAATTGGGAATTCCCTGTCCTTCGACTTTGTTCTATGGGGATTTCCTCGTTCGTTTCGTGTGTTCATTTGTTCCGTAATGTTAGTTCGGTCGGCTGGCAGTTTTGTTTTAATATTTATTGGAGATACATACATACATAATTTAACCCTACGTTAAAAATGCCGCCTGTAAAGAAAAAAGAGCGTAAAAGCGTCACTTTGGAATTGAAGATGAAAGTGTTAAGAAGAATGGAAAATGGAGGCAAAGCAACAATTGTTGGGAGAGATTTTGGACTCTCAGAATCGACTGTGAGAACGATTTATAAAAATCGGGAAAAAATTAAAATCTCCAGCGAAGGTTCAACACCTATAAGTGCAACAAAACTTTCTCGTTCGAGATCATCTATCTTAGAAAGAATGGAGAAATTACTGTCAGTCTGGATCGAAGATTTGAATAAGAAGAACACACCACTAAGTCAAGATCTCATATGCACAAAAGCAAAATCTTTGTATGAGATGCTGAAAACAAAAGAAGGAGAAGGGGAGTGCCACTCCGACTTTTGCTGCCAGCAGAGGCTGGTTCCATCGGTTCAAGCAGCGTTCTAATCTTCACAATATCCACATAACAGGCGAGGCGGCCAGCGCGGACATTCAAGCTGCAGCTGAGTTTCCAGACAAGTTTCAAGACTTCGTTAGACGAGAGAAAATTCCTGCTTGTCTCATCTTCAATGTTGATGAGACCGCACTTTACTGGAAAAAAATGCCATCTCGAACATTCATTTCTAAGGAAGAACGTCAAGCCAGTGGTTTCAAAGCTGCGAAAGATCGACTAACACTTCTGCTGGGTGGTAATGCCACTGGTGATTTCAAACTGAAACCTTTACTAGTGTACCATTCAGAAACACCCCGTGCAATGCGAGGCACAGACAAGACAAGTCTACCAGTTGTGTGGCGATCAAACAGAAAGGCGTGGGTTACACGGGAAATTTTTCAAGAATGGTATTCTAATAGTTTTTGCCCATCAGTCAAATCATACTGTGACAGAAATGGGCTTGAACCTAAAGTTATATTACTCTTAGACAATGCCCCAGGACATCCAACCTCACTTGATACGCCCAGAGACTTAAAAGTGTACGTAAAGTTCCTTCCACCAAACACTACGTCAATATTACAACCTATGGACCAGGGAGCAATAGCAAACTTCAAAGCTTATTACCATCGCCGCACTTTTAGCCAACTAATTCATGAAACTGACGGGGAAGGAAGACAGTCTATGCGAGAGTGGTGGAAGTCATACAACATTATGAAGTCTATTCACAACATAGAAGAGGCTTGGAAGGAAGTTAAAATGAGTTGTATGAATGGGGTGTGTGGCGTAATCTTTGGCCAGATGTAGTGGAAGCACCTAGAAGAATTGTCCAGATGCAGAGACAAGTGCTTGAAGACATTGCTGCAATGATTGAGGGGTCTGAACTTGAAGATGTCACGGTAGAAGATCTCGTAGAACTTGTAGCAACGCACGACGATCCTATTAGCAATGAAGATCTGATCGAGTTACAGAATAATCCTATCTACGATGAGGAAGAACAGAGTAGAAGAGAAAGTTTTATCTTCAGGGGAAATACAAAATGCACTTTCAAAAATTTATTCAGGTTTGGACATATTGCAGAGTATAGACAATAATGATGACCGTGTCTTGACCGTGTGTCAAACAATTAAAAACAGTGTTGGGTGTTATGAACGTATTTTACAAGAACGTAAACAAAACGTTACCCAAAAGACAATAGATGTATTTTTCCGTAAAAAATAAGAGTATGTATTGCATAAAGTGTTCTTAGAATTAAAGTGATTGATTAAAATGATTTGTATTTTTTTGTATTAAATTTTGACTATGTTTAATCATAAACCTCGATATACGCGAATTTCAGTTAACGCGATTTTTTTTTCGGAACGTATCCCTCGCGTAAAGCGGGGTATTACTGTATATATATATATATATATATATATATATATATATATATATATATATATATATATATATATGTACGTATAATACTCTAGGGCAAAATCCTCGTTCCGGGCCTGGTTGAGAAGAATAAGGATAGGCCGAACGATGTAATGTGAGGAGAATATTAATTATTGATAATTGTTTTTAGGCTTACTGGCTTGCTTACATTACGTAGATTAAATTATACTTAAGTTACTGTGATTGACATGTCTCAAATCACCAAACTCTTGAATTTATTTTATGTGACAGATAGGCCATATCTGTCACATATCTGATCATATATCTTACTAAAATGTTTATGTAATCGTAATGAGGTTTAGGTAATAGAAATATTTTAGTACGCACTATGAATTATAGTTCAGAGAGCCGAAGTAGACGGCCAGCTTTGTTAGATGTCTGATTCCAATTGTTATTAAATGTAATTGTGGTTGAAATTGCCCAAAAGTGTTTAATTATATGTATATATATATATATATATATATATATATATATATATATATATATATATATATATATATATATATAGATATACTACATATGCTAAATTTTGGATAGTTTAGTCTAAATTAATCAATTTAGAATTTTTTTGCGATTTTGCAATATATTCATTAAAAATATTTGGGATACGATAGTATTGTTTTTTACTCTTTTAATATATATTCACATTTTTTTACTAAACTGTAGGTTATCTTGGCGCTGTATCAGCTAATCAACGGTCGTTTGACTTATTTGTATGAGTGATTTAATTTTACAAATAAAATTGTAATCAACAAAAAAATCAATACTGCATGAGAATTCTGCCTTTCTGATCGTTCTATGGCGTTCACGAAAAAGGCGCGGGCTATTGACTTTATTTTATAACTAGAGATTTTTGATAATTTGAGAAAATGAAAAGAAATGTTCGGCTACTTTAAAATTAAATTATTTTCAATAAATATTTTAAAAATGATCGAATATTAATAGTGGAAATTATTTATTGCAACAGCCCAGTCGAGGTATTTCATATTGTATAAAGATTCAGTATTCTTAACCTCTCAAAAATTTCGTCTAGTAATAAATTTTGCTTAGTAACGTTAATCAATAGCCATTTTATTTTAAGGTAAAGCAGAAAGGCGTTGGAGAATTGGAAAACTTAAAAGTAAAAAAACCGACCAAGGGCAAGTCGGCCTTGCGCAATTAGTGTTCCGTACGGTGATTGCTTTTAAAATAAAATAAAATCCTTACCTAAGCTAAATTAACTAGGTCCTTAATATGTATATATTTTAAGATCCAATTTTCACGTTTTGTCTTAGTCAAAAATATATAACAGTTATAGCATAGCAACCTAATAGCCAATAAATCAATCCAGCTCAATCTAGAATCTAGTAATAAAAGTGCAAAACAAATATTTATTACCTAAATATTTGTTTAATTATAAACACATAAAATAAAATTATTTTGTCTCAGTACCTAACCATTAGCCAACAGTGGGTGTACTGAAAAGTATATTAAAAAACCTCCACGATACTGTCAAGTTAAATAATTTTTTTTCTACCAAATAAATTATCAAACGTAATTCCTTCGTGATAATTTTCACTCAATTTACACTTTATGGAGAATATTTCAAAATTTTTGATCAATACTTTTTGAGCTAGAACGGGCGAGCACGCTTTTTGGTCATTTTTTAAAAGTAATACAAGGAAAAGTGTAGACAAGTACTTCATCACGTATATTTTTAAACTCTTTGGCAGCTTCTACAACCTTTTATTTGACACCCCCTCGATGACCTGGTAATTTTTTTCACTTCCGATTTCATCCTCCAAAACTAACCCCTTAATCAAAATTTAACTATTAAAACTACACCGCTCTAACTGGGTCATCAATTCCTATATTTTGCCAAATTTCACCTTTCTATGTCAAATAATTTCGGAGAAAACCGGGTGTGATAGACACACAGACGGACACCGAAGCGATCCATCCATAAGTGTTCCGTACGAAACACTAAAATTTGATTGTGAATTATTAAAACATAGTAAAATAAACTATCTTGTATGTAAAATATGCTATTTATTTCTAAGAAAATAGACTTAGGCTGAAATGAAGTAAATGATTCCTTACTGCTTTAATACTAGTTTTTCAAAATTTAACCGTAACAAATAATTGCAGAAACATAGAGTTTGCTCAATTGTAGTAATTAAAAACTAAAACCAATTAAATAATATTTGCCCGACGAGCCGTTGATGCTGAATAAAACAACTCTACAAAAGACTTTTGTCTCGCTCAAGCTCAGAATGCAAATATAATGGTGTCACTTTATTTCAAACTGTTTGCACACGTTCTATTTTGGCTAAAATATTTCGAAATATGCCAAGGGTTGACTTATTCAGGGCAATGTATAAAAGGTTTTACTAAATGGTGTGAAAGAGATCATTCAGCTTCATTTAAATAATGGAAAGATAAAACGTACGGAATGCTTTGTTTAGTTTCGGATAGTATGAAACTAGAATTTAGTGAAACGGTAAATGTAAATATGGAATTTAGTTCTGGAAACTAAAAGCTTCATAAGACTATAGAACTTGGTCATATAGTTTATACTAACAATAAAAATGTTTGCTTAGAGCTTTAGTACATTGGGCAGTTGCGGCATAATGCGGTAAATCAATTATATGCGATCAGTTGAATAGTTACACTTGGTATACATTAAGTTCTCCTGACAGATACTCAATTTACGGTAGTTGTATTACAATCGCATTATGGTTCAGAAGGACTCAATCTAATTTGTCTGATCTTGCAAGTAATTTTAGGCTTGTAAAATTATTTTTATTAGTATTCCGTAGGAATCACTTCGGTGTCTGTATGTCCGTCTGTCACACCCCCGATTTTCACCGAAACTATTTCTTTTCTATGTATTATTTTAAAAAAATTGAGACAAATCAATGTCCCCCCCTTATCTCAAAAAGTACTGATCAAAAATATTTACAAAAAATTCTGGAATATTCTCCATAGGGTATAGATTGAACAAAAATTATCACGAATAAATTACCTTTAATAACACAGACCAACGATGAAAAAACTTTTTTAATAATTTTATCTGATTCCTATGTTTTTTGGTGTACTGAGTCCGAAAATAATAATAAAAAAGTTCTATCACCCACCGATTTTTCACATTTTAATATTCAAAATGTGAAAAGTTTATTTTTTATCATTCGAATGTTATTAGGTTGGCAATAAAATCAGAATTTTATCAGGTTGGCAGTAAAATCAAATGTTATTAAGTTGGCAGTTCCGATAAATGTCACAGCTGTTGGTTTTCTTCGAGTTAATATAACCTCGCATTGCAGTGTTTAACCCATGTGCTTTAATTCACACTCAAAGTATGGCTAATCGTGGTTGTAAAAACTCTCCAAAACACTTTTTGTTATATTTGTAGTGAGTTTGTACTTAAAAAACATCAAAGAAACATTACTGACATTGTAGAAAAAGAATAGTTTGCATATTTTGGTGTATAAATCGGTAATCAAGAACAATGTTGGGCTCTTCACAAAGTATGTTATGTTTGTGTCGAGGATCTTAGGAAATGATATAAGAAAGAAAAGAAAGCTTTTAGATTTGCAGTACCCATGGTATGGAGAGGGCAAGAAAATTATTCAAATGATTGTTATTTTTGCAGCGTTGATATTTCTGGATATAACTCCAAAAATAAGAAACTAATTGTCTATCTTAACTTTACTTCAGCTAATCGGCCGCTAGGACATGAACCGGGACTTCCTGTCCCTGAGCCACCTCAGTCTACTGATGACGTTTTACAGTCCAGTCCCGAATTTAATGAAAGTCGACCGATGATGATGAGTTTCAATGTTCTCTAGAAAATTTAAAACCACAGTTGTTTACACAAGCTGAGTTAAATGATTTAGTAAGAGATTTGGGTTTGACAAAGGAAAAAGCAGAATTGCTTGGTTCTAGGCTGAAAGAAAAACATTTATTGGAATCTGGAACATCTATTTATTTTTTTAAATTTTTTATTTAATTTAATTATTTATAATTTAATTATTTAATTTTCCCTATTTTGAAATTTAATCGATGTCATATTGTGAGAGAACTGCGAGTGATACAAAAAAACTGATACCAAATATGGTTTCAACACCCAACAATACATAACACTTAGATGTATTAGTTTAAAAAGTGTTTACAAATATTTTTTTTTGTTGGCCTGTGTAATTTATAATAATAATAATAATAATAATAATAATCTTTATTATTAGCAAAGCTAAACAAGTACAATTACAATATATATAATTACAAACTAACTTAAATGCTATGGTTATTCTCTATTATGTAGCTTCTTAACAATTTTTTAAAGTTTACAAAGTTTGCATTTTTCAAATTTATTGGAACATTGTTAAATTCTAGTCCTCGATGGAATAAGCAATTTTCAGCATATGATGAATTCACAGTGGGAACATAAAAGTCCAATCTATTTCTAGTGTTATATGCGTGAATGTCATTGACATATTGTAATTTTTCTAAAATATGTTCAGGGTACATTCTATTTTTAATTTTAAAAACAACTATCATTTTATTTAAAAAGATATTTTGTTTTACACTTAATAAGTCTGTTGTTTTTCAACATATCTTTTATTCTTGAATACCTATTACAACCTATTCTACATCTTAATGCCCAGTTTTGCTTTGTCTGGAGATTATCTATATCTCTTTTGTTGAACATATAGAGAATTGTGGAACAATAATTGAGGTGGGGCATTATTATCGACTTATATATTAGCAATTTAGCCCAAGTACTTAAATTTTTTACCTATTCTACATAAAAAATAATTTTTTTTTGATACTTTTTTTGTTATATAAGTGGCATGACTAGAAAATGATAGATTTTCATCAATAACTACACCCAAATATTTACATTCTTTAACTTGTTCAATTCTGTCATTGTCTATCACAATGCCATTATGAGTAGTGTTATCTAGAGTATTATTTTTGCTTTTTAGTATCATAAATTTGTTTTTTTTTTTTAACATTGACACTAAGACTATTACAATACAGCCACTTGTGTAACCTATTTTTATTGTTTGCACTAGATCTGTTATGTTATCACTTTCATAATAGAGGATTGTGTCATCTGCAAATAGCTGTAATTCACATTTTTTATGACTTTCACTATATCATTTATATATAATATGAATAAGTCAGGTCCTAGCACTGTGCCCTGTGGAACACCATGACTATTGATCCTAATAGAAAATAACGCTCCATTATATTTTGTTTGTTGTGTTCTGCTGTTCAGATATTCACAGAACCATTTTAACACATTTCCCTCAAAACCATATTTTCCAATTTCTGAACCAACAACTTTCTGTTTATAGTTTCAAAAGCCCTTTGAAAGTCAAGTAGAAGTACACCAACCAATTTTTTCTCACCTATAGAAGACTTCCACTTGGAAATAACAGTCTGTAGTGCACTTTCACAAGAATGATTTTTCCTAAAACCAGCCTGACAATATGTAAGCAACTTGTTTTCCTCTACGTATTTTCTCATTTGTTTGCTTACAATAGTTTCAAGAAGTTTTTCATATGTAGCTACCATATTAA
The DNA here is from genome assembly GCA_019049505.1 of Pachyrhynchus sulphureomaculatus. NCBI lineage: Eukaryota > Metazoa > Arthropoda > Insecta > Coleoptera > Curculionidae > Pachyrhynchus > Pachyrhynchus sulphureomaculatus. The sequence goes on from CM032446.1 coordinate 204,170,411, forward strand.
TTGGTCGATATTCTTCACATCTATTAGTGTTAGTTACTTTCTCAACAGGAATAATCGTTGACATTTTCCATTCTTGGGGAATCTTCCTCTTATTAGGCTAGTGTTAATTAGTTTCAGAAAGCAAACACCTATTACTTCAAATGCTAGTTTTAAAATTTCTGACATTAATGCCATCAACACTACTTGTCTTATTTTTTAAATTTTTACAGTTTTTCTAAGGTCAGCTAGTTCTAATGTATCAAAATTATTAAACTTACTTATTGGGGTTTCGATATTGTTTAGAACTTCCTGGGTTTCAATTTCCCCCATGTCTTTTGTTATGGCACTAATACTTTTTGCAAAAAGTAGTCATTAAATTTTTCTGCTATTATTTTGTTATCCTTTTCCATCTTTTCCTTGAAAAAAATGCCTTCTTGTCGTTTATTGTTTTTACTAGAAATGATTAGACCCTTCAGAGTCCTCCACATTTCTTTAGAATCTCCTTTAGCTTCATCTATTTTTCTATTATAATATGCTTGCTTTTTTTCTTTAATAAGCTGAACCACTCGGTTTCTATTCTGTTTATAGCTTCTCCAGTCATCTTCAAGTCTAGTTATCATTGGCTCTTCTGTTCAATCTGTCTCTATTAGAAATTGCATCTTTAATTCCGACACTTTTTGCTTAACTCTTTTAAAAGAAGGAAATTCTGTAGTTATAATGGAGTGATCCGCTATTTTGGGTGAGTGGTGAATTTGATATTCAATACTTTTTTCATTAGTTACTATAAGATCAATCATTGTTGCTGTATTCTGTGTAATTCTTGTAAAGTTTTGAACGATTTGATACATACCATTACTTTTTATAATATCTTTAAGTTTCTTGGAATAATATGTATCTTTTGCAACACTGATGTTGAAATCCCCTGTTAAAATAAACCCGTCAGGTTTTACAGCATAGTCTCCTATTATTTCTTCTAATTTATCCAAGAATATAATATCACTGGCATTAGGAGAATGGTATACATTAAGAACATTGTATTTTTTGCCATTAACACATAGGTTTATACCAACCAACCATAAATTCCCATCTATTACTATATTTATAGTTGACCTATAATGAAGTTCTTCTTTCACGTATATAGAAGCTCCTCCTGTATGCCTACTTGTTGAAAGTGCATGAACTGCTTTATAGCCATTAATGTTTATTTCGCTGTCTTCCAAGTCTTTGGTAATATGTGTTTCTACCAAACAAATTACTGTAGGCTGGTCTGGTATACAAAAAACAAAAATTTCAAGGTCATCAGTTTTCAGTAAAGCTAGGGAAAAAATTTTGTTGAAAACTTATTTAGAATGTGTTTTGTGAAGTCGATCATTTTATACCTCCGTAACAAAAATTTTTATTTTAAAAGCAGTCAACGTACGGAACACTAATTGCGCAAATCCGACTTGCACTGCCAGTTTTTATTTTTAGTTTTACTATGATTTTACTACACGAGTTTGCACTCCTTCTATGAAAAACATTGATTCACTCTAGATATGCTTAAATATTTATTTATTTGTTAGAGCCAACAGAGATATAAACATAGTTACCCCCTTAAATATCCACATAATTACAACTACAATTACAAGCACTATAAGCGTAGAAATGATATTAAACAAGTTAATAGTTTTGGGTCTGTAACAGAGATATTAGAATAGAGGAGAAAAAGCATATAGCCTGCTTTAAGTGAAAGCGTATAAACGTTAAAAAGAGATATAAATAATATGAGTCAATTTCTCTTACTCTGCGCTGGAGCGCGGAATTCCGACGCCGCACAGTGGGGAAAAACGAAAAATCGTTTTTCAAAATTGTCTAGAGCCTTCAATTTTGGTTCGATTTGGACGATTTTTTTTTTAAATTGAAGCTTATTAAATTCCGAACAAAGTTGTCGGAGCCGATTTTGCAATTAAACTTTTGTTTCACAATGGCGGACGTCTTCAAAATGGCGGTTTCTGATTATATAACGACTGAGACACAGAAAACGCTTACAGTTTCAAAACAAGTTGTGCTAAAATGCGTGTATGTATGTTTTTTTTTATGTCGCAGATAATATATCTAATATCACAGTTACAAGATTAATAATAATGAACCCAAAATGGCTACCATGAACAATAAAAGTATTATAAATATGAATAAACGTACCATTATTATTCTGTATCCATAACATTTGCATAAATAGTTTCTTTAAGGTTGTTAATTATAAATATGTTTCAACAATTGACTTAAAATGACAAATCAAGTATGGCGGATGCCAAAATTAAATCGAGCAAGAAAGTTTCTCTGTGGCATTTAGACTGTGGCAGTCAGATCATTCAAGTTTAGTTGCAGCCACTTTTTTGCTACAACAGCAAATAATGTGGCTAGTGCAGCAAAATATTTAGCTGTCCCTATTTTAACAAAACGTTTTAGCTGTTGTAGCCATTTTCTAGCTGTGTGAGCTGGCCTTTTCTGCGTGTATCGCTGTTTTTTGTATCTGCTAGAAAATTGTCTACGATACTTAAAATTTACAGCAGCAATATTCTAGCAATAACTGCATGAAAATTTAAATCCCGCAACTAAACTTGAATAACTTGAATGATCTGACTGCCACAGTCTATATGCCACAGAGAAAGTTTCTTGCTCGATTCAATTTTGGCATCCGCCATATTTGATTTGTCATTTTAAGTCAATTGTTGAAACATATTTATAATTAACAACCTTAAAGAAATTATTTATGCAAATGTTATGGATATAAAATAATAATGGTACGTTTATTCATATTTATAATACTTTTATTGTTCATAGCAGCCATTTTGGGTTCATTATTATTAATCTGGTAACTGTGATATTAGATATATTATCTTCGACATAAAAAAAAACATACATACACGCATTTTAGCACAACTTGGTTTGAAACTGTAAGCGTTTTCTGTGTCTCAGTCGCTATATAATCAGAAACCAACGTCCGCCATTTTGAAACAAAAGTTTAATTGAAAAATCGGCTACGACAACTTTGTTCGGAATTTAATAAGCTTCAATTAAAAAAAAAAATCGTCCAAATCGAACCAAAATTGAAGGCTCTAGACAATTTTGAAACACGATTTTTCTTTTTTTCCTCACTGTGCGCCGGCGATGTAAAATAGCATCATGTGACTATTCGTTTCGGTTGGTTTATTTAGGTAGTTTTTGGATTGATTTGATAAAATATTTACAAAATGGTTAGAATTTGCACTGTATGCAAAAAGGACTCAAGTTCTACAGGTCCTTTAAGTTTTGCATCTGTAAGTATTTATATTAAATTTATAAGAATATACAAGCTGTATCAAGTATATATTTAGTTGTCGGGTAAACATTTTTAGTGTTCCTTACGGAACACTTATAACAGCACTTCGATGTCCATTTCTGTCTGTTTGTGCGTCTGTCTGTCACACTCGATTTTCTCCGAAACTATTTGACATAGCAAGTTGAAATTTGGCAATAATATAAGAATTGCTGGCATCATCAAAGCCGTGTAGTTAAATTTTGAGTTAAGGAGTTAATTTTGGGGGATGAAGTTGGAAGTGAATTTTTTTTACCACTTATCGAGAGATAAAATAAAAAATTTGTCAGAAAAATTAACGGGGTAATATTTTGTTAATTTTTTAGAGCCTTAAAACTTATTTCTCTATAAGCAAAAATTTTCAACATTTTTTATAGTAATTAATAGACTATTGTTCCATCGAAATAGAAATCCTCTACACACAACTAAGATAATGTAGAAATTTTGAAAAAAGATAAATACGCAAACATGATTTCTGAGGTATACTTATCACGGTAACAGGTTTGACAATGTGAAGAAATCTTGATTGATTGGTTTAGGAGGTGTTAAAATGGATCTTTAAGGATCTTTACGGTTAGGACATCAAATGAGCTTAAAGGGACATAATACAAATATTTATACCTGAGCCAGTGTTAAAATCATTTTTATCGTTTGATTTTTACCATAACTAGAATACCTAATAATGTTGTAAGGATGTGAAATTAGGAAATAATGATCGATAAAGAACTCTTACATTGATGGTAACTCTTGTAGAGCTACCGCTGATTGTGAAAGTGCAAAAAATCGCTGTCCCCCCACCTTATCTCGAAAAGTACCGAACAAAAAATTTTAGAAAAATTCTGGAATATTCTCTACAGGGTGTAGATTGAACAAAAATTATTACGAGTGCATTACCGTGAATAATTTCTCTGGTATATAAAAAAAAAAAATTCGAGATCATCAGTTTTCACTAAAGGTCTGAAAAAAACCTTGTTGAAAACTCATTTGAGATATGTTTTGTGAAGTCACTGATCATTTTATACTTCCGTAACGAAAATTTTTATTTTTAAAGCAGTCGACTAACAGAACACTAATTGCGCAAGTCCAATTTGCACTTGACTGGTTATTTCACTTTAAGATGTTATTTCATATTTAGTGGAAAAGTCATTACTTTAAACGATATTTAAAAAATGTATTCAGATTTTCAGAAATTTATTGGTTTTTTACTCAATCAGAAAAAACTATAAACCTAACTACATATTTAACTTTTATATGTTTTAGAATCTTCAATATACTCAGATAAAGTGAGTTTCGGTTGGGATATACATATTGTATACATTAAAATAATATAATATAATTGTATGCGTTAATATAATTTGTTACTTTTATTCATATGTCTGAGTTTCTATGTTCCATGATCCAAATTATACTGTATAATAATCAAAGTTTTTAAAAAAAAATGTTATTAATATACATTAATTTATTCATCTTTTAAAATCCTTCCCTACTTCCATTCCTATTTATACATTACCCATGCGAGAATGTTACTCGTATTTCAGAGCGAGCGAAGAACAAAGGATTTCTTCTTTCTTCGTTGTAGGTAAAGCTAGAAGCCTGAATTTTTAGTGACCAAGAGGACATACTATACTAGCTATATTCCTAAATTACCTACTATTTATACCTTATACAGTCCCTGGCCAAATTATTAGACGCACTGCAAGATTTCATGTAAAATATTAATTACCGAGTGATATTGTACCGTTTTATTATTTTAAATTGATTTGTTTTTTATTTTTATATTATCCAATCAATTACCTATTTATTTGACATAAATAAAACAGCATTAATTTAGAAAAGCATAAGTTTATTAAGTTTTAAAGAAAAGTGAAATTAATGTTAGTAAAAGTCAATATTTAGTTGAGCCACCTTTAGCCGCTATCAAAGCTTTAATTCTGCGCGGCATACTATCAATGCAAGATTGTACTGTCTCCTGCATTTGAGGATGATGATTCCACACATGAATAATCTTTTCTAGGAGCTGGGTTTTGTTGGTAATCACATCTTTAGCCACTTCTCTTTTCATCAGCTCCCACACATTTTCAATGGGGTTCATATCAGGGCTATTACCCGGCCAATCCAACAGAGGGATATTTTTTTCTGCCAAAAAAGCTTTAACAGACCAAGCAGTGTGGCAGGGAGCTCTATCTTGCATGAAAGTGAATGGTTCCCCATTTGGAAACCATTCTCTGAGCTGCGGAATCAACCGATTTTGTAATACTTCTTTGTACTGATCTTGCTTCATTATTCCTTTGACGACGTACAGACGTCCAGTGCCCTTGCCGCTGATGACTGACCAAATCATCACTTTGGTGGGATGTTTAACCGTCGGGACGACACAATCAGGATGAAACTTTTCTCCATGACGACGACGCACATACTGACTTTTATTCTGCAAAATTTCGAATGTGCTTTCGTCACTGAAGCAGACCTGTCAAAAATAGGAAAAATATATAAACTTCCATGTTTATTTGCTTTATTTAACTGAAAATGATAATAATGTATCAATTATTGATTAAATTGCTGTATCTTACCGATCTCCAGAAGTCCACATCTTTGTCTTGCCATTATTTGGCCCACTTCAGGCGCTTTGCTTTCATTGCATCTGTTAACTTGGGCTTCCTGGCGGGGCGACAGGCCTTAAAATCTAATTCTTTCAATTTTCTTCGAACAGTGCGCTCAGAAGCATTTACGCTAGCATCCTGGAGTTGTGATTTTATTACCTTTGTGGTAGCAAATCTGTTTTCTACACAAATTTTCTTCAAACATCTCTCTGACCTTGGAGTGAAAATTGGTTTTCTACCGCATCTTTTCTTTCTTTTCGGGCTTAATTCCTTCCCTGACTCAATTTTCTTTTTTATGCGTCGTACACTAGCTTCAGAAACCTCCAATCTTCGTGATATTTCTCGGTTTGTAAATGTTTTCGCAATCACAAGGGCCTTCACTTCAGCTTTTTTACGTGGTGAAAGATCGCCTTTTCTACCCATAATGAAAATAGTCCAATTACTTTTTTAAAACACTGCATACAAAATAAACTAATAACTGAGTAGTATAAAACTGTTAAACAAAGAATCACAGTCCATAAAGCCACAGAAACATGTCCGTACCTGACTCGATTCCGAACGCGACTGATACAGGTTTGTACTTGTTTACGTTCATGTATCACTTTGTCAACACAGTGTTGCCATATGTTAAAAATAAATACAAATATGTAGTCTACAACAATTCTTTTAAATAAAAATCAATAATATTGTAGTTTAAATATACTATTATTGCATAAAAACTCTTAAGAAACATAAAATTACTAAAAAAAATACAGTGCGTCTAATAATTTGGCCAGGGACTGTAGTTTACGAACTATCGCCAGTCGAAGTTCTTTAATTTTGTCACTGACACACTCACCGATCATTAAAATTCTAAGGTACTTCTAGCAGACACACAAACTTCAAATTTAGTTAGTGTTTAGCCTATAAAGAAAGGAAAAATTGGAACATCCCGAAATTTCAGTCCCGTTTTCTAAATTGTCACTTAAGCCAAAAAAGAAGTTCAACCAAGGAATGAGAGATAATAAGCTGTAAACTTGCATAAACCTTTATTTTGACATTCTAAAAGTTGTCTCAAAAGTGTCATAAAATCTCGTGTCCGCGTCTTAAGATATTCAAGGACAAAGGTCATAAAAATCGGTTTTTCGCAAATATCTAGCTTCCTATGGTTTCAATGATATTTGCATTTATTATACAAATTGTAGAGCATAAAATTCTCTACAAATTTTGTTCTAAATATTTTTTTATACGCTTAACCGTCTTTGAGATAGAGCGCGGAGAGCGCGCAGCGCTCAGCCGTACATAGCATAATGCAAGGTCAACCGTGAGTCCCGGTAAATAATACGTCGTATAAAGTTAATTAATCACTAAAAAATCCAAAATTATGAATAATTTGTATTATTTATTAATTAATATATTATATTTAATAATATTTTTCATTTATCAAATATATTCGTTTAATAATACTTTGTGTAATTAAAAAATTGTTAAGTGAAGTATATTTTATTTATAAAAAAGTATAAAGATGATGCTTCCATGACCGCAGGACTAGAAGACAATATAGTTATTAAAATAGGAGCAAAAGTCATGTTAAGACGAAATATTAACGTGAGTCTTGGCTTAGTCAACGGTTCTATCGGTATAGTACAAGGAGTAAAGGTTGATCCTGAAAATACAAATAAAATAAGAAAAGTACATATTACATTTAATAATGAACATCTTTACGAGCATGGTCCAGTCAAAACTAAATTTGAAATTATTAATAGAGCTTATGTTCATCGCGAACAGTTTCCAATATGTATAACATATGCTATTACCATACACAAAAGTCAGGGGCTAAGTCTAAACAGTGCACTGATGGCCATCGGTTCTTGAGTTTTCACATGCGGTCAAGCATAAGTGGCACTTTCGAGAGTGACAAGTCTGGGCGGATTACATCTAATTAATGACTTCGGTAGTATCAAAGCTCAGGAGTCCGCAATCGTTGAATATAATCGACTTAGAAGCACTTATCGTCGTATCAAAAATTGTTACATCATAGCCTTTGAGAAAAACCAATAGAGACAGGGAGTGGGCTTCAAGAAAATCCATAGCTGACGTATAAGAAATATTACCCAAGAAGAAAAAAAAAGAGGACTACCTCAAAAAGAAATGAGATCCCATCAAAAACATAAAATGTAAAAAAATGTCAATTCTATAATAAATATAATGACTTGGCAATCGCACGGCAACATAATCACATAAGAATAATCTACTATTTCGATTGCTAAATAAGTCTAAACAGTGCACTTAAGAATAAAGTATTTTAAATAGTAGATTATTCTTATGTGATTATGTTGCCGTGCGATTACCAAGTCATTATATTTATTATAGAAGTAAAGATGTCTAATATTGATACGGTCACTATAAATATTGGTAGGTAACTAATTAGATAACAATTTATGACAAAGTTGTGGAACAGGTGCTTCCACAGATACTAACTAAAATAACTGACTTGGTTGTACATGAGATCTCACAACTTTTTGTGGTGGAAGGACTGCGTTGCGACACTTGGCATTTTTTACATTTTATGTTTTTTGATGGAATTCCTTGTTCTTCGTTGGCTCCGAAATACGACTAACATTCTCGCACAGATACGCACTTTAACTTAATATTGTGGGCGTGTGCCGCGTAAGAGAGACAGAATAACTCATATTATTTCTTTCTGTTTCTATGACCACCACGCTTCTCGCAAGAACTTACCTCCTCTATTCTATCTATGGTCTATGAATGGCACTTTAAATAAGGCATTACCATAGGGCATTTGCCGGATATTCATGTGTGCAAGAATAGTAACTATCTGGATTAAATTATTTAACACTTTACGTAAAATCACTATTTTTCAATTTATTATCACAGTTAAAGCTTATTACGATTATTTGACTAGATTAGGCAAAGAACAACAATTTTAATTAAGGATAAAGATTTAGCAAACTAGACTAAGTAACCCTCAGTAATTATCTAATATACTGCTGCTGCAGTTAAACAAACAAGGACTATAATTACCGAACATTTGCTTTTACACCAGTATCGGCCATATTTCACTAAAATATTTTAAGTAAGAACCATTGCTAACTCTTCACAAACTGAAATATTCGTTGTTCTCTATTAAAAAGTAGTAAGGTTTGTCATTTGAATAAAGATTAACTAGGCAAATTACAGTTATATTTCTTGTTAATGTCCCGTACGGAAAACGTATGGCATCACTTCGCTGTCAGTCCGCCTGTCCGCTTGTCTGTCTGTCACACCAGATTTTCTCCGAAATTATTTTACATAAAAAGTTGAAATTTGCCACAAATATAGGAATTGATGACCTAATCAGAGCTGTGTAGTTTTAAAAGTTAAATTTTGACTTAAGGTAGTTCACTCGCGACAATCGGAGCCAAAACTATAGTCGGACAGTAAATACAAAAATTTTAAAATACTCGATGGAAGAGTATTTTATTTTTGTCGAAGACTGTATTCGATGCATGGAATGTTTCATATGCATGCATAAATATGGCAACGCTGCCAATGCATATACCGAATGCTCTATAGAAGTAACGTTTATATAGGTTATATTTATTATATTTTGTGTATGTTTACTCTTTAGACCATATTACTTCTGTTTTAAAATACAATTAAATAAAAAATACCGTTTGATTATAATCAATTGCAAATTTGCAAAGGAAAAGCTCATCAATAAACGCAAAAAAAGTAATTCGGCAATGAATGACACGAAAAAATTAAAAACTGAAAAGCCCAACCTGTGTAGTGGTCGACGGATCATTTAATCATTGAGTTAAATAAGTTAGGAGAAAATTTAAAGTGTTGTCTGTGTAAAAAAGTCCTTTCACTAGAAAAGATAATTTATGAGAGACGTTTAGGTCGAAATTACAAATTACGTATCGTATAAAAAGGGCGTCATGAAAAACTAATTTTGCCATCTTTAATGCCTTTAAAAAGTGTTATTTCAGATCTTATGATTAAAAGAATTGCATCTGAATGCATAACGTTGGAAGATCTAAAAAGTTCTTATGAAAAATTGGGTTCTACAGAAATAGTGCAATCTAGTCGAAAAGACAATGGCAGTAATTCATTACTTTACAAATAATTTATAACACTTTATTTATTTATTATTAATTAGTATCATTAATTATTTATTTAGTTTTATGGAGAAAATTTATAACACCATTTTTTCAAGATATATTTAATATTCTTATCAATTGATATGTCGCAATGTTGATAAATATAATTTAATAATAAAATTAATTTAACCTACAAATATTTTTGTTTAAATATAAATCTTTTAAATAGTAAAAAACTAAATATCAAGAAACAGATTCAAATTTTTAATTAATACATCTAATATTGTTATTTGATGGTTAAAGATAAAGCTAATAAATAAATTATTTAACATACAAATGAATTTCTGTTTAAAAGTTAACTACTTTAAATGCTTTTTGAATGTTGGCGCGTCAAGTATGACGACATACAACGTTATCGAATTGTAATATATGTCCCTCACTGCACGGTTATTCTTTTAAAAAAATATCAACTATAAATATTTATATTTTTTAACAAATTGACGAAAAAAAATTATCTTTATTTCAAAATTTTTCTAATTTTTTTTTTAATAATTATTAGTTTTTTAAAAAATTCGTAAGAAAAAAGATAAACTCGAAAGAATGCCTTTTTTTCTACTTCATTAGCCTATTGCATGTTAATTATGTGCACTTTAATTATGAATATCTCACTTCACAATCGATCAAAAAATTTTCTTTTTTTAATTAAATGAAAAACATTTAAATTAACATCATATTTCAATTTCATCAAATGCTTAAGAAAAGTGGACTTACGAGTGAACTACCTTAAGAGGTTAGTTTTTGGGGGTGGAATCAGAAGTGGGGTGTCACGTGAAAATTTGTGAAAACACGAGTTACAAATATATATAATATAATATTCGCGCAAATTTTTCTCGTATATTATTTTTAAAAAACCGCCAAAAATTCGCTGTTCTCCCACCTTGTCTCTAGAGTACCTATCAGAAAATTTCAAAAAAATTCTAGAGTATTCTCCAAGGTGTAAATTGAATGAAAATTATTACGAGTGCATTGTCTTCGATAATTCATCTAGTGTATAAAAAAACAAGGTCATCGACTTAGGTGTGAAATGAAAACTAAATATTGCCAAAAATCGTGGTCCCCCACATCTATTTCTACGAGTGCTAATCAGAAAATTTCAGAAAAATCCTGGAACATTCTCCATAAGGTTGGGCGCCAAATAACCCTGTAGTTGACGCGCCCTCAAATCAAAAATCCAATCCAATCTCCATAAGGTGTAGATTGAATGAAAATTAGTACCTTTGATAATCTATCTGCTATACGAAAACAAATATGAGAGACAAACTTAGTTGAAAACTCATTTGGAGTGTGTTTTGTAAAATCACTGATCAGTGTATACCTCCCTAACACAGTTTTTTATTTTAAAAGCAATCACCATACGGAACACTAATCGCACAAGTCCAACTTGCACTTGGTTGGTTTTTTTTGTTGTTAATTTTGCTATGTTTTTAGTATATTGGGATCAAAAACAACGTTTGTAGAGATATCGTCCGTTTCGGCATCATGCAAAAGATGATGAAAAGATCTTGTCTAAAGTTTATAAAAGATTATGGATAGAATATATCAAAAATAAGCAATTATTATTGCTGAACAGTATTAAAACTATTACTTATAAAGCTTATATACGGAGTTTATTATAATAACGGGCCATTACTTTTAATTAAATGCATTTAAGCAATTCCTTCACGATGGAAAATCTTTTACTATTCCAAACAATCTTGAATTTTCTATGCATAAACTGTTGTTCTTAAAAATCATATACGAGATATACACAATCATTGACCATAATTTTGTTGCCGTTATGTTACTAGAGTTGATATTTTTGTTAATTACCAAATTTTACCTGAAAAAAAAATATAGTGTCAAACAAGAAAATCAGGACAATTAAAAACCTAAATCACTCAATAAAGTCTTATAAAGATGGCAATGATATTATATTTTACATGCTTTTTCGTTTGAGGCAAATTTGTTATAAAACTCTAAGTTTTTACTTACAGAAAATAGTTAATTTATATTAACAACAAATTTTAGCTCAGAATGAATTTTTTTTCGCATACTTCATAAAATACAGTCTTTATTTATTTAATATAGTCAATTTAGCTGTTCAATACCTTCCTTTTTAGGGTTCCGTACGGAACACTTACAAGATTCGGTGTCTGTCCATCTGTCACACCCGATTTTCTCCGAAACTATTTGACATAGAAAGTTGAAATTTGGCACTAATATACAAATTGATGGTCCCATCAGAGCCGTATAGTTTTGAAAGTTAAATTTTTATCTAAAATGGTAGTTTTGGGGTGTGAAATCGGAAGTAAAAAAAAAATTACCAGGTCATCGAGTGGGGTGTCAAATTCAAGTTCAAAAATATATATAATGTAATACTTGCGCATATTTTTCTTTGTATTATTTTTAAAAAATTGCCAAAGGCCTTTATCTCGAAAAGTACTGATGAAACAATTTTGAGTAAATTCTGGAATATTCCCCACAGGATGTAGATGGAACGGAAATTATTACTTTAATAATTTATCTGGTATATAAAAAAAAACATAAATTTCAAGATCATCGATTTTTAACGAAGATCGGAAACAAGCTTTGTTGAAAACTCATTTGGTTTTATGAAGTCATTGATCATTTTATACCTCCGTCACCAAAATTTTACTTTTAAAAACGAATTTCGGAAGTCTAATTGCGCAAGTCCGACTTGCACATGGCCGGTTATTTTAATTTAAGCTGTTTTTTAATACTGTAATAGTGTTAATATATTGTCATTTACTGCCAAAATCAGTTTTTAATGTTATGTGTATAATAAATCATATAAGAATATACATTTTTAGGGACATTATCTGCCCCCCCAAAAAATTGAAATGTAAAAAATGCACCACGAATAGATTTAAAAATTATTTTACTAGTGGGCAGTGTCCAACTAGAGAATAGAAAAATTTTGAAAATTAAAAAAAAAATCAAATTTGTTAGGTCTTATACAATTACAAGTAACTCTGATTTCTAATAACTCTCAGATGATTTCTAAGCCATTTAGATAACTCCACACCATTTCAAAATCCTAGATAAACCTGCTGAGCTTAAGCAATAAAAGAGTTTATAGCTTAGCGGAATTATTTATTATTCATTGCTTCTCTTGAGTCTATGATGCTAAAAGCTTTGTTCTAGGGACGTTTTAAAATTACGTTTAGAGGTGTCAATACAAACTGCCGTTTGTATTTTTGTAATGTTAAATTCCACTTGATTACTGTTACCCCATGATAGAATTTCTTTTAGGTCTTTATTAAATTGAACTACTTTCTGCTGTTTGCGGATATTTACACGAATAGCCAATATCGGAGGTTCAAAGTGAATGAAGAAATAAGCGTACTCTCAGCTGCAAAACTGACTGGATTCCTGGTTCGTAGGTGACAGTATTGAGCCTTAGGGCACACTGGAGTTGATGGTGAAAGGATGAGAGAAAAACTAGGCAACTGCCCCTCGTAGAGAACGCTGTTTGAGGAAATACAGCAAAATAATTGATTTTCTGACTTAAACCAGAAATATGCTTACAGGCCCGGATCTGTGAACTCTGCGATTTCTCTATATCAGGGGTGCTCAAACGGTCGATCGCGATCGACAAGTCGATCGCGAGTGCTTTTTGAGTCGATCTCGAGAAAAAAATTCCGATATAGAACTATTCACAGATTTTGTTTTAGGTAACTAAAACAAAATGTAATGGATAAACTACTAAAATTTATTCGATCCACAATTAGGCCAAAATAACCCCCTCATCACTTTCTTTTATCGTAATAACCCCCTGCTAGCGGCAAAAGGCGGCTTTATCAAAGGAACGCGCGGTACTTGTCAAAGAAAAGCCGCGTTTTTGATTCCCGCCGATTTTTCTAGAAACTTCGGGCGGCGTGTTTGACGGGAACATTCGAGACTTCGTTCGCGCCGATATAAATGTTGTGCCTGCAGGAATAGGAGTCAGTTTGAGTTGTAACTTGAAGGCGATACATCGATACAAAGTTTATTAATAAATAGTCCAAAATGAGTACGGCGAAGAAAAGTAAAACTTATCATTTTAATAACGATTGGGAGGAAGAATTTTTCTTTTGTATGGTAAAGGATAAGTGCATTTGTCTCATTTGCCGTGCGTCAGTTGCAATACCTAAGCGTGGGAACTTAGAGAGGCATCATAAAACGGTTCATAAAAACTATAAAAAGGATTTTCCGTCACAGAGTGAATTAAGAAAACGAAAAGTACGTGATTTGATAACTTGTTTGAAAAAAGAACAAACCATGTTCACAAGACCAGCCAAACAATGAAAAGCTGCAACGATCGCGTCCTTTAAAATATCTCATATATTGGCGAAACACAAGAAAACCATTTAATGATGGATTGGTTGTGAAGGAAGCATTTATTGAAGCGGGTGAGACTTTATTTGGAGACTTTAAAAATAAAACAGAGATTATGTCTGCTATTAGAGAACTTCAGTTATCTCGTCCGACTGTCACAAGGCGTGTTGAAGTCATGAGTCAGGACATGGCAGATAAACTAAAACATGATATCATGGAATGTACATACTTTTCTTTACAGTTCGACGAATCCACCGATATGACAGACACTGCCCAGCTGTGTATTTTTATTCGAATGGTATTCAATGACATGTCGGCTAAGGAAGAGTTTTTGACAATGATTCCTCTGAAAGGAAAGACCCGTGGCGAAGATATATATGACGTTTTCTTCAATTTTGTAACAAACTACAAGCTACCAATATATAAACTAGTGTGCATTACAACCGATGGAGCACCAGCAATAACTGGAAACGAAAACGGTTTTGTGGCATTGTGTTGAGCTAATAATGATTTCCCTTCATTTTTCTCCTTCTATTACATTATACATCAACAAGTTTTGTGTTCAAAAGTTCTAAACATGAAGGAGATTATGGGCATTGCAATAAAAATTGTGGATTCTATCCGTGCACGAAGCTTGCAAGGGCGGCTCTTTAAATTGCAGTTGGAAGATAGTGAGTCAGCTGAACACACTGATTTAGTTCTTCACACGGACGACGTCAGGTGGTTGAGTCGCGGAAAATTCCTAGAAAGGTTTCAAGAATTATTGCCAGAAATAACAGCTTTTCTGGACGAAATAAGTGATGACACTCAGATGCTGAAAAAACGGAAAATGGCTGACTGATTTGGCATTTTTGACAGACATCACAATGCATTTAGACACCATTAATTTGGAGCTTCAAGGTAAAGGAAAAACTATTATTGAGATGATTAGCGCAATAAACGCATGCAAAAGTAAATTGCAACTTATGATAGATCAACTGAAAAGAAAGGATCTGAAAAATTTTCCGTCTTTGAAAGCAAGGATTCCTCAGTTGAATTATGATATTTATGAGGCAGAATTATCAAATATTTTGGGCCAATTCGAAATACATTTTTGTGATTTCAGTAAATTGGCAAATATCGCATCATTTATGAGTTATCCTTTTTCGTGTAAAAACATTGAGGAATTAGCTACTGAAATAGCAAGTCAGTTTAACATGGACTCATGTTCTGTTGAAAATAAGTTAGTGCAGATTATATCAGATATACATCTCAAAGCCACACCATCTGATACAAAATTCTGGTGTTTTATATCTGAAGATAAATATCCGAATCTAAGGCAAATCGCCCTTCAACTGACGGCAATGTTTGGGTCAACTTACCTGTGCGAATCTGCATTTTCTGAAATGAAGATAATTAAGTCAAAATATCGCAATCGACTAACTGACGAACATATGTCATCATGCTTGCGGTTAGCACTCGGTAATTACGTCCCATCTTTAGAAAAGTATGCTGAGGACATGCAGTGCCACGCTTCAACATCCAAAGTCATTCTTTAGTTAAGTTTAGACACTAGAACTCGTTTGTTTTGTAAGAACCAATAAACTCGCAATACACCCTACCTAGACAACAATCCTGCATCACACTTACTTGCAGCCTCTCAGAGTCGATCGATCGTAGTCTAACAACATTGAGGTAGATCGCCAGCAGTTCAAGTTTGAGCACCCCTGCTCTATATTATAATAACTAATCAGGGAACCCACAGTAAACTAAACGTTGTTGACAATAAAATCTACCTGTGGGATATTCCTAGAACATATAATGATTTTTGCCTGTGTTATATATGTATGTATTTGCCTCTGTATTATCTGCCGTATGTAGAATTCATTAGACTTACTCTGTAAAATTCTCTGTAGAAATTCCCTGAACAATACTTTTAAGCAGCGTTATGCTAACAAACTATATAAAGCAGGCTTCTATTCCGAGAGATTCCTCGTAATTACGATGGCATTTATGAGTTGGAATTTGTGAGAAATATAGAATGTGAATAATATATAAAGCTCAACAGCCGCGTTTTGAAATGAAAAGTTTTGAGATAGCAGGCGAACATGTTTTAATCAAAATTGAATTGACCCAGTTTGCTTCTTGTGTTTTAGTGATTTACTTATATTTAATTAAAAATTCTTGTCTAGAAACCATTTAAATAATAAACTGTGTATCACCACTCTTATAACGTCCATGTATTTAAAAATTATGGGTATTCGATAAGAATATGTCTACTGGAGTTAGCTTATATGAGCAAATCTATCACTAGTTTAGCAGTATTTTTTCGAAAGTCTGGAATGTTTGGAACATGATACCAGGGTGGTGCAAGTCCAAATTGAGAGTATCAAAAAAGTACAGTTATTTTTTATATGTTAATGCTTATAAAACAAAAATCAAAAATATTTAACAAATCAATATATTTGTTTTTTATCAGGAGAGCAGCGTAACCATACCCTAAAATGATTTAATGTTTTTATTGTTCCGTACAGAACACTTATGAGATCACTTCGGTGTCTGTCACAACCGATTTTCTCAGAGACTATTTGACATAGAAAGTTGAAATTTAGCACAAATATAGGAATTGATGGCCGTGTAGTTTTGAAAGTTAAATTCTGACTTAAAGGGCTTGTTTTGGGGAGTGAAATTGGAAGTGAAAAAAAAAATTTACTAGGTTATCGAGTGGAGTGTGTGAAAGCTTGTAACAACACAAGTTCAAGAATATATATGATGTACTATTTGTGAAAACTTTTCGTTGTATTATTTTAAAAAATAGCCAAGAATCTCTCTCCTCCTCCCTATCTCTAAAAATATTGATCAAAAAATTTTGAAAAAATTCTAGAATAAAATGGAGCAAATTTTTTTCAGTTGATTAGTTAACATAATATTCTTAAGTATTCAAATATTGAAACCGGTCAAGAGCAAGTCGAAATTAAGCAATTAGGGTTCCGTACGGTGATTGCTTTTAAAATAACATAAAAAGTTTTGTTAAAGAGGTATAAATTGATCACGGACTCACAAAACACACCCTAAATGAATTTTCAATAACGATTGTTTCCGATCTTTGTTGAAAAGCGATGACCTTGAAAAATGTGTTTTTTTATATACCAGTTAAATTATCAAAGGTAACGCACTCGTGATAATTTTCGTTTAATCTACACTTTATGGAGAATATTCCAGAATGTTTCCAAATTTTTTGATTAGTACTTCTCGAGATAAGCCAGCGATTTTAGGCGGTTTTTTAAAAATATGAGAAAGTAAAATTTTGCGCGAATATTACATTAAATAAATTTTTTAACTCATATTTTTCACAAGCTTTCATTTGACACCCACTCGATGACCTGGTAATTTTTTTCACACCCCTAAAACTAACCCCTTAAGTCAAAGTTTAACTTTCAAAACTACACGGCTCTGATTTTTGTGCCGAATTTCAACTTTCTATCTCACATAGTCTCGGAGAAAATCGGATGTGATAGACAGACAGACACCGAAGTGATCCTATAAGTGTTCCATATAGAACACTAAAAACACTAAATCATTTTAGGGTATGGTTACACTGCTCTCCTAATAAAAAAAATATATATTGATTTATTAAATATTTTTGCTTTTGTTTTACTTTACTTTGTTTATATTAACATATAAAAATATCTTTGCTTTTTGATACCCTCAATTTGGGCTTGCACCACCCATTAGAAACAAACTTCTTGCTTGTCCCAGAATTCCTTTTAGTCAGTCGCTAAGGCAGTTAGTCAAAATTTCACCAAATCCACCACACCACTACACGGCCAGATAATTCCACTGCAGCAACACCTGTGGAGAAAGCGAACTTGTTGGCAGAACTCTTTGCTTCATATTCTACTGTCGATTTCCAAGGAAAAATACCACCTACTATTCCCATAGTGCAGTCAAGGATGCTCGATATTGTCTTCACACAGCGTACCATAAAACGTATTTTAATGAAGCTAGACACCAAGAAAGCTTCTGGCGCTAACGGAATACCGGCCATACCTGGCATCATGTTCCAAACATTCCAGACTTTCGAAAAAATTATGCTAAACTAGTGTCCTTGTAAAAATTTTTTTTTCAGTTTCTGACTGTCCTAAATACTCTTTTTTTTCGAATTTACTATTATATAAATAAAAATCATCTAAAATTTTTAACAGTAGTCGAGAAGTGGGGAACCAGTTAAAGAGTTTGCTTATATATTGAATCGGGTTCATTTGTAATAAACACCCTGTCAACAAAAATATAGGGATGTGCTTCTATGCGAAAGAGTTTTTGATGTATTCAAAATATTATATTAGACTGTAGATCTTCATTGATTTACGCACTACCTAACCTATACTTCTATGATAGTGTCAGTGGTGATATTAAACACCGATCAGTTTCATTTAAATCAATCTTTCTAAACAGTAATTTGAAGTGCTATTACTTAGACAAGACGATGTACGGTTGCGTTGGCCTTACGGTATATTCTTTTTGAAGTGCTGTATCCGATACAGACGTAGGTGACCCTCTCGCCTTTGCCTGTGGTTGGTGCCTTTTTAAGTATTTCCACAGACAAAAGGGCACCTATAGTTTAATGCCGATTCCGAACAACCAGTGAGCGGGAGGCATTATACTACGGGTGGTTTGCCGTTGCCTTTCCGAGAGAGGCGTCCGTCCCGTTGTAAATTTTATTTTATTTTTGTTGTATTATTTACTTATCTTTTTATATTATTATTATTTCTCGAGCCGAGATACGAACTCAGGTCGCTGTGCAGACAGCTGGCACCTTAACCACTAAGCTATAGCCTCCTCTCCTTACGATATAAATCCAGCTTAACTTTCTAGAGTCTCGGATTGCTTTTAAAATAACATAAAAAAATTTGCTACAGAAGTATAAATTGATCACTGACTTCACAAAACAC
This sequence comes from Pachyrhynchus sulphureomaculatus, assembly GCA_019049505.1. Lineage (NCBI taxonomy): Eukaryota > Metazoa > Arthropoda > Insecta > Coleoptera > Curculionidae > Pachyrhynchus > Pachyrhynchus sulphureomaculatus. The sequence goes on from CM032446.1 coordinate 204,189,720, forward strand.
ACCCTAAATGAGTTTTCAATAACGGTTGTTTCCGATCTTTGTGGAAAACCGATGATCTTGAAAAATGTGTTTTATTATATACCAGTTAAATTATCAAAGGTAACGCACTCCTGATAATTTTCGTTTAATCTACACTTTAGGGAGAATATTCCAGAATGTTTTCGAAATTTTTTATCAGTACTTCTCGAGATAAGGCCGCGATTTTAGGCGGTTTTTTAAAAAAATTACAAAGAAAAATTTTGCGCGAATATTACATTATATATATTTGACACTCCACTCGATGACCTGGTAATTTTTTTTTTCACACCTTCAAAACTAACCCCTTAAGTGAAAGTTTAACTTTCAAAACTAAACGGCTCTAATGAGGCCATCAATTCCTATATTTGTGCCAAATTTCAACTCTCTATCTCAAATAGTCTCCGAGAAAATCGGATGTGATAGACAGACAGACATACACCGAAGTGATCCTATAAGTTTTCCGTACGGAACACTAAAAACATTAAATCATTTTAGGGTATGGTTACGCTGCTCTCCTGATAAAAAAAAAATATTAATTTATTAAATATTTTTGCTTTTGTTTTACGGGTATTAACATATAAAAAGATCTTTGCTTTTTGATAACCTCAGTTTGGGCTTGCACCACCCTAGCATCATATTTCAAACATTCCAGACTTTCGAAAAAATAGTGCTAAACTAGTGTGCTTGTCAAAATTTTTTTCGGCTTCTGACTGCTCTAAATACTCTTTTTTTTCGGATTTACTAATATATAAATAAAAACCGGTCAAGTGCAAGTTAAACTGGCGCAATTAGTGTTCCGTACGTTGATTGCTTTTAAAATAAAAAAATTTTGTTACAGAAGTATAAAATGATCAGTGACTTCACAAAATACACCCCAAATGAGTTTTCAACAAAGTTGTTTCCAATCTTTACTGAAATCTGATGACCTTGAAATTTTTTGTTTTTTTTATATACCATATAAATTATTAAAGGTAATGCACTCGTGATAATTTTCGTTCAATCTACACCCCGTGGAGAATATTCCAGAATTTTTTCGAAATTTTTTGATAATTACTTTTCGAGATAAGGCCCGGGACAGCGATTTTTCGCGAATTTTTAAAAATAATACAAAGAAAAGTGCGCGCAAGTATAATATTATATAAATATTTTTTATTTGACATTTGACACCACACTCGATGACCTAGTAAAAAAATTTTGTTTTCGCTTCCGACTTCACCCCCCAAAACTAACCCCTTAAGTCAAAATTTAATTCTCAAAACTACATGGCTCTGATGAGGCCATCAATTCCTATATTATTACCAAATTTCACCTTTCTATGTCAAATAGTTTCGGAGAAAATCGGGTGTGACAGACAGATAGACAGACACCGAAGTGATCTTATAAGTGTTCCGTACGGAACACTAAAAATTATTTAATCATCAAAAATTTTTAACAGTAGCCGAGAAGTGGGGAACCAGTTAAAGAGTTTGCTTACATATTGAATCGGGTTCACTTGTAATAAACACACTGTCAACAAAAATATAGGGATGTGCGTCTATGCGAAAGAGTTTTTGATGTATTCAAAATATAATATTAGACTGTAGATCTTAATTGATTTACGCACTACCTAACCTATACTTCTATGATAAAGTCAGTGGTGATATTAAACACCGATCAGTTTCTAAACAGTAATTTGAAGTGCTATTACTTAGACAAGACGATGCACTGTTGCGTTGGCCTTATGGTATCTTCTTTTTGATGTGCCGTATTCGATACAGACGTAGGCGAACCTCTCGCCTTTCCCTGTGGTTGGTGCCTTTTTAAGTATTTCCACAGACAAAAGGGCGCCTAAACTTTAGTGCCGGTGCCGAACGGCCAAAGTGAGCGGAAGGCATGATACTACTGGTGTTTACCATTACCTTTCCGAGAGAGACGACCGTCACGTTGTAAATTTTATTTTATTTTTATTGTATTATTTACTTATCTTTTTATATTATTATTATTTCTCGAGCCGAGATACGAACTCAGGTCGCTGTGCAGACAACAAGCATCTTAACCATACGCTACAGCGTCCTCTCCTTACGATATAAATCCAGCTTAACCTTCCAAAGTCTCGGATTTGATCCTCGTGAGGTCAATATATTTATCTGCTTAAGTATATTTGGCTAAGCCATATCCCACGTAATGTTGTAATGCAGCAGATATCGGGAAACTCCCTACATCGATATAAAAGGCACTCTGTTGGGAGACCACTCGGACCGGACCAGGTTGATGAGGTAGACAGCGCTTCCCCGCATTAAGGAGGAACGCATATCGAAAGTTGGTCCTCATAATATACATGGTGTTTCATTTTAAAGAAATGTAAAATTAGTGTCATGTGTCAAAATTACGATACGCGATCGTTCCTGCCTTAACCCAATAAAAAAAATCTTTTAAAACCCTACAACTCTAGTATTTAGCATTTTCGCCTAACTCTTCAAATAAGCGAGTTAGGGTGTGGCCATTTAAAATCAATATCCCTAATCCTTACCGTGCTTATTAATGAGCTATATTTTTTCGAGAAAAATAAGCTATTGTGCACATAACATTTATTTGACAACAGTTACAGTGTTATCTAATACTTTCAAAGTATATTCAAGCTATCTATTATTTTAAATTAATTAAAATTAATATTTTATATATAATTACAACCTAGCATACTCACTGAAAAATTCCACAAAGCATCAGTTTAAAGCTAATAAATATTCTAAAACTGTAATATCCACAGTAACGCTAAGCTGGATAAAATGGGATAGTCAAAAAGCATGGGATTATGTTGCAGACAAAGAAGGTTAACCAGCTACAAAGAGCTGCTGTACAATTTAAGCCTGTACTGCACTAGACATTGAAGCTAAAATTAACTTAACAAATGGAAATGTATAAAATCACATATTACGAATATAAATTGTGCCTTATTAGCTTTGCAATTATGTAACATTGTCCTGCTTTAAAAATATATATGTTATACAGTCTGTCAAGTAAGAACGTGTTCGCAATAATTCGTTTTTGGTCGACACAATTTAACAAAAAATCGGTAGCGGCTCCTCCACCAATTTTGTGGCCTGTCACTTCGCCCGCACATTGAGGCGCTACTTGTGGCGTTCCCCTTTCATAATTTCTGAGAATGGATTGAGTGGGTATTAATATTAAAAGAACTAAAGAAATTAAACATACACTAGCTCAGTTTTTCTTGGTAAAGTAATATGGGTAAGAGATAATTTTTGTACGTCTTTTGGAAATAGTCTCTATAGTTGTTTAAAATTTTTGGTTGTACAAAATTTTGGGCACCATTCATTTTAAAATAAAAAAGATCTAACTTCAGCTAAAAAAATGAAAAAACAGTGAAGGGTTATGTAGTTGTTAAGGAAAATTTTGATATGGTACAACCCTTTTGTCCTGAAAAGTAAAATAGGTGGTACAGTGAAACACTAGCTTTAAATAAGAAAAAAAGGTTTATTAATGACTTAACTAAAAGTTCTAACTTTTGCGGTTCTGTTATTACAAAAAAAAACCTTAGCCTAATAAGTAGTATTGCTAAATAAAGTCCTTAAAGCAGGATTTTTACTTTTAAAAACTTTGCAACACCCGATATTGAAGGTTCGTGAGGTTCACTTCACGAGTTATCAGTTCTATACGATGTTAAATACACTTATCTGCGGGAAAATAGGTCTACGGATGTATATTCTGGTGACTTACGGTTTTCCTATGAGCTTCTAGGCCTTGAATTGAGCACTAAAACCGTTTTCACACTACTCCATCACTAATCTATCAGTATGGCTACATGATGAGAAGAGCCTACGACGGCTACTTGTTGAAAAAAAAACCTACTACGGCTTCTTGTTGAAAAAAAGCCCACTACGGCTTCACGTTGGAAAAAGCCACGTACTCGACTTGGCTCTATGATGGAAAAAAGCCTACTGCGGCTTGATGGAAAAAAGCCTTGATCCGTGTTATCCGGACCCTTAAATATTTCTTTCTCTTCCGCATAAATCACGTCTTTAAGATGGCTGCTTCCCGGATACAAATGTCCAGCCAATCGACGCATTAGAAACGAATTAAATAAATCCGGTAGGAAACCAGCAATGCACACTGTAATATAAACGGTTTAGAAATCCGAGTGAACTACACTGCTCGAAAGTTAGTAAACACTGCTCGATATAAAAATGACAAAAAATGTAAATTATAATGAGAAAACAGTAACATAACATGATTTTAAAATCTGTGTGTGAATGTTACAAACCTTTGACGCATTTTAGTAAAAGTATGAGTCGATTCCGAACTTTCGTTGATATCACGTAAAATCCAAAATGGGTCACTTCTATGCGCGTCGATTAGAGGCAGTCTTTCTTTGTTTCCATTCAAAGGAGCCTAAAATGACTAAAGCAGTGGGTAAATCGTTTTAACGAGACCAAAAATGTCTACGGTAGGCACAGTCACTCCGAAAGTCAAAAAACGAATCGTGTCTTTGTTTTCACGGGACCCGAAATTGACGTTGTGTCGAGGAGCGGTAAAATTAAGAAAATCAAGTTAGAATGTGTCGCATGAGACCATTCGACATCTTCGTGCTCATGATGTCAAATTCCGAAGCATGTTGAAGAAACCTTTGCTGGACAAGAGTCAAGTTGCGAAGCCCACGATAAGATACTAGAGTGGCCCTCACAATCGCCGGACGCCAACCCTATTGAAAACATTTGATCTCTGGTAAAGAGAAAGCTCAGAGGAAAGACTCTGAGGACTTTACCTCAGTTGTCTCGCGAGATTCGAAAAATTTGGAGATCATTGCTCGTCGAGAGCATGCCTCGAAGATGTCAGGCGATTATTGATGTAGGAGGCGATTTGACAACTTACTAAGGTAATTGCACTGTTGTTAGCACACCAAAGAATACATTGATGACGAAAAATGTTTTCGAAACAGATTTTTTCAAGAATACGAGCGGTCACATTCTTATTTGACAGACTGCAGTTATGCCCAAAAATAAAATATTTATAACGAGGAGTCGAATGCGGATCAGACCATTACATTCTGAAAGCAAAAATCAAAATTAAGTGCAAACACTCAGGACAAAATCACGAAACATTTGCAGAGGCCGGTAAAATAACTAAAACCGAATATAATATAAAACATCTACAAGAGAACAGTACTAGATATCTCTACCAGAGGAGATTAGATGAAAAATTAGAGGCAATCGATATGACAAGCAGCACGATGGAAATATATAGAAAAACCATTGCTGCAATTCATGATGCAGCAAAGGAAGCCTTGCGTGTGTGTGAAGAATCGGAAAATGTAAGAAACGGCACATTAACGTGGAACAAAAACTGGGAGGAAAAAAAGCAGAATAAATAGAAAGCATACGAACTGTGGCTTACGACGAAAAAAGATACAGACAGAGAAAAATACAGACAGACACAAAGAAACTACAAACAAATGATCAAACAGAATAGAGACGAAACGTGGGAAAAGAAATGCTATGAGATAGAAAATTATCTTGGAGGAAGCCGATCATCAGAGGCTTCGAAACTCGTTAGAGCACTAAGAGCAAATAACTCTCAAAAAACACCATTACCCATTATAAGCATGAAAACGTGGAAAGACCATTACCAACACGAAATGGCTGAACATCGATCAGAATTTATTACCTAGTCTCCATCCACTCACAAAGTTCAGGGACCAAGTATAAAAATAACTAGAGATATTATATTAAAAGCAATCAAAACAATGAAGAACGGTAGAGCTAGTGGCCAGAGGGAATTCCTGCAGAATTATTAAAATCTGGATCTAATAAACTAAAGGACATGTTCACCAACCTCACCAACCTTTTCGAAAAATTTATAAATGGCGACCAAATTCCTGAAGAATGGAAAATGGCATGGATAACGCCACTTCACAAAAAGGGAAGGAAGGACAAATGTGAGAACTATAGGTGCCTATCGGTCACCAGCTCCTTAAGCAGACTTTATAGGAAACTGATTAGAGTAATAATTGAACAAGCGGGATTCAGAGCAGATAATATTTTTAGCCTTAATCAACTAACCCAAAAGAAAGTAGCAACCAACAGAGAAGTCCATCTAATCTTTATTGATTTAACAAAGGCCTACGATAATGCACCAATAAGGAAACTGTGGCAGGTATTGGAAAGAACATCTATTAACGTTACCGCCATACAAGCGATAAAACAACTATATTCAAATTGTCAATCAAGAATAAAGATTGGTAAAGAAATATCTGAAAGCTTTCACATCACAAAAGGTCTTAGACAAGAGTGTTGCTTGTCCCCAACGTTAGTCAAAGTATATATTGATGCGCCCCTCGATCATTGAAGGAAGAGTTGTCGAAGAATGGGTATCGAAATAGACGATGAGACAACGCTCTATACGCTTCATTTTGCCGATGATCAAGTGGTTATCGCCCAAGATCCAGAAGATCTGGAATATATGACAAGGAAGCTCATAGATCAATATAACAATTGGGGACTCACAGTAAACATGAGCAAAACAAAGTACTTGCGGATCGGTGAGGATAGGCAGGACCTGAAACTGGACAATAACATCGAAATTAAAGCATGCGACCAATATACTTAACTATAATAGACAGCACTGGAAGAACAAAAAATGAAGTGGGAGAGAGAATAGCAAAGGGGAAAGACCTGATCGGTGCCATGAATTCCATTCTGTTGTCAAAAAATGTCAGTAGGCAAAGAAAGCAACAGTTTACAACGTCATCTTCAAAAGTATAGTTCTATATGGGTGTGAAAGATGGCAACTAACCAAAACTCTTGAAAGAAGGTTAAATGATCTGGAAATGGATTTTTGGCGAAGATCGGCAAGAATTTCCAAGCTCGATAGGATATCAAATGAAAGGGTCCGGTCAAAAATGAAAATGGAAAAAACACTGATAGAGGACGTACAGGAGAGACAATTAAAGTGGTACGGCCATGTCCAAAGGATGCAACACCATAGAATCCCAAAACAAATCCTACAGTGGACACCTACAGAAAGAAAGAAAAAAGGAAGGCCGAGAATAACCTGGTCTATAGGCATAACAAAAGCAATGTCCGAACGAAATCTACGACCACGTGACTGGGATGATCGGCGAGAATGGAAGCTAGGAACCGGAAGGCGCAGAGTGACGCTATAAACCGGAAATAACCTGGTCTATAGGCATAACAAAAGCAATGTCCGAACGAAATCTACGACCACGTGACTGGGGTGATCGGCGAGAATGGAAGCTAGGAACCGGAAGGCGCAGAGTGACGCTATAAACCGGAGATATATATATATATATATATATATATATATATATATATATATATATATATATATATATATATATATATATATATATAATATATATATATATATATATTATATATATATATATATATATATATATATATATATATATATATATATATATATATATATATATATATATATATATATATATATATATATATATATATATATATAATATATATACATATATATATAATATATATATATATATATATATATATATATATATATATATATATATATATATATATAACGTTCCAAATGGAAATAATTAAATTAAAATTAAACATATGATACATCAAAATATTCGTACATGTATTATGTTAGGAATCTATAATCTACACAACCAGATTCCGTCATTGACTCGTAAGGAGTTATAATTAACTGTTAAACCACTTGCAGTAAAAAAAATATTGTTTTATCTTGCAATCTTTTCCCCTATATTTTAAGCCTTCCAACACTAAAAATTTTTATCTTAAATCCCAGAAAAAATTTCTGTCAGTTTGCGTTTATCGTCGACCGATTTTCTACCTACTTGAAAAATGCTGACAAGGGATGAGGGCAAGGTTAATCTTTAAATCTTCATTTTAGACAACATATCCGAAAATTTAGCAGACTTTCTGGGTCAATAATGCTTACATATTTATTTCCCTTGAAACAGATCCGTTTTCGAAAAACAGTAAAAAGAAATAAATGTTTATACGTTCATTGAGGCATATATAGCGTAGGTTTCTTTTTTAAAGGAAAAAAAGAGATTATTCGTATAAATTTCAGTCATGCCCATGGCGCTTTCCTTACACCGATTTCATTCAGCTAAAGTCTCATCAGAGCTGGAGACTAAAATACAGTCAAGCGACATGTATGTGATATAAACAATAATATTTTATTTGGTATTGTTTTAGGGTAACGTCAACTCGCTCTGAAATAGACTTCGCAAAAAAATTTAAAAATCTGGGCTGCAATGTGAGTTTAGTCCAATATAACACCTGATGGCAGTTTCCGGAATGACATGTACTTTTAAAACCCTTTCACTAACACATAGTATAACCTCCTCGAAAATTATAAATTAATTTAAAATGGTTTTCATACTCCCCAGTACAGTGCAGTATAATGTTAACGAACTTAATAAAATCAACTAAATGGCGGTTATATTTGTCTGACAATTTCATTCCACAATAGTCGTGTCGGAACAAGCCATTGCTCTAGCATCGTCATTCAATTTGTTAAGCGTTAATTTGGGACCAAGTATATCATCGCATGAACATGTATGCATAGCAAGGAAAACGTCTCAAAAGGTTAAAATATTATTTCGAACTAGAAAGCTTTACGAAGATACTTCCTCGTATCGAACAGTCAAAGGACCACAGACCTAGTACTGATGACTTAAAATACGAACTAAAATTGACATACAATATCGACACAATATATATATATATATATATATATATATATATATATATATATATATATATATATATATATATATATGTATATATATATATATATATATATTTATATATATATATATATATATATATATATATATATATATATATATATATATATATGATGGAGACAAGATACATAAATTGTCGACTCCAAAAAATAAGATTGCGCAGTATGTGAGAGCATGCTACCTCCCACTGCTACCGCAACGAGAAATGTTCTAAATGCGCTGGCAACAATCGCACAGACTTCCAAAACTGCCAAAACCAAAACAAATGTTCCAATTGTCAAGGCGACCACAAGCCAAATGATAAAAGCTTGCCCTGTATATATATATATACAGGATAAGCTAAATCAAAAAAAAAAGTCAACCATAGCAGAGGTGCATTGTAGTTCTCCCGACGTCGACTAACGCGTGGCAGAAAAGAAGACAAATGACACAACAGAGACAAGATGAAATGACAGACAATGAGACCAAACTGCCAAGAAGACGAGCCAGAGAAACAAGACATAGAAGAATAATGCAACCATCTTCAACGGTAAATATCAACGACCTTACTACCACTATGAACGAATTAAATCAGGCAATAAATATAAAAGAATCAGTCAAACTAATAAAAGAATTAACAGAAGCCACTAAAAAATGTTATACACAACAATACAAATTTGGAGTAGTATAAAGTTTCTTTATGAGCATAGAAATTTATTACATATAAATAAAATTCCACAAACTTAAATTAGCCCAACAAAATTCGCGAACTTATACATTTTCGATGCTCATACAAAATGGATGTTTTAATAATTACAGAGACTAAATTAAATTTAAATAATAAATTTAACATAAAAAAACTACAAAAATAACGTTGTAACGTAATAAGTTGTAAAATTGTAAAGTGTAAAATAAAAACTAAACCAAAAAGTGCAATGAAAGTGATAGTGTAAAAAAAAAACTAAATAGAACAATACATGTACACACACTAAAATAAATGCATGTAAACAGAGTAAATGAGAATAAATAGGAATGAGAGGGAGGGCGAGAAATGAGAGAAAACCAGATTAAATATTTACTAAAATCATCAAACATAATTATACGAGTATGTGTATACGAGAAAATTGTTTTTACAAAACACACTTTCTAAGATAAACGCATTCGAAGGTATGTTCGTATTTATTGTAACTAAAAAATATATTTGTTTTGCAACCTTCATGAATTACTTATTTAATAATTTACAAATATCGACAGAAAGCCTGCTATAACTCCCAAATCTGTTCCACTAATTTTTCTAGAAAAGAAAGATAAAAATTTCTAACTCTTCACAAGTTGTTAAATACCTACTGATTCAAAATCTCCTATCTGATAATATACTGTGAATTCAGTACCAGAGTCTTTTTAAAATAAACGGCTATTCTAGAACCTACACGCTGACAGAGCTCTTAATATTAATGAGTTAATGATTGCTTTTTAGAAAAAAACTCTTTTCAGATGCCTTAATGACACAAAAATAGTATATTTGATAGAAATATTTTATAGTTCTCCTTTTCTTTTCATACCGTTACATAATCGTAATCCCAACATCAAAATAAAAAAATCATTATATTTAGGAATTTTGATTTTTTTAGGTATTCTTGCTGGCGATGCTTTACTTCATCTTCTGCCTCACGCAATGGGTGAAAGTTATAGTCACGGACACGGTCTCAGTCACGAAAATCACGACGACTTACACCTCCAGAATACTTGGAAGGGACTGGTGGACATGTCAGGAATGACATTTTTCTTTATTATGGAAAGACTGATTTTATTAGACGGAGGAAGAAAAAGAAGCAGAGACATAAGACTGTTGCAGTAAATACAAAATTTCTCCTTATTGTTATAAAGATAAAATGAGCGAACCACGTAAGTTATACATGATTACCAAATTTTGTTAACAATGCATGATATTTTTTTAGCATCTTAACATTCTTAATACACATAGTAGCTTCCCTATTTCGCTCATTCTATAAATTAATTGTAACTTAAATTATGGGATGCCAACGGTATTAATAACAAAATTCGCGAACTTATACATTTTCTATTGCTAATACAGAATTGATATTTTAATAATTACAGAGACTAAATTAAATCCAAATAACAAATTTAACATAAAAAACTACAAAAAAAAATGACTATAGGCTGTAAAATTGTAAAGTGTAAAATAAAAACTAAACAGCGCAGTAAAAGTGTAATAAAAAAGAACCTAAATAGAACAATACAAGTAACTAACGTAAATAGACAAACCTAGTAAATATAGATTAAGCTAATTAAATAAACGCATGTAAACAGATTGAATGAGAGTAAATAGGAATGAGAGAGAAGGAGAATGAGATTAAAACACATAAAAATTAAACCTTGTCAAAGCTACCATGTACCTAATAAGATCAAGTTGGATTGCGGATAATGTTTCCCAACAAACTTTATACAAAAATCCTACAAAAAATAAATAAATTTTTTCACAAAGAAAAAACAAATCATAAAAGTCATAAGACTTGTAAGTTGAAAATCACTGAATAACGCAAACACACAGAAGGTTTAATATTAAGGCAGAACATCAGCCAACCCTAGGGCTATTATTATAAATTAACACACTGATGTATTTATGATACACAGATTTAAGAAAAACCTTGTAAATTACACATGTATAATAAAGAGATTTTGAATCTGAAATTTGAAGGATCGAGAATGGTTAGAGGAAGAAGAAGAAGATCACAAATTATACATGATTTGATCGAGTTGGGTTTTTGTTGCGGATAATTTTTCACAACAAACTTTATACAAAAATCCTACCAAAAATAAATATATTTTTTCATTAAACACTTTCACAAAGAAAACAAAAATCATAAAAGTCATGTAAGACTTGTAAGTTGGAAATGACTGAATACCACAAACACACAGAAGGTTTAATATTTAGGCAGAACATCAGCCAGCCCTACTTCTATTATTATAAATGAACACACTGATCAAGTGTGTTGTATTTATGACACGTAGATATAAGAAAAACCTTGTAAATTACATCTGTATAAAATATGAATTTGAGAAAGCTTTACACACCACAACTTAGCTCAAATTTGACGACGACGATGGAATACTGCTCCATGTTTGGGGCTTTGCTTCCAAACATACACTACATTTATTGTATTCTATTCAAAAGAGACCTGTTTGTCCGATTGTAGGTCCAGAATTCACCAGCAGCCTTGACTTCTTGTAACATCGCAGAACGGTTGTCGATATGAGCCTATCCTACAAGTACTTTCATGGAGAGCGTTCGATGGATGTAGCCCGCTTAATTTCTCCCAAAGCGATGCATGCTAGGAATACACATCACGCTTCACATCCGTATGAAGTTCAGATTATCATCCCTCATACAACCGTTTTCAAACAGTCTTTTATATGGAGAGCCTAATTCCGTTGGAATGATGTACTTAGGACTGTGTTTCCCACCGAATACAATTACAGTGATTCAATACCTACGTGACTCACTTTCTCGGAGTGCTTTAGAGATTTCCCTACAGCACGGGTGCTATGCCCATAAAAAAATCATAAAATCGTTTCCCAATAATGCTTTAGAAACAACAACGAGTGCGGTGGGGACAAGTAGAAAACACTAAGCAGAATTACAATCCTGTATTTTGCAAAAAATGACCCTACTGTGTTTCTCTACAACACTGCTAAAAAACTGAACGACCGCACATGGACTGCTAGTAAAACTTGCGGTGGATACGTAGCGGTGTTGCCACTGATAGTTATTAATTTTACTAACAGATCGTATGTGGTTATATATAAGTTCTATTTCCGCTGTTTCTTATTATTATAATGTTATATTGTTTATTTATTATGTACTTTATTAGATCGGACCTTTAATGATATTGTGATAGACCGCGAATTTTTTAAATTTTAAAATATGACAATACTATACATTTGACAGATTCATTCGAGTATTATCCAGTCAGCTAGTTTCCATTAGTATTCAAAGACTTGTCAAAAACTGAGTTTATGAAATAGTTTGCTTCTTAAGCATCAGTTGCTTTTTTACCTGAGAAAGGTAAAATTTTTTAAATTTGTTATAAAATACAATAATAAACCGTACTTTTAAGCATGGCAATATTGTAACAGTCCAAGTAATTATCAAAATTAAGTTTTGAATGTGTCCATTCGCTTAACACCCATTCAGGGCCGATTTTCTAATTTTCTTAGCATTATTTTTCTCAGTTTCTTTTCATACATGGTTTTACCGATTATATATATATATATATATATATATATATATATATATATATATATATATATATATATATATATATATATATATATATATATATATATATATATATATATATATATATATATATATATATATATTTATATATATATATATATATATATATATATATATATATATATATATATATTTATATATATATATATATATATATATATATATATATATATAAATATATATATATATATATATATATATATATATATATATATATTTATGGGTCTAGCACACGTGCTGCAGGGAAGAAGTCCATAAAGCGCCACAGGAGCGACACGCGTGCGGAAAAAGCGATTCACGTTGTTCTTGAATCGGTGGAAATTGTACTCGGTGGGAAACACAGTCTTGGGCAAATTATTCCAAAGGGATGATGTTCTCCATGCTTGAAAAGCGTTGTACAAGGAGTAACAAGCTGAAGCTGATACGGATGTGAAGTATTAGCGCGACGTGTACTTCTAACATGCACTGCTCTGGGAGGAATTAAGAGGGTCACATCCTTCGAACACTTTCCATGAAAATACTTGTAGAATAGCCTCAAGTCGCCAACCGTTCTTCGATGTTCCAGCGAATCAAGGCCGCCGGTCAGTTCCGGGTCTCCAATCAGACGAACAGCTCTTCTCTGAATAGAATCCAACAAATGCAGCGTATGTTTAGGAACGGAGCCCCAAACATGGGAGCAGTATTCCATAGTTGGTCGAATTTGAGCTTTGTAAAGAATTAACAGTTGTTGTGGAGTGTAAAGCTTCCAAATTAGCTATGCCGGGTTCAGCAACGAAAAAACTACCGCCTGGGTTTTTGTAGCGTTAAATTCCACTTGGTTACTGTCACCCCAAGATAAAATTTCTTCCAGGTCTTTGTTAAGTTGAATGACTTCCTCCTGTCTGCGGATATTCGTCTGAGTAGCCAATGTCGGAGCGTTCAAAGTGAATGAAGAGATAAGCGTACTGTCATCTGCAAAGCTGTAGATTGGATTCTCGGTCGTTTCCAGATGGTCGTTAATGTAAACGAGAAAAAGGCTAGAAGACAGTATGGAACCTTGAGGTACACCGGCGTTGATAGTGAAGGTGTTAGAAAGAAATCCGTCGACCGCCACTCGTAAAGAACGCTCTCTGAGGAAACATGAGAGCAACAAACATAACTTTTTAGACATGCCATAAGAGCGTAGCTTAGCCAACAGCCCATCGTGCCAAACACGGTCGAATGCCTTGGATATGTCAAGAGCAACCGCTCGAGATTCTCCAAAGTGTTCAATTGCGTTGTTCCAAACGTGCGTTACATAAGTCAGAAGATCTCCTGTTGATCTATTTTTACGAAAGCCATATTGATGATAGCTAATAATGTTAAATCCTTCAAGATATTTTAGAAGATATATATATATATATATATATATATATATATATATATATATATATATATATATATATATATATATATATATATTTAAATGATTCTCATAATACCCTGTTTATATATTTTTTTACAAAATTAGTCTTATTCGGTGTCCATGTTATATTATACCAATATATGAAAGGACCGCGATGAAAACTGAAACAAGTTATAAAAATAGAACTATCTGAAGTAAAATTGACCGCCATATTCATCAGCTATTGGGGCGGGAGGATTGGTACATATTATCACAAATTATAACACCACAGCCTGCATGGCACTTGTCACTTAAGAAAAGCACAGTGGAATACTGAGCAATTGAGAAAGCGATGATAAACGCAAGAGTCGATCAAAGGTATATTAACATACTGACAATAAACAGTCAAAACTGAAAGTGAGATTACACGAGGATACCAAGGAAGTAAAAATAAAGGAAGCTGTTAGATCGGGTAATCTCATATCACTCAAAATATTCACACTGGTACTAGAAGATCCTTCACTGGGAAAACAGGGGACTTAACATATTCGGAAATAGACTCAATAACTCAAAATTTGCTGATGATATCTTCACTTCTTGCCGAAAACGAAATTGTATTGAAAGAAATGTTCCACGGATTACAAACTGAAGCAAAAAAGTCAGTTTAGAGATGAACATCACAAAAAAACCATTAATGACGCAATATCCATACACGTGCAACAAGTGGAAAGGGGGGATTCATATATGTATTTGGGACAGGCAGTTACAATCGGAAAAGTGAATCAAGAACTGGAAGTTAGTCGAAGGATATGCCCGTGATAGACGGCTTACGTAAAATGAAGCAAGTATTTCAGTCCAAACTGAGTTTAAAACTTAAAAGTAAAGTATATAACGAAATTCTACCAATAACAATATATGGTTGTTAGAAAATTGTTCACCAGTTCACCAGAGAGCAATTGAAAGGAAAATCATAGGTATATCACTTAAGGACTGCAAACCAAAACGATTGAATCAGGACAAAAACAGGGATCCACGACATAATTGAAGGGATATCTTCCCTCAAGTGTAACTGGGATGATCATGTGGCCAAAAATACTGATAACTGGAGCGAAAAAGTGACCAGGTGGGGACCATGGGGAGAAAAAAGAAATATAGAAGTAATGACAGACCTCAGCAACGTTGATATGAAAAATCAGCTATCAAATTGCTCAAACCAGAGTTATATGGAAGCACTTAAGAGAGGCCTATATTCAAAGAGAGAATGGCTAGAGGAAGAAGAAAAAGAAAAAGATCACAATTTATACATGTACCTATAATGTGCCCAATAACAATGTATACCACATACTTACTTAATAAATATTATTTCTAAACTTCGAAATTGGAACATGCTCTCTCTCTCTTCTATATTCTACTTGCTGCGAGAACCTTTACACTAATGTCCATAGTCCATGTTTCTCTCAAAGCATAATTTCAAACACTTGAACTAACAAGTAACATTCTGTTTATAATATTTCATATAAGAGGAGATTTTAATTAATTCTTCGCCAAGGAAAATGTAACAAGATTTACAAAAATACATGTGATCCACTTTGGAATTAAATAAGACAGGATTGTAGAACCGTTGTCAAACTCGCCATCTTTTTATTTGCAAAAAAAATCGCCGAACTTTTATCTTATCTAACTTTAAAACACCCTTGAAACCTTAAGAATTCAACGAAAAGGCACCATTTGTTTACAATAAGAATTCCCTCAACATATTATATGTAGGCATACATAAAACACTTTATAAAACTTTCCTTTTATAAATAAGCCTACTTTACCCTCTCTTTTTTGTACAGCGAGTGAATGTTTAGGACTCAAAGAATCCCTCACATGTAAATAAGTTCCATTTTTCTCCCTGTTCTCTTGTTCGTTATTTGATCTCTTACACCCATTTATGTTGGTTTTAATTGCATCCTTTTTTACTGAAGGCACTCGATTAACAGCCGGAGGGTGCGTGAAAGACCATAAACAGAAAACACACAAAATTGCGTCTCTGGAGAAAAAATTAGTTATAAAGGGTAAGGGTGGATTATTGATTTTACTTTAGCAAGTATTGGACAGCGTATTAACGGATTCCTAAGTTTGTTAATTATCAGATTATCCGTTGATTGACAAAAACAAAACCTGCTTAATTTTTTTATGTCAAAAACTTAAGTCGATCTATAGATGACTCATTGAAAGGATAATTGCACGTCAACAAAAGGTAACTTTTCGGAATTTCAGGAAAATCCGATAAGTATTTGGTTTGTATAAAACTTTTAAGTTAAACGTAAGTTCACAAAGGCCGGTATCCTTGTGGAATAAGACCAAAGCAGGGGTCGTGCGGCTTCATCAAAAATTCCGAATATTTGCTGATATTAAACAGTCTCTTCACAACATGACAAATTATTGTTATTAGAAAATGTGCTAGTTAACGTTGAAATCTATAATATATTATTTAAAATTAAATTATCCTAATTTTAAAGTGTTTCATTCGATTTATAGTTATTGGCTAATAGGTATATAAAAAACTCTCTCACTGTTGAAATTAGTTCTTGGTTAAGAAATCACTAATAACGAGTACTTTGTTAGTGAACAAATTTAAAAGGTTTCCAAGCTAATCAGGAATTTTTTAAATGAAAACGTTTATAAACGGGCATACCTTTTGGTACCTCTTTTTATTCGGATTCCAAATTGTTCAGTTGCTAACACACATGAAGCTCAGCAGAAGTAAAGAATATCAATTTTTTAATAAAATTTGTTTGATGTTTAACTGCATTATTTCTTTAATTTTTTTTAAATGTTCTTTGCATATAAGCTTTTGTACAACAACATTTAATATTTGTATATTCTTAATAAAAATGTTGCTTTTTCAGTTATCGACGATATTATTACTTTTTTTTTCCGAAGTCCCTTATTCTTCAGAGGGCCAATGTCACAAAGGAGAAATTTTCAAAGGGCTAATGTCCAACGAATTCTAATAAATGGGGCAATGTCTTAAAAAGAAATTACGAAAGGCCAATGTCCAGAGGGTTAATTAAATTTATAAAATTCGGCGAAAAATAGCCTACATGGTCATTTACTACTGAAAAACGGACATAATGACAAGGATAATTAATTGAATAACGACTCGTGTACAGGAGGAAAACTAAACGAAAAATAAAATCTTAATAAATTATCATTTCTAAAAAAGTAGCAAAATGGAAATTGGCCCTTTTACTTCCAGTACAGATATATATGTATATATATATATATATATATATATATATATATATATATATATATATATATATATATATATATATACTATATATATATATATATATATATATATATATATATATATATATACTATATATATATATATATATATATATATATATATATATATATATATATATATATATATATATATATATACATATACCAGGTGTATGCATAAGTTTTTTTGCCGGATTTTGTGGTAAAGAAAACACGTAATTTTCAAGAGAAATTCATTTTTTATTTATTCAAAATATTGGCCATTGGCTTCTACACACTTCGCCCATCTTTCAGGTAAATTATTAATACCATGCCAGAAAAACTGCTTGTCTTTTGCGACAACCCATTCGTCGAACCATTTTCCAATTTCCTCGAAATTGCTGAAGTGCTGCTCTGCAAGCGCGTGCCCCATTGATGCAAAGAGGTGACAGTCAGATGGCGCCAGGTCGGAAGAGTACGGCGGTTGTGGAAGGATGTCCCATCCAAGCGATTTCAAGGTGTCTTTCACTGGTTTTGCTGTGTGAGACGGCGCATTGTCGTGTAACGAAATCACTTTGCCATGTCTTCTGGCCCATTCCGGTCGTCTTTCAATCAATGCGTGATTTAAATTAATCATTTGTTGGCGATAGTGTTGTGCATTAACAGTTTCGCCGGGCTTCATGAGTTCATAATACACAATACCGCTCTGGTCCCACCAGATACAAAGCATGGTCTTCTCGCCGAAGCGATTTGGCCTTGGTATTAAAGGACCGGCTTCGCCAGGTCACAGCCACGATTTTCTCCGCTTAGGGTTTTCAAAATAAATTCATTTTTCGTCACCCGTCACAATTCGGTGCTGAAATGATTTTCTTTCGTGGCGTTGAAGCAGCATTTCACAAGTGACTTTACGATTTTCCATTTGCCGTTCATTCAAATCGTTTGGGACCCATTTACCGAGTTTATTGATCTTCCCCATTGTTCGTAAACGTCTGCTGATTGTTTCTTATGACACATTTAATGCTTTTGCCAATTGCTGTTGTGTTTGAGTTGGGTCATCATCCAGTAACGCCTGCAATTCCTCGTCTTCGTACTTGTGGTATACCAGAGCGCGCACTGTCTTTCACATTGAAATCACCAAGTTTAAATTGTCGAAACCATGTTCTAATCGATGGAGCGTGTTCATCATATGTTTCTACCTGCAAACCATGACTTTCCGCATTTTTCTTTTGATTAAATAAGTCGGCATGATCACTGAACGATACAATACTGGCGCTAATGTTTCGCGGACTCAACTTGTGTATGTTGGTTAGGTTAATGTCAGACGAACAAACTGACGTATCTATCAAATTCATACCCTGCGTACTGTTCGCTGGTGCCATCTCTTAGTGAAACCGGCAAAAACTTATGCATATATATATATATATATATATATATATATATATATATATATATATATATATATATATATATACATATACATATATATATATATATATATATATATATATGTATACAGGGTGCCCCAAATGTATGGAATAATGATTCTACAGCATTTATTAATCACTGTATCAAAAAAAATGTTAAAATAAAAATTATAGGGTGTTATATTTATTTTATATACAGTACATTTAACAAAACTGAAAGAATCACTTTGTTAATGATGAATGGTAACGTAGACTGCAGGAGAACACAACAGGAGATATAACATATGATCTTTTTAACGCAGAATATCCGAATCGAGAACCTATAACCCAATCCGTAGTTAGCAAAACATTAAAAACGATTTAGACAATCAGGTCATGTTAAGTATCGTTCTAAATCTGGACCTCCAAAAGTTAAAACAAGCGATGATAAAAAGTTTATTGGAAATTACAGAAAATCTCTATACAACCACTCATCAACTTTGCCTTGACCACAACATAAGTAAAGGTACCATAAGTCGTAGACTGAATGAAGAAAAATGGCATCCATACAAGCCATTCTATTGCAAGAATTATCTGAAGATGACTACGATAGACGCGTTGAATTTTACGAGGTCATGATGAAACGAATCAATAATGATCCTAACCTAATTCATAATATTGTTTTTTCTGACGAGGCCGCATTTTGTCCTAACGGAAGAGTTAACAGGCATAACTGCCGGTACTGGTCTACTGAGAATCCCTACAGGATAATCGACAGTCATTCTCAAAGACCACAAAAGATAAACGTGTGGGCAGGGATTTGTAGACGTCATATCATTAGTCCCTTTTTTATCTTACAGGACAGCGGTATTTACAGTTACTCCAAGAGCAAGTTATTCCAACTTGTGCAGGTCTTTTTCCCGATGAAAATAATTTGGATAACCCTAACAGGAATCTGTGGTATCAGCAGGACGGAACACCTCCTCACTCTGAAATCAATGTTCGCAGATATTTGGATGCGATTTTTCCTAATCGATGGATAGGCAGAAAGCGATTTTTTTTATGGGGTCATTTGAAAACCAAAGTTAACCGAAGTCGACCTGAAGAAGATTTACAACAAAAAATTCATTATGAAGTAGCACAGATCACCCCGGATTCTCTGCAAAACTCTGTTCAGGCTATTTATGACAGATTGGGTCATTGCCTCGCTGTTAACGGTAGGCATTTTGAGCAATTGTTATATTAAAAATAAACCTAGAGTATTTGTTAATAGTTTCGCTACCATGGTTAGTTCAGGTGGCGTAATTTCTTCGATCTGACGGTTCAAAACATTTTATTGTCAATTGTCATTTTTTTGATACACTGATTTATAAATGCTCTGGAATCATAATTCCATATATATGGGGTTCCGTATATATATATATATATATATATATATATATATATATATATATATATATATATATATATATATATGTATATACATGTATATATATATATATATATATATATATATATATATATATATATATATATATATATATATATATATATATACATATATATATATATATATATATATATATATATATATATATATATATATATATATATATTGATATTTTAATTCTATTGTTGTAAAAAGGTGGCACTTAATTATAAACGCTTATACTACCCTCGAATGCATCTAGCCGACAAGCTCCAAACAAGACATAGTGCATCCTGGATTATTATTTAGGAAAGATGTGTGCCTGGGGAGTCTATTGTCTTGGATTTTTAGTACTTAATGAGTAGTACAGTAGGTTAAGAAGTAGTCTCACAAAACTTGTTTACCAATCATATTTTTACTTACTTCATAAAAGTATTTAGTTAATTCAGGTTAGTTCACACCCTCTTATTCGTTATATCTTAATTTGGCAAAGATTAGTACGTACTTAAGACAGAATTTGTCTTTTTTATTTTCAAGAAAAAAACAGACCTCGTGGAAAGAACTAATTTTTCAAAAAAAAAGTTTTCCAATCTTTTATTTTCTGGGTGTGTGAAAAGTTATTTTTAATATAGTTTCAAATAAAGCAATAATACAATCTGAAAACTAAAAAGGCAGAAAAAATACAAATTAAATAAAATAAATTGATAACCGTATAATATTTCTTCTTCACAACAAATAAAATTAGATCTCTAATAGGGTGTATCATTTGAATATAAATCTTTTTTCAATCCTCTTGAAAAAACCCAGTTGAGCTAGGCTTTTTTACTGTATTTTAAGAAAATTTATAGGTCCGTTTTTTCTTGTTTGTTTTTAGGGTTTTTCTCAATTTTAACGGTAATTTAAATATTAATGGATTAACAGCGGAGAGTTTTATTTATAGAAAAGATTCTTTTAAAATAATTATTTTTGAAAAATATGCTTGTCGGTAAACCTTTGAAACTAACCTTGTCTAACTTTTATAGTTAAAGTACTATTCTGTTGGCAAATAGAAACCCTTCGGCAGATGATCCGTAGCAACAAGGAAAAGGCCTTGGATAAAAGAACACCAATTTAAATTTCGTTATTGGCATTTTTCAGGATGATTTTCCTACTGCCAGCAATCTCTGTAACAGTGCATTTTAAATTTTTACTGGTTTCAATAATATAGGGGAGGGAAAAAGTTGTGAAAAATGACTAAAGTTTAGGCTGAAATGTAGCTAAACACACAAATCTTCAATTCTGTTACCCCTTTAAATTCATTAACGTAATTGCTCCAAATATATTTTTAGAATTTTAAAGTTACTCTTACGAAATGTTACAGTTTTTTAAATTTAGAACATTTTTACGTTATTTCCGATTTCTTTTTGGCTAGTCCGTGACAAAATAGTTCTTCTGGTTCATTTCATTTGTCTATGATATCCTCGTATTAATGACAACTCGCGAAGTTTTTAAGAAAAAAAATCCCTTAATTAAAAAAAAAAAACTGGCCAAGTGCAAGTCGGACTTGCGCAATTAGCGTTCCGTACGTTGATTGCTTTTAAAATATTTTTTTTTATTACGGAGGTGTAAAATAATCAATGACTTTACAAAATACACCCCAAATGAGTTTTCAACAAGGGTTTTTTCCAGTCTTTACTGAAAACTGATGACCTTGAAATTTTTGTTTTTTTTATTTACCAGATAAATTATTAAAGTGATAACTTTTTTTTAATCTACATCCTGTGTACAATATTCCAGAAATTTTTCAAAATTTTTTGATCAGTACTTTTTAAGATAAGGAGGGGAGATAGCGATTTTTTGCAATTTTTTAAAAATAGAAAAGTTTGAGCAAGTATTACATTATATATATTTGTGAACTCGTATTTTTACAACCTTTCGTTTGACACCCCACTCGATGATCTGGTAAAAAAAAAAATTTCACTTCCGATTTCACCCTCCAAAACCCCTTAAGTCAAAATTTAACTTTCAAAGCTACACGGCCCTGATGAGGCCGTCATTTCCTATATTAGTGCCAAATTTCAACTTTCTATGTGAAATAGTGTCGGGGAAAATCGAGTGTGACAGATGGACAGACAGACGAGCATACACCGAAGTGATCTTATAAGTGTTCCGTACGGTATATCATAAGAGACGTGAAATCATATAAAATTTCCAAATAAAAAGGTTCATTCTTTAAACAAGATATCATTCTCTTGTAGATTTGGATCTTCCTGCCAGTTTTCTTCTCAGTTCTGTATTCTTAAAAACGAAACAATTTTAAGAGTACTATTAGAAAAATTTTTAGGAAAAAATATCCTTTAAAATACAATTTAAGAAATATAAAGCAGTGTCACTTAGCTGAGAAATGCCAGTTCAAAGCTAGCAGTTCCTTTCGTCGGTTCGGTCATTTATGAAGCACTTTAGTGTAGGCTTTTAATTTAGGATATTCAAAGTTGAGGCTAAATATAAGTTTTTACTAATCGAACTGATTCCTTCTACTACACATGGCCATGGAAATTCGTCAAACCTATTATGAAATATCAGTGTTAGAAGACATCGCCAGTATTTAGCCGTCATTTGAGCAACCGTTATAAAGTACAAACAGGAGCATCTTTTTTGTTACACATGAAGAAATGATAAAATACATAATCATAATTAGAACCAACTGTCTGAATAGGTTAAAATATGTAAATAATCTTAGTCGATCTTATAAATACCATCCAAAAAATCTCATAGTATCCATTACCATAATTCACCATCAGGAAACTTTCCTAAGAATTCTGATTTTTTTGTCGTTCACATACCTGCCTCAACAGGATATAACCTTATATATATTATGGTGACATGGGCGGGGATCTTTCGAACATTATTGCATATTTACAACTACTACTATCTACATATGTGGCAAATTCAAGTATATAATAAGTATATTGACTTATACCTTCCGGCGATAAAGCTCGAGACCCTAAGAACAATAAACGGAAAGTCAGGGCCACACACCGAGCGAATGACTCTGTAAAACCGAAACTATCTTGGAAAATCACGTAACATTATAAATTTACAAAAAACATATGACAGTGCACCAAGACTGACGACTGTTAGAAAGATAACAGTAAGTTCCCTTACACAGGAGCCATTATGCCTAACTAACGATTTTAAACTAGAACATGACTACCACGTCAGCGCGTCGCCTTTTAGTGGTGCGACAAAGTAATCCCTGTGTAAGGGCTTCTAACGAATATTACATCGTAATATTGCAACGTTCAGTCAAATATTCAGTAAACAAAGGTATGTTATACGTGTTCAAATGCCACCATTATTATTAAAACTATACATCTAACGTTCCCTAAGAAGGTTAGTAAATCAGTAACATCACTAATGGTGATTGTAGGGAACGTACACGATGTCAGGCACATGACCCGCAAGATCAAAGAAAAAGGAGCATAAACTATAGCTACAGCTACCGATTGTAGTAAAGAGTAAAATTTTCTACATCAAAGTAAGATTGGTAAAAAAAAATTTAAGTTTTTAACAACCAGTCAACGACTCTCTCTCTCTCGCTCTTTCTATCTATCTCTCTCTCTCTCTCTCTCTCTCTCAATCCGTTCACCCCAAGAGGAGTATCGATAATACTATGGAGTTGCTCCCTCAATAGTCATTCTCCAGACATCTCGATCCTGCACGACCTGACTTGACTCCTGCATACCCATCCCAATAAGAGATCTTACTTGATCAGACCATCTTATTAGAGACCGTCCCCTTGATCTTTTATCTTCTACCTTTCCCGTTACTACAAGCTTTTCCATGGCATCCATTTTCTCATAATGTGACCAAGATAATTCAGGTACTGTCTATTAATTCTATTTGAAAGTCAATTATCTGTACTAAGCTCTTCAAGAATAGATACATCAAAGTCAAAGACTCAAATGACATCAAATATAAACCATGACGTCAAAACAAAAATAAAATACCATCTGCTAGAGTACGGAGATAAAACAAAACGACAAAAAACGAATATAACTAAGAAGTGTGTAAACTAAATAAAATATGCAAAAAAAAAACTATAAGCACTTAAGATGGATGCGATATGACGAAGTTAGCTTATGT
The DNA here is from genome assembly GCA_019049505.1 of Pachyrhynchus sulphureomaculatus. Classification (NCBI taxonomy): domain Eukaryota; kingdom Metazoa; phylum Arthropoda; class Insecta; order Coleoptera; family Curculionidae; genus Pachyrhynchus; species Pachyrhynchus sulphureomaculatus. Next base: position 204,214,389 of record CM032446.1, read on the forward strand.
CAAAACTAGAATGTTCCAAACATCGTAATAAAAGAGAGAGATCGGAACAGAAGTGCACACTACTGATACATTGGAAAGACAATAATTAATTTTGTACAGTTATCTACAACTAAAGTATGAAACTGGGTACCAATAGAGCTACATAAGATCAAGACAAATATGAAAGCACGCCATTAAAATGACAATAAACAGCATACAACTGACATTCAGAATAATAAATGCACTCGCAAGTCCCATTCTATTTGCGCCCATAATAAGACAGCGAGAATATTAAATGAAGCAAATAGGCAATGTTAACCATGCAATTATGGATTAAAACCGCATATTCGTGGATATGTTTTTAATGATGTTGAATTTTAAACAATTTATGAGTATTCCTCAAATGCATTCGTTGTTTACCGTTCTGAATAAAAAAAAAGTCAGTATTATTATTATCATTAGTTCGTTGACATTTAGATCTGCAAGTTAACCCCTCGGAGAAGCCATTTATAAATGTAAAATTTTCCGAACTAATGAACTTGCTGAGGATCCTTATTTGTATTTGAATTTTTTAATACGAAAGGTCATATTGAATTTACTTCAAGTAGGTCAAGGCAACTGAAGATTTGAGAATTACTGGAAACTATAGATGACTTTTCCTTCTGATATTTTTAAACACCAACTTACTACTAGATTCCTTTTAGTGTTCCATACGAAACACTTATAAGATCACTTTGGTGTCTGTCATTCTGTCCGTCTGTCTGTCTGTTCATCTGCCCCACTCGATTATCTCCGAAACAATTTGACATAGAAAGTTGAAATTTGGCACTAATATAGGAATTGATGGCGTCATCAGAGCCGTGTAGTTTTGAGAGTTAAATTTTGACTTAAGGGGTTTGTTTCTGGGGGTGAAACCGGAATTTTTTTTTTTACCCGGTCATCAAATGGGGTGTTAAATGAAAGTTTGTAAAAACGCGAGTTCAAAAATATATAATGTAATACTTGCGCACACTTTTCTTTGTATAATTTTTAAACGAATGCGAGAAATCGCTTTTCCGCTATATCTTGAAAATTACTGATCAAAAAATTTTGAAAAAATCCTCAAATATTCGCCATTGGGTGTAGAATGAACGAAAATTATCACGAGTGCATTACCTTTAATAATTTATCTGGTTTATAAAAAAAACAAAAATTTCGAGGTCATCAGTTTTCAGCAAAGATCGGAAAGAACTTTGTTGAAAACTCATTTGGAGTGTGTTTTGATCATATATCTTCGCAACAAAAAATTTTATTTGAAAAGCAATGAACGTACGGAACCCTAATTGCGCAAGTCCGACTTGCATTTGGCCGGTTATTTATTATTTAATCTAATCTAACAAATATAAAACAATTACGCACAAATTTAGGAGAAATATTCCTAGTGCATCTCACTTTTCAATTCGGTCCAATATATCGATAGTACATCAAAATCCAACTGAAGAGAAACATACTGTCGCTTCATCTTCTTCATTTATAATTCGCAAATGTATAAATAATATTCTAAATGAATAAGAATTAAAAAAACCTTTTGTTAAGCTCTTCACCTTATTTTAATTGCTATGACCATCTACTTTTTAGTGTTCTGTACGGAACACTTATGTCACAAACGATTTTCGCCGATACTATTTGACATAGAAAGTTGAAATTTGGCACAAATACAGGAACTGATGGCCCGATCAGAGCCGTGTAGCTTTGAAAGTTAAATTTTGACTTAAGGGGTTAGCTTATAGGAGTAAGGGAGAAAAAAAAACTCTAAGGTCATCTATTGGGGTGTCAAACGAAAGCTTGGGAAAACACATGTTCAAAAATATATAATGTAATACTTGAACACACTTTTCTTTGTATTACTGCAAAAAAATCTCTGTCTGAATTCTGGAATATTGTTCATGAAGTGTAGATTGAACGAAAATTATCACGCGTGCACACAATTTATCTGGTATAAAAATAACCGGTCAAGTGCAAGTTGAACTTGCACAATTAGTGTTCCGTCCGTTGATTACTTTTAAAATAAAAAATTTTCTTACGGTGGTATAAAATGATCAGTGACTTCACAAAACACATCCCAAATGAGTTTTCAACAAAGTTTGTTTCCAATGTTTACTGAAAATTGATGACCTTGATATTTTTGTTTTTTTTTTTTATATACCAGATAAATTATTAAAGGTAACGCACTCGTAATAATTTTCGTTCAATCTACACCCCGTGAAGAACATTCCAGAATTTTTTCAAAATTTTTTGATAAGTACTTTTCGAGATAAGGCGGGTGGACAGCGATTTTTCGCGATTTTTTAAAATTAACACAAAGAAAAGTGCGCGCAAGTATTACATTATATATATATATATTTTTTACTCGTGTTTTCACAAGCTTTCATTTGACACCACACTCGATTGCCTAGTAAAAAATTTTTGTTTTCACTTCCGATTTCACCCCCCAAAACTAACCTCTTAAGTCAAAATTTAACTTTCAAAACTACATGGCTCTGATGAGGCCATCAATTCCTATATTATTACCAAATTTCAACTTTCTATGACAAATAGTTTCGGAGAAAATCGGGTGAGACAGACGGACAGACAGACAGACAGACGGACAAACGGACAGACAGACAGATGGACGGACAGACAGACACCGAAGTCAGTTTATAAGTGTGGAACACTAAAAACTAAGTGCCTTGACAATATCGAGGAGGTTTCCCGACAATATGGTGGAGATAAATATATTTTCAGTACCGCCCGTCGTTCCTCTAAGGACAAAGTAATTTTATTTTATTTATTTATAATTAAACAAATATTTAGATAGTAAATATTTGTTTTACACTTTTACTACTAGATTCTAGGTTGAGCTAGGATTGATTTATTAGCTATTAGATAGCTAAGATGCTAAACTATGACACATTATTGACGTGAAAATACATATTCGATATTAAGATGTATACATGTTAGGAACTTCTTGTATTTATTTTAAAAGCAATCACAGTACGGGACACTAATAGCACAAGTCCGACTTGCACTTGGCCGGTTTTTTTATAAAGGTTTTATCCTTTTCTGCTTTTATAGTTAGTATTGTAGTCGTTAGAAGTCATCTGAAGAAGACACAGTGCTGTCAAAACAATCGTTATAGTAATTAAAATAAAGTATAAATCTTAATAAAAAAATCTTTTTTCATTTGTATCCAAAGTCAAAAATATTCCAATATAAAATATATTAAATCCGGAATTACGTCTTTTAACACAATATAACTTTTAACAACACTTTAATATGCTAAAACGTGACTGAATTTTAATTAGCTCCTTTGTATGGAATGTCACTGCCTATTCAGCAATAATGAAAAAGAGATTAATGAATTTCCACTTTAAAAAAAACTGAGAAGGGAAGATGTTTACCGTAATGTGTTTTAAAAAAAGTTTGTAAATTAGGGGCTTTAAAGTTAAAATGAGGTAAGAATTATTCGTGATTTTAAGGGTGATAATGAATTATTTTTCTTAACTGATAATAGATTTCTCGCTAAATTTTGTGCGTTTACGTATTACATTTTTGTATTAAATATTAATTACATATTGTTTTAATTTCTTGCATTTTTCGCTTAGAGTGACAACAGCAAATATATTTGAAGTATTATATTTTCTTTTATAAGTAAGTAGATTCTAACCTGTTAAGAATAAGACAAAATATAGTCATTTATAGTATAGATTATTGCAGTTGACTAAATAGTAAATTTGGAAATCGTCAGCAATAGCTAAAAGATAATTATGTTTAATAGAGACACGAAAGTAGGTAATAAATAATAACATGTCAAGAAGAGATCATTAAACACCGTTTTATGTTGTAGGTAACTTGAAGTATTGAGTAACTATTCATTGAAATCCCGATCCCGATAAATTTAAAACGGAAAGTAACGATCTATGGCATCAAGACCGTCACATTAACAAAAAAAACATACGTCTTAAAATTATGCAAAGAGTAATGGAGCATGCAATGCTCGGGCTAAGCTTGAGGAATAGGATAAGGAACGAAGACATAAGACGACAGACCAAAGTCACTGATATCACCAGAGCAATTTTAAACCAAAAATGGAAATGGGGTGGGCATATAGAAAGACAAGTATACAACACATGGCCAAATATACTTATTCATTGGCGGACACGTACAACAAAAAGCAGTGTGAGAAGACCCCAAAAAAGATGGTCGAATAACCTAAAAAGGACGGCTGGAGAGAAATGGTGCCAGGTGGCTCAGTCAGATGGAGGACTATGGGAAGGGCCTATATCTAAAAGTGGATCGATGAGGGCTAATGAAGAAGAAGAATAAGATTCATTCAAAATTCGTATAATTAGATAAAGACATTGTATGTTGTAGTGTCAAGTTAAAATTTAATCGAAACTGAACAAAAATAACTATATCATTCCATTCACCAAAACAGCCTTAATTCAAAAACATTTTTAAAATCTGATTTTCTAAAAAGCATCCAGGAATTTTTCAAATTAAAATTTTACTTCCGATAACATTTTTTTAGAATAGTTTGATATTTTAGCCAAAACATATAGCAAGTCACGCATCTCTTCTGTAATTATATTGACCCAAACTGGATTCCTCTAAAATTGGAATTCTGATAAGGCCTCGTCGTACAACAGAAATAAGATAAATGATCTGGTATTTTTGGCTACGACCTGAGCCAAACGCTACTCTACCACTAATATACTCGTTTATACATAATATATATATATATATATATATATATATATATATATATATATATATATATATATATATATACTTAAAATATAATTAAGATATATTAGAATATAATTAAAATATACTTAAAGTATATCACTTAACAATTTTTTTTTAGTTACACGAAGTAGGTAAGTATTATTAAACGAATATATTTGATAAATGAAAAATATTATTAAAAATAAGGTATTAATTAATAAATAATGCAAATTATTCATAATTATGGATTTTTTAGTTATTAGTTAACTTTATACGACGTATTATTTACCGGGACTCCCGCTTGACCTTGCATTATGCTATGTATGGCTGAGCACTGCGCGCTCTCCGCGCTCTCCACGCTCTCCGCGCTCTCCGCGCTGTATCACAAAAACGGTTAAGCGTATAAAAAAATATTTACAACAAAATTTGTAGAGAATTTTATGCTCTACAATTTTTATAATAGATACAAGTATCATTGAAACCATAGGAAGCGAGATATTTGCGAAAAACCGATTTTTGTGACCTTTGACCTTGAATATCTTAAGACGAGGACACGAGATTTTATGAGACTTTTGAGACAACTTTTAGAATGCCAAAATAAAGGTTTATACAAGTTTACAGCTTATTATCTCTCATTCCGAGGTTGACCTTCTTTTTTGGCTTAAGTTATTGAATAACAACACTTCTGTATTATAACTGAAAAAATCGATACCAAAAAAATTAAACCTCTTACTTTGTCACTGGTAAACAAATCAAGTAAACATACAGCTTGTTGTTGACCAACACGAATACTATGCAATATTGTCGCGGTTTAACAAAGACTTTCATAACAAATTTTATATAAAAAAATTATTACCTATAATATATAAAAAGTTGGTTACTTACATCCCAGGAATTAACTACACTTAAAGTTTTGGCATTTTAACGGTGTATTTACTCTAAAATTCTATCGAAAGATCTGTTGATATAATTTCACTAAGCTTTCACTAATTTAATTTAATTTGTTGCAGAAAAATTTTCATTTTAAAAATAACTGTATTACACAAAATAGATCAGGAAAAAAAGCATTTCCTAAACGAATAGTATAAAAGATATTTATCTCTATATTATAAAATGCAACGTCTCTCTGTCTGTCTGTCCGTTAATGCTGTTGTCACTCGAGAACTACTTATCCGATTTACGTTTTTTTTTTTTTTTTTAATTTATACATATTTTCTCTAGCCAGGTTTTAGTATATATTTTGTTACGTTAGGTAACCTAAGGAATAAGCAGTGACGATAATAGTGAAACAAGTCGGAAGAAAGTTTGCTGCCAGCGCGCTCTCTCGCAAGAAAAACCTAAACAATAATTATGTAGTCCACGCGATCGGAGCCGCGGACACAACCAGTTCATATATAAAGAGTAAATGCCAGACATGTTAACCGTTCTTTTTTTAGTTATGTTAAAAATAAGTATAATGGTATTGAGGAATAAACAGCCTAGTTACAAAAAAATGTGTCTAAGATTGTACTTTTCCCGTTATAATTCAACAAACAGGATATTTGGTCCTAAATATTAACACGACTATTAAACGATAAAAAAAAAAACAATTGATCGAAAATCAATCTTTCATACAAATATTATAAATCCAAAAAATAAAACTGTGTTTTTTTTTTATTTTCTAGAGTTTGGAAATAAATTTATGTGTAAATTCAATGAGCTATTAATAACAATAAATATATCATGCAGTAAAACACACCTGCGTGTGTACAAACAAACAATAGTCACGACGTTATCACATGCCATAATTATCAAAAGAATAGAAAATATTACGAATTTATTATTATACATTTCGTATACATTTTTAGGGTTTAAAGATTCCAGACTGTTGGTAGACAACAAAATAAAAATAATAAACAAATACTTTTTTAAATCTCCTTTTTTTTACTCTTTTTCACTAAAAAATCTTAAATTTGTAACAAGAAAATCATTTATCACATCGGTATTAATTGGAAATGTTATTAGAAGAAACTTTATCAAATTCTATTTCTGTTTTGCTTCAACCAGCTTTTCTCAACCTGTGGGGCGCGCCCCACTAGGGAGGCGTGATTACAATATCGGGGGGCGCGAGTGTAACGAAAAGAAATTATTATTAAAAACATTCATTAAGAACATTTAATACAATTTTTATTGAAAGGAAAGCAAAACAAAATACATTCTGACATAATAAAAAATGAAATACACATTTACACTGATATAATACACCTATAAATAGGATTGTATTAGTACTGCACAATGTATTTACCTAATAATTAACATATCAATGCTAAATTAAAAACAAGTTTAATAATTATTAGTGACTCCCTTGAGCCTGTTTTGCAGAGCAAAGATTTTCAAAGGATGGTTTAATATTAAAAATAGACATTCTGAGTTCTTTTTCTATATTTAGTTGAGATCTATATTTTGTTTTCAAAGCAGCCACCGCAGAAAATCCGGTTTCGCAAAGGTAGAATGTTGAAAATGGTAATAGTATACGAAATGATCTTGTTTTCAGTGCAGAAAACTCATCATTCACCCCTGCCCAAAATTCAAAGAGTGATTTATTATTAAATTGTGTTTTGATTTCGCCACTTGCCAATTTCTTCTTCGGAAGTTGAGAGCCCTTCGGGAGTATTTTGAAATGGATCCTTAACCCACTCGTTACTTGTTACCAAGTCGTCGTCAGTAAGAAAATACTTTTTAAAGTTCTTTGTCAACATGGCTAGATGATTTTTAATAGTTACTAAAACAATATTCAGATGTTGTTCTTCAACCTTGTATATTTTAAGATATTCACCGACATTTCTAGGTTTTTTTGCTTTACATTTCTGCTACACAATTCCAATTTTCTACAAAAAGCATTAATTTTATCACTTGTATCGAATATATGGGTATTTGTTCCTTGGAGTTGAAGATTTAAGGTATTTAGTTTCTCGAATATATCGACTAAGCAGCTCTTAGCTTCCGGTCGATTTTCCTCTTCTAGAAAAATGGCGATTTCATTTCTTAATTCATAAACACGTTGCAAACGTTTCCCACGTGATAACCATCTTGCCTCGCAATAAAATAGTAACGCTGAATGTTCAGCACCCATGTTTTTACAAAGTGCAGAAAAAATTGTAGATATTAGGGGTCTCATTTTAATATAATTTACTACGGCTACAACTGTAGTGAGCACAATATTCTGAACAGGACTCATTTCTTTGGAAGCCAGAGCTTCTCTGTGGATCATACAATGTGTCCACACACACAGTGGAGATTTTTGTTTCACAAGTGTTTGTACACTTGTACACTTCATTGAATGAGCACCATTGGTACATATTCCGACGCAATTTTTCCACTCCATATTTCCCTCGTTTATAAAATCATTTAAGATAGCAAATAATGCGAGTGATGTTGCTTTGAGTTCTATTGGTTTGCAGAAAAACAGTTCTTCTACTGCTGACATACCATCACGAAATCGAACAGAGGTAATGAAATGAGCATCTTTATTTCTATCTGTTGCCTCATTAAGCTGAATTAAAAAGAATTTGTCACGCAACTTCCCGAAAAGCTGATGCTGTACATCTTCAGCTATATCACCAATTCGACGGGCAACAGTATCATTTGATATAGGTATGGATAGCAGTTGTTTGACAAAATTATCTCCAACCATAGTTTCTACAATCTCAATTGCTGCTGGCAATACAAGCTCTTCACCAATGGTGTGACGCTTTTTACATCTGGCTATTTTATATGAAACTTTGTAAGAGGCAACTAAAGCTTTTTCATTCACAAAGTTTTTTTAAAAAATTATTTCTGTTTTACATATGATTTTAATTTTAATTCGAAGAATTCTCGGGGTTTGTTAAGGTACTCACTATGAAGCGTTTCCAAATGTCGTTTAATTTTATTTGGTTTCATGCTGTCTGCTGCCAGGATTTTTGAGTAAATAACACACAGGGGCCTTTCTTCTTCATTTACTTCAGTACTGGTAAACTCTAAATTTCTGTCTGTGCACTTGTTCATGCTTCACTATCGTCTAATGCTCGCTTATCCATGATTCTGTATAAATTTACTGCCGTGAATACTTAAAACCTTGAATTTCAATTAACACGTAAATTACAACATACACATTCACGATAAATTCCATAGCAATAGAAGGATCAACTCGACTGAGACGGGCTGTAATTAAACGAGGTGCAGCATTTATACACTTTTGGGTAGACTTTCCGAATGTTCGAGACAACTCGAAAATTCTCGTGAAGCCACTACCGATATGGTGGACGTGACAGAGAGCAATAGAGAGGCATCGATTCTAGTTTTGTCAAACCAGATATATGTTGCCAAATATGAATAAATTTACTTATTCTTGGTAGTTTGTAAGGTTTGTAATTAAGGTCATAGTGTAGCTTTAGCATCAAAATACTGAAAATACATTATTATTGCATGCATTGTTATTGTATGAGAGGAGGGGAGGCGCGATGAAAATTTTGTTTGTAAAATTGGGTCGCAAGTACTGAAAGGTTGAGAAACGCTGGTTTAAACAGATTAGGTCAACTAAAACGCCAAGGTTAGCTGTTAAGTGGCAGCGACCCAGAGTATAAACACATGTCGCGTATTACCAAGGGATGTCTTTCGAAATAATAGATATGAAATATTCTTAATTATTGTTAAATATTATTTTTACTAGATGTACAATCTATTGTGTGTTTTAATTTGTTGTGAGATTAATTGTACCTAAAATTTAAAAATCTATGTTTATTGTAGAAAATCGTGTTGTAGGCAGCACTGCAGAAATGACACTTAAGTCTCAGTTATTTCTTACAATGATCTGGCGTCAGATGAGGGTAGGTTAGCAACTAAAATCCAGTTTTGCTCACTTTCATAACTTTTCAAAAATGTTCAAATTAAAAAAAAATTATTACATGAGCTTCTACATGATCTCACGAGTCACCCGTTTCAATATATTTAACGATTTTCATAACACTCTGCATATATAAGGTATTTAATAGTGTAGACCTCAGGTTAGTCTATAAGATATCAGACAACAACCACAACCCCTGCCTCCATATAGTGCACACATTACATCAACCGTCGAGCCGCATCCAGGTCCGGAAGAATATTCAAACCTTGAAGAGCAGAGTTATTTGGCTGTACCTCCATGTATCTTTCAAAGAATATTAACCTATCACCCACAATACTGCTTATTTGAGGAGATCTGAGAGTCCAGAAGACTAACGACTCAGCTACAATAGCGACCAGGCTTAGAAATCCTTTTTTGATCAGTAGAATGCACTGCAATACTGCTTGGAACCAGATTCCCTAGCACTACGGTTTTGGTATTGATTTTTTTAGAACGGTAATCTTCGATTGACTACCTGCTATCACATATCTTTTGGTGCAGTCACGACCGCCCCGTTAGAATTGCTGCAGGCAGTCGATAAAAATGAGATACCCGATATGGAGGCTGCGGCTCTTGGTAACAATCCGTACCACCATATTGTCATGAAGCCGGTAGTGATTGAGGTATCGCGCACTTTGTACTCTTAAATAGTGTATGAAACTGCGATAGTAAATTATTATATATCTAATACCATAGACTAAAGAATGATGTTATTATTTCCTATAAAACTGTGTATCTCAATGTAGATTTTAGACAATCAGTATAGTGAAAAAGGTGGGGTGGCAGAAGTCTATCTGGGTCAACATCAACAAAAGAGGCAGCGGAGACACAATATCGTAGAGTATGTAGAATTTGACAGAAGATTTGCTAATAATCTCGGCTTCTTCAAAATTTTTAAGTCTTCTAGTGATTTTTATGTTCTGTTAAGTAGCCGTCATTTGAGTGGATAGTCGATATAACAATATTTTTAGTTTATGCTAATACTAGTTAATAAAACTTCAAAAACCTCAGCACAATAAATTACACATTCTGGTTTGACGTAATTAATTAGGTATAATCCAAAAGAAACAATACTGTAGATTGAAAAATGAAAGTTCCAATAACTTTGGTACAAATATTACTCAGTCATGATTTATTTGACCAATATTGTTAATTCAGTAAGCTATTTTACACATTATGTAAATCAATACAACGAATCTGTGGCATATTAAACCAAATAAACGATGCATGTAGAATTAGCAAATAGGTGTTCTCATAAATTATATAACCCTTGAGCCTTTCGCAATAATACATACAAATTGTTTTAGAATAGCAAATAATGATATAATCTACAAAAGGGGATCTCCGCTCCAATTAATTCGTTTTGTTAGTATTTAAAGAGTAAAATTAAATTTTCGTGCAGTTTTCTTTCACAGGTAAGTACGTACATCATATCAAGTTCAGAAAAATCACAAATGGTGATTTTATAATTTAACGTTAGTTACACATGTTTGACCTAAATTTCCTACGAACGGCCACGAATATCAGGAAAGGTCATCATTAAGCGAGGAAAATTTGTGATAGATATCAATAAAAAACTATAGGTGTGGTATACCCTGCACTGCAGCTCTTTAAAGATGACCTATGCTCTAATAAAGCAGAACTGGTTCTATCAGGAGGCCCAGAAATCACTGCGCCAAATTCAAAATGCCGTCAATAGATTCGAAAATGGAAGACTCCTGGTGGCGACGATATACCAGTAGAACTTTTTAAAGTCCTCGATGTGTACTGCATTAAATGTATGTATGTTTAGGTGTAGCGCATCGATAGCTAAGATCATTTAGCGCTAGATTATGTTGATATTATAATTTAGAGTAAAGATCAGATTCCTTTAAAAAATCTATTAGACATTTTATGTTATTTGTTTTTGGTGCAACTATTTGATGTAGGGGTCTCAGTAAATTATGTTTTGTTCTTTGGGGAAGATAATCATGCGAAAGGATATGTTTTATTGAGAGGGCTGTGTTACATTGTTGACATAATGGAGGGGGCTCCCCTTTTAATAGATAAGAATGGGTTAGATTCGTATGACCTATGGATACTCTTCTCCATAAGATATTCTCTTTTCGTGTCAAACCTGAAAGGTGAAAAGGTGGATATACCGAAGGCTTTACTTCCCATAATTTGTTTTCCTCTTGTAAATCTCAAGATAGTTGAAATAAATTTTTGATGATATCCTTGAAATGATTTATCAAGTCTTTTGGTGATAAGATTGGATTTAAGATTTTTCCAGAGGTGACTGCCAATTTGGCATTATTATCCGCCAGATCATTTCCCCTTATGTTAATAAGGCTAGGAGTCCACAACAAAACTATGTTGATCTTCCGGATATCACTTATATGTAAAAGGTCTATTATGTCTAACACTAATGGGATGGATGTTTTTGAAGAATTTATGGATTTCAGAGAGCTAAGAGAATCAGTTATGATGAGAATACTACTATTTATGTTTGGTCTTAAAGCTGTTTTAATAGCTTCTCTAATAGCTAATAATTCGGCTGTATACACTGATGAAATGTTGTTTAGTTTATATTTATGAATCATGTTTGGTGCATTAAAACCTTGACTAATAACGTCGTGTTCAACATAGGCATTAACAAACATGACTGGGTAATTTCTATCTTCGTTGCTCTGCCGAAAAAAACTGCTACTTAAACATGCTGATACTTCAGAATTATCAGCCTTATGGGTAGGTGCTGCAGATCTTTCTACATCTAACCACGTGAAAGCTTCCGTTCGATGTTAAATCACTGTGGTGTTCTTAAATGATTTTTTTGATTCGCAAAGTAGTATTTCTCACACGAGATAAAAAGAAATTACGACTAAAATATCCGGTTTATATTAAGAAAAGGAAAGATACGAAGTTGCAAAGGCATCTAAAATATACATCGTTGTTATAGTACTGTTTCTAATATTTTTCTTGCACTAAGTAACATATTCATCAGAATAATGAATGTAAGCAACAAAATGTATATCATGGTTTATGAAAAAAAAAATCTTATTTAATGTGATTTAGGAACTGAAACTGGCAAGTAATCTTAAGACATATTTAAAATATTAGAGTAATTTAAACTATTGTATGGGACATCTTTTATAACGACCTTATAAAAAATAAATGCTGTTGTTTTGCTGCCTTAAAATAACGTTACAATATTTAACCATAAATAATTTGCCAGCCGGATTAAAAAGTAACAAAAAAATTATGGCAATTTAAACCTCAGAAAGATAATAATTTAGCACTTGCCTTTTGCATTATATTTTAAAAATGTTGACAAGGGTCGAGAGCAATACCAATTTTGGAGAAAGAAGTAAAAAGGGTAGACTACAAAAATGTCAAGAACAAATTTTGGCAAAACAAGTTTTAGTATATACATATGTAAATAAATCTCCAAATATTTCTATCAAGCTCTAATTAAAATAAGAGTTTAATTAAAAGTTAAATTAATTCGAATGTGTCTTCCTTTACGACTTTTGTAAAGCATGCTTTTTATATTCCAAGACAAGGTTGAATTTTTGGGAGAACGGATTTCTGACAAATCCATCAAAAATTCTTAAACATTCAGTGCCCTTAAGTCAAAACTATTATTTTATAAAAAGAAAAGAAACATTAAAATGACTAAATTAAAAAAATGAAAGATATTACAAAAACAGGGGATTAGCATAAAAGCGTTCCGAAATGTCCAAAAAGTTTACTTAAAATTAAAATATCACATATTTCTTTCCAGTTTAAGCCTGTTTGACGTTACCGGTCTTATTCACTAATAAGATCTAATTTTAAAACTAGACTAATTTAGCAATTTAAAGTTTACATTGACTAGAGCGCCAATACCAGTAAGCCAACTAATGTTAAAAGGTTAAGACGAAAAATACTACAAAATTCGCTTTCATTTATAATTTATCATACATTGTCAAATCAAAACTCGACTAAACAGCTATAGGTTTTAGATTCCATAGCAACTAAACCAGGTCTAACTTTTAGACTGTTTGAGTAAATAGCACTGTAAATGTTTTAAAATGAAATATTTATTAACTAACAGAATACCTCTATTTATAACAGGACATTAGTTAAACACGATTTTCAAAAACTGATATTTTTATACTTACCCTAGATTAATGTTACAAGCTTTCGAAAACTTTGATCTAACGTAAATCGATGTATAATCCTAAATGTTGTCAAATCAGTTTAACACTTTCTATTACATTTACAAACTATGTAACAATTTGCAGGAACCCATTTTGTTCTATTATTACGAAACATTTTTAAAAATTTTAGTTACAGACATGTAATTATATGAATAAAAAATAAATCCGGCAAAGTATAAAAATCTGGCAAGTTTATTATTTGAATTTATACTTAAAATACACTTAAGAGTACTTAACTAATATTGATATCATACTGTTTAGTCTTCCGTACGGAACTTCGGTGTCTGTCCGGCTGTTCTTCTGTCCTTCTGTCCGACTGTCACACCTGATTTTCTCCGAAACTATTTGACATATCCAAGGCATTCGACCGTGTTTGGCACGATGGGCTGTTGGCTAAGCTACGTTCTTGTGGTATGTCTGAAAAGTTCTGTTTGTGGCTCTCATGTTTCCTCAGTGAGCGTTCTTTACGAGTAGCGGTCGACGGATTTCTTTCTAACACCGTCACTATCAACGCCGGTGTGCCCCAAGGCTCCATACTATCTCCTACTCTCTTTCTCATTTACATTAACGATCTGCTGGAAAAGACCGGAAATCCAATCTACAGCTTTGCAGATGACAATACGCTCATCTCTTCATTCACTTTGAACGCTCTGGCATCGGCTGCTCAGGCGAGTGTCCGCAGACAGCGGGAAGTTGTTCAACTTGACAAAGACCTAAAAAAAATTCTATCTTGGGGTGACAGTAACCAAGCGGAATTTCTAAAAAAGTTAACGTTGCTGAACCCGATATAGTTATGGCAGGTCACTCCATTCCTCTAACATCGTCACTCAATTTGTTGGGCGTTGATTTGGGAGCAAATATGTCCTGGCATGAACATGTTGCAGGCATAGCAAGGAGAGCTTCTTAAAAGTTGGGAATATTATTTCGAACCAGAAAGCTTTACACTAAACAACAACTGTTAATTCTTTACAAAGCTCAAATTCGACCAACTATGGAATACTACTCCCATATTTGGGGCTCCGCTCCCAAACAGACACTTCATTCCTTGGATTCTATTCAGAAGAGCTGTTCGTCTGATTGGAGACCCGGAACTGACCGGCGGCCTTGATTCGCTGCAACATCGAAGAACGGTTGGCGACTTGAGTCTGTTCTACAAGTATTTTCATGGAAAGTGTTCGAAGGATGTTGCCCGCTTAATTCCTCCCAGAGCGGTTAGAAATACACGTCGCGCTGATACTTCACAGCCGTATGAGGTTCAGCGTGTTATTCCTCGTACAACGCTTTTCAAGCAGTCTTTTTTATGGAGAACATCATCCCTTTGGAATAATTTGCCCAGAACTGTGTTTCCCACCAAGTACAATTTACAGCAATTCAAGAACAACGTGAATCGCGTTTTCCGCACACGTGTCGCTCCTGTAGCGCTTTAGGGACCTCCCTGCAGCATGTGTGCTAGACACATAAAAAAAAAATAGAAAGATGAGATTTGGTACTAACATAGAAATTGATGACCTCATCAGAGCCATGTAGTTTTGAAATTTTGACTTAAGGGGTTAGTGGTTAGTTTTGGAGGGTAAAATTGGAAGTGAAAAAAAAACATTTTTTACTAGGTCATCGAGTGAGATGTCAAATGAGAGCTAGTAAAAACACGAGTTCAAAAATATATATAATGTAATACTTGCACACACTTTTCTTTGTATTATTTTTAAAAAATCGCTGCTACCCCCCTTTATCTCGAGAGGTACTGATAAAAAAATTAGAAAAAAATTCTGGAACATTCTCCACGGGGTGTAGATTGAACGAAAATTATCACGAGTGCATTACCTTTGATAATTTATCTGGTATATATAAAAAAAAAATCAAGGTCATCAGTTTTCAGTGAAGATCGGAAACAAACATTTGGAGTGTATTTTGTAAAGTCACTGATCATGTTATACCTCTGTAACAAAAATTTTTATTTTAAAAGCAATTAACTTACAGAACACTAATTGCACAAGTTCAACTTGCACTTGACCGGTTATTTTTAAAGGCGATGATGCGTTGGCCACTAGTCGGAAAGGCTGCGTATATATAGTATTAAGTTCATTCCAAATTATAATATAGGGGAATCATCATCTCTATAATATTTCCTGATACAATAAATTAATATAGTCACAAGATGGCCCAACCTATTTATGATAAAACTACGGAAAATGTCGAAAATTGTAAAGACAATAGGTTAATTAGCCTCTGAAAAAATATCAAAACAACAAACAAAGTTGTTAGAACGTTTACTATATGTAAAATACTTTCAATCATTCACTGCATTTAACATTCTAATACCTTGCACAAGATATCCACTAAAAGAAATTCGATTTAAGTAGTAAATTTGTATATGGATTTATGAACCTTTTTTCAGAAAACAATGGATACAAACACTATTTTACTGAAAAATAAAAACAAAAAATATAGCGTTATTTCATTTTTTATCTATTATTTTTATTACCGTAATGAATCTCTCCTATGACAGTTTAAGCGCATAAATTTATTTTCATAGCCGTTTTCAAGCAAATGGTATTACAACAAGGGGAGAATAAATACCCCATTACTTACACCCCTTATTTAATTTAGAAGGAAATACCACTTATATTGTTGCATATTGCGGTATTTTAATATTTCAGTTTAATATTATGGAATATGACCTATTTATAACAAAATAATATTATTATACAAGAATAATTAATACTGATAAATATTTACAATATTATTATACTTTAACCAATAGTAGGTAATTACTTTTGTTTAATATAAAGTTAAGACTATGGTAATTAAAATATGAACTAATTGAATTTTAGTAACTAATCATTGTGCGTTAGGCAATCGTGATAAACTAGAAAAAATACATTTACTTAAAATCCATATAGTCTTAAGAATACGGAGATATTATATTTCTTTTCTTCTTTCGTCTCATTAGAATGTCACTCATTACTTCTACTAACACCAGGATCACTTTAAAATTCCCATAAAACACGTAGCTTCAAAATAAGTTAAATTTGACTTCACTTTCTGACACTAACGAATAACAATCCAAGTAATATCAGTCGACATTTTAAAAACACATACTCTATGGTAAGATATTAGTACTAAAAAAAAAGTCGAAAAGAGGAAGAGGTCCATAGATATTGACAGTTATTTCTCTTATACATACTATTTTTGTTAAAATTTTAAATAATAAAATGATGTCAGAATTTTTAGAGTCCCAGACTCGATGAACCCTGGAAAAGGCATATAACACGATATAAACGAAGCGATTACTCTCTTCATTAACCCTAAAACCGTAGGTTCTATTCTCACTTCAAGTAATATATGCGTATCAAATTTGAACTCGACACGTCATTTTGTTCGATGGTTTTATCCTACCAATAGGTCGAGAAACAGACCGACGGGCAGACAGACCGGCAGACTGATAGAAATTGAGGAACTATATTTTTCGTGACATTTGGACCTTGAAACGGACGGAAATATGAAAATCTTAAAGAAGAATGTTTACACAAATACTATACGTCCCTTTAGCAAGAGAAGTAATAACACATTTTTCGAATTTCTCAACTTTAAGAACCCTGAAAAGCACATGTAACACAATATATTCGAAGCGACTCCCCAAATAACCTCCCCGCATATCTTAACTAAAAAGCAAGAAAAATGTTCATAATAAAATTGAAAAGTAACAAAATGTATCTACCTTTATCCCTTTCACCACCTCCTCTTTAAACGGTATCGCCCAGAAAATATTTAGTATAGACTGACAGATAGATAGACCGACAGACATCTATAATATCATACCACTGTCATGCTATCCACAGTATTCACTTGTCGTTCTATGAATACAGTTTCGATTAGCTGTGACCTACTTTTTTATATTAAATCCAAATTTTTCTGTACTGCCACTATAACGATAAATCGTAATAAGTACCTACATATATATACATATTAATATTTTTAACGCAATTCTTTCTCAAAATTACAACTAGGGTAATATGATCCCTACAGCGAATGTTGCAAAGCTGTGACAATCAGTTGACTTGTTTTACAACATAGTATCATGTACAGGATGAGTCAACGATAGAGTATAGTTCCTTATCTAATTTGTTTCAGGAATGACGAAAAAATGTTAAATACAATAGTTTTAGGGAATGTTAAGGGGTGCACAGTTTAAAATTATTTTCGACTATACAGAGTACTTCAAAAAAGTGTGGACGATATAACATATGTTTTTTTAAATGGAATATCCTATTCTCTAATTTATTTTTAAATTATGCGTAAAATTTTATAACTTTTTTATTAATAATGTTATATACCTAAAAACTACTAGTTTTTCTAATATTTAAATTTTATTAAAAAAATACTAGTAGATTTGTAAAAAATTGCCAGTAGCGACATTGCTTCTGAAGGTGGAATACTCATAATTGGTACGAGCGTTCTATAGAGACAAAAAAAAAGATATATGAAAAAAAATTTGAGATTTTTCAATTTAAAATAGTCGAAATGTATAAATTTATTTTGAACACTCTGTAGCATCTAACTCAAATTTCTTTACATATATCTTTTTCTTCATCTCTATGGAACGCTCGTACCAATTATGAGTATTCCACCTTCAGAAACAATGGCGCTACTGTCAATTTTTTACAAAAAACTGAAAACTATTATTTTTTTAAAAAAATTGAAATATTAGAAAAACTACTAGGTTTAGGTATGTAACATTATTAATTCAAGTTTATAAAATTTTACGCAGAATTTAAAAATAAATTAGGAAATAGGATGTTCCATTTAAAAAAACAGATGTTATATCGGCCACACCTTTTGAAGTACCCTGTATACTCAAAAATAATTTTAAACTGTGCACCTTAACATTCCCTAAAACTATTGTGTTTTACATTTTTTCGTCATTTCGTTGACTTACCCTGTACATCAGCTCATGAACAAATTGGTCATACAGGGGAAGCCTGAGGGCAGAAGAAAAAAGGGCAGATCTCCTATGCGCTGGATAGGTAGCGTGGAGAGCATTTTGCATCCCAACCTGAAACACGCGGTAAGGGCCATAGACAATCGATCAAATACAATCATGGACGTTTTAAAGGAGTTGAAAAGCCAGGCTAAGTCATGATATTTATAGTTATTTGATCACTATACGTTTGTAAAGATGTTGGATTTAGGATGGATGGTTCATGTTCCAAAGAATCAGACTAATTCCATACAAATTATAGATAATCAAAAGTCGCGATAAAAAATAGGAGATACATTCTTTGTAAGATCAGAGACAACAGGAAATTGAATCCTGTATTTCAGTAGTATATAGAATTCACATCAAGAGATGCTAAAAAAATGTGTATAAAGAGAGTAAACTTATTTTAATCACAGTTCAAGGAATTTCCTATTATAAAAGTGATTTATAACTCTTCTCATCTTCAAGAATGGCCAAAATTGCTAAACTTCATCGTGAAAATATGTTTATTGTACATTAAACCAAAAGAAAATTATTTCTTAGAAGTATTGACATCTAAATGTGTAAGCGATGGATAGAATTATTAGTCACTTCTCGTCATCTCGTTTCCGTTTCCTGAGTATTTTGTTTCACTTGCTCAAAAATTGTTCTTGTTTGATTGTGTAGATTAACTTATAAACACCTCTTTTGGAAATGAATTCATTCTGAAAATGGCCCGAATATCTTGTAAAGATGGATTTGGAACAGCATTCTCGTATTTTGTAAAGCGAGTGTGAAAAAATTTTCATCAATCTCCGCATATCATTCCGACTTGGTAGTTGTTGTTCTGGGTCTGTTATCTTCAAAACAGTAAGAGCCAATTATTCTTTTTGCCGACATGTTGGCCGACCAGGGACATGGGAATAGAGAAGCTTTTGGTTCTTTAGTTTTGGATTTACCAGGCTCCAATAACAGCGATTCTTTTTACTGGCGTAGCCATTAAAGTGGAAATATTCGTCATCGGAGAATAATATGTTCTTAAATACTAACAGTCGGTCAATCATTTTATTGACGAAATTCACCAATATCAGTTTGTTTTACTTCTTGCACCAGCTGCATCTTGCAGAAGTACATACATGAATCTTTACAAAGGATGCATTATTCCAAGTCCTGGATACATTTACACAATTTGCCGTAGGTCTATTGGGTTCAGTGCACATTTACATCGTTTCTTGATGTCCGAGGTTTACGTAATGTTGAAACAGTTTCTACCAATTTTCAAGTCAATTTTTTTAATTAACTGATTACTCGAGGCTTTATTGACACAGTGTAAATACGAAATTAATACAGAAATTTTGTTTGTGTAAAACACCTGCACACAAAGAACATGTTTCTCTTCGGTGAAAACCTTCATAGCAATTACATATTTAAGGGCCATAATTACGCTCAATACCTTATTCTACCCGCCCGTTGAATTCGCGCAATAAGCCAAATAAATCTGGACTTATCCTGAATATCGTAAAAAAATATATTAACGAAACGTGAATATTATAACGAAAAATTCAAGAATCAGTTGCCACAGTTTCCAAACGAGCCGTCTTCTTTTGTTAGAAAAGTAATAAAAGCAGACCTATTATACCATAATAACGTAATATTCTGTTAACAAACAACTTTCCAGTAAAATTATTGCCTTTTGAATTGTCACATTACGTCAAATAAATAAATATTTAATTTTAATTACAGATTTTTATATTTGTTCACCACATTTCTTAATTTTGCGTGAGTTGTAATGAATTTAGGCATTACCATATTGTTTAACACGCTTTAGCTGTCGGGGTGTTAAATAGTAGATTCAATGTTGTTTCGCTGAAGTTTGCAACAACTGTAATAAAAAAACTAAATAAAATGCATAGTTAACCTTAATGATAACATTTTTTAAATTTTATATAATTAAGAGGGCGTTTTGCTCAGCTATTAGGGAAAACTCGCAAAGTTTAAAAAGAACAATTCTCCACGTAACTACTGTCGACATTCATTAATATTTCGCCCAACGTTACTAAAATTCTTTTATCCCATCTTAAAAATTATTGTGCCTCGAGAAATTATACTACGGCATCTTTCAACTCATGATCTGAAGAAAAAGTTCGGCCTTGTAATCTTTCTTCAGATATTTGGAGAAAAAGAGGTTGCAGGGCGCTAAATAAGGGTTGTAGATTAGACTACAATTCGCGTTTAGCGCCCTGCAACTTCTTGTAACTCAAGAACCTTGTGTATTCTACAGCTATGGTTCAACAGAAAGGTTTTAATCCTCCATGAATTCGGGCCTTCTTCTCCAATGGCCTGTTTCAAGTTTTAAAGCACCTTTCCGTAAACTTCTTCATTATTTTAAATCCTGTTCCATATATTCAACAGCGAAACACGTTTTTAGTCTCAAAAACCAGTCGCTATCAACTTTCTAGAGATGGAGAGCACTTATGCACCCATTGTATCAACTCGTGCTTCGTGGAAAGATTCCAATAGAACACTCCAGTCTTATAGCCTAGGATAATTATCGAAAAATAACTCTTCTCGTTTCTGCTGGTGTAAGAAATTTGAGGAACCACAGTGCAGAAATATTTGTCATCCCTGAATCTTCTTAGATAATCTTGAAAACTCCAACTTCTTTGGCAAGCGCTGGCACTGGACTGGTCATCAGTTCTTGCTTCAACTGGTCTTCTGATCTGGGGTCACCCACAATTGTGTTTCGGTCCCATTAAAATTGTTTAGACTTAAATTTTACTTGAAACCAAGGTGAGCCTTCATTACCGAACACCTGAAACAATCTTTCAACTTAGGTCCATTTTCCTCTTTAGTGAGGAACTTTATGACTTCTAATTATTTTCACTGATTTTTCCAAAGAAAGAATTGTAAAAACAACCAAATACTACTAACTCGTACAAAGTTTCGTCATAGTACTTAAAACAGTCAGTAGACAACTAAGAAATTTTTTGTATGATGTCACCTTCATGGCAAGATGCCATGTATAAATGTATTTTGATAAAAAATATATAAATATATATATATATATATATTTTAACATACTTATTTTATGTTTTACGTGCAAAAGAAATCAATACATTTATAAAAGAAGCACAGTAAAAAAAAATACGCTATGATCTCTATGTAGTGTTGCAGTCATTACAACTATGTACACCATTAAAAACACAAAAAATAATATTGTGTAAAAGAAATTCAATACATCTTACACAACCTCTATATCAAAGAATTACCAAGTAGTCTTCGTTGTCAAGCATTATAAACCAAGAGGGCGACCTGAAATTTTGACCTATCGACTAACCGTCTGCCTAGTGGTTCATTCTACCGGACAAGTCGACAAAACGCGCTTAACGTTGATTTTGCTGCCCTCGTGCCCTGGACTGCCCAAATAAGGCCCAAAATGCTACATCAAAAAATGGACTGTCGTTTAACCACTTGAATCAAGTACCATAATATTTGTTGAGTTGAGTTTAAAAACTCGAAAAACGACCGTTTTTGGCTGGAAAAAGCGGGGCCAGCTTCCTCCTTCGGTATTGGCAGCTTCCGCCTTTTGCAGGGTCCCTCTTATTTTATCAAGAATAAACTAAATTTATTGATTTTATATGGTTAAATGACAGTCCATTTTTAGATCGTCTGCCCTTTGGGTCGCTCGACTTTTTTTGTGTCAACAAATATTATGGTACTTGATTCAAGTGGTTAAACGACAGTCCATTTTTGGATGTAGCATTTTGGGCATTCCAAGGCACGGGGGCCACAAAATCAACGTTAAAGGCTTTTATTCGACTCGCTCGATAGAATGAACAACTAGGCAGACGATTAGTCGACCGGACAAAATTTCAGGTCGCCCTCTTGGTCTATTAAATTTTCATAGTTTTTGTCTGGCAAAATTTCAAATATTAAATTGATATTTATTTAAACTCTCAAATCTATCATTAATTTGATGTTCAACTTATTTCGTAATTAGATCCCCGTATCATCTTACAGATTCCGTAAACTCTAAGTAATGACTGGGCTCATTTTCAAATAGTACGGTTAGATGTGTAGGGTCGGACACAATAAAACACTTGGACGATTTCTCAGGAGGCCATCAGTTGACTATATAGTGTATTACATCATTAGGTGGATATTGATCAGGACAGTGAAAAGAAGGGAAAAATAAAATTACTATCATTTATATCAATCTAACATAATTAAAGTAGTATTTTTCTTTGACGTAGAAGTATTTTCATTTATACTTATTGTCAAAAATAATTTATAAATAATATTATAAAATTTCAAGTCATTTTATATATTACATATAAACTTACTAGTTTTTTTATACATTACTCAGTATATATCACCACTACACTAAACACTTTATTTTTGCACTCGACGGGCGTTTCGCTAACCATGTTAGCTTCATCAAGAGCGATGATTGACTAAAGCTAAACTACAGATCTACCTTATTTATACTTAGCCTAACATCTGAATTACTCAAGCAGAATTAATTACATGGGTGAGGACATCAGTTCAGGTCAAGTAACCAGTAGAGGAGACTACAAGGAATAGGCCCTCTGTCTTTATTTAAACTACTTTTACATTTTATAATTTCCATACTTTCGTATGCGTTCAACAATCTCCTATCAGATACATCTTTAATTAATCTTATATAATCTAATATTACTGTACGATCAGCTTCAAGGGCATGTTCGGCAATATCAGAGTTTTCTGTTCTACCTAAATGGGCTAAATGTTCTTTAAATCGTGTTTTAATTGACCTTCTAGTTTGGCCAACATACTTTTTGTCTCCATGTCGCAACTAATTTCATAAATTTCACAATTGGGAATCTTGTCTTTGCGATTTCATGCGATATTCCTCAAATTGTCTGATGACTTATAGACTAAGGTGAAGCCTACCTTATTAAATACCCTATTAAGTCCCCTGCTATATTTCGGATTATATGGTAAAGGGACATACTTGCTCTTATTTGCTTCAGGTGTAAAAAGGTGGAATTCTTAATATTTAACCTGAACTTATGTCTATTTATTAACTTGTTTATTAAGTCATCGTCATAACCATTAATTCTAGTTAGTTAATAATATGATTCCTTTCGTTATTGAAGTTTACTCTAATAAGAGGAAAAGTGACCAAACGATGAGCTACAAAATGTAATGCGGCTAATTTATGTTGTGTGCAATGAATATATATTTATTACTGTGTCTTTTCTATAGATATCAAATTCTAACTTATTATTATTTTTAATAATTAAGATATCTAGATATGGAAATTATAAAACGTAAAAGTAGTTTAAATAATGACATAGGGCCTATTTCTTATAGTTCCCTCTACTGGTTACTTGGCCAGAACTGATGACCTCGACCATGTAATTAGCTAGCTAAGCTAACACGGTTAGCGAAGCGCGCATCGAGTGCAAAAATAAAGTGTTTGGTATAGAGGTGATATATACTAAGTAGTGTTATTGTGCCAGAGATTCCACATTCCCAACATAGTTATTTTATATATTATATTTAGTCAATAAATCTTTTATGAAAATATCGAGAATTAAAAAAATTGTTGCGATTTACAAAAAGATATCTAATCAGTTGTTGGATAAGTATCCCACTGTAGTATTTTCATATAGATTTTCAAAAAAAAAATAGTTCAGTTACGAGATTCTTGAGTATACAAGGATGGATTGATAAGTCTGGTAAATTTCTACGAAATGGAAGGAAATCTTGTTACGAGGCATGACTGTTGGTAAGCACGATTCTTGTAACGGTTGTGTTCAAAGTTTCAAACAAATGCAACGAGCAATTGTTTGTTGGTAGCTATCTTAACGATACGTTTCGCAAAAATGGATAAAGCCGAGTATGGTGCAGTGATAAAAAAAATGGACTGCGTCATATGAAGTAGTTATCTGTGATGTAAGCTAGTAGTAGTATATTCAGCTGCATGGAGATTTTGTTGAGAAATAAATTCTTGATTTTACAAACAAATGTTATTTACTTTGTTTCTTACAAGACTTTTCAACCCACTGTCGTACATAATATATTAGCTTTAATCAATTTAGCTTTCGAGATGGAATGTCAACATCAGATACGTTTCAACACTTTTTTGCAGAAATTGGGTCCGTGTCTGACCTTGGCCGAGCACTTAACATGAATCATGATAGACATCTTGAGAGGCTTTGCTTGCCCTCAGTTGGGTTACCACTTAAAAATAAAACAAATTAGAGTACGTATCTATAAATCATATTAAAAAGGAATCAATGTTGGGTTAAATTCAAAAATTATGGTAGCTTTTACAAAAGTTAGAGCATTATATTGTTTGTTTAATTTCAAAAGATAAATAATATTTTATAAAACAAGACGTTATTAGCTGAAATATATCATTAACGTGAACATAAAGTTAGTAAGAAAGTTGCTTCAAAACTAAGACGTGAGTTAAATATGGTATTACTTACATATTTTTATGACTCTGTTTAATGGTTTTTGTTTTCTTCTATACTAATACACACATTTTTTT
Source organism: Pachyrhynchus sulphureomaculatus (assembly GCA_019049505.1). NCBI lineage: Eukaryota > Metazoa > Arthropoda > Insecta > Coleoptera > Curculionidae > Pachyrhynchus > Pachyrhynchus sulphureomaculatus. Next base: position 204,239,696 of record CM032446.1, read on the forward strand.
AGTTCATATTAATTACATCAATATGTTATCTACTTATGTATATGTAAAGGGTGGTTCAAATTGGACACTTTTAAAGGTAAACCGCTTTATCTAAAGGAGATAGACGAAAACTGATGTCGGTGTCTAGGCTCAATTTTTATGATAAACTAAACGGTGAAAACCGCATATCGATATTTAGTACCGTTTCAGATATACAGGGTGTTTTTTCAAAAATCGGCATTTTGGAAAAATGTTTGTAATTCTTTTCCTATTGAAAATTTTTGATTTCTCTAAAAACATTCTCAAAGAACTATTTCACGTGGATTTCAACAGTGTAAGTTAATTTTTTTACTACTAATATTTTAATAGTTATTAACGAAAAATATATTTTTTAAATGGGATACCCTGTATATTTTTCCTTATCCGAATAGAGCTTTAAATTACCATTCCAAAAATATAGCACACTTTTTATTTTGCTTAAATCTACTTCAAAATGGAAAGGTTTTCAGTTTTTACGCTAGTTTTAAATGCACATTTTGTGACGTAGGCTCTGGACGAAGCGGTAATATCAATTGTTTACCGATAACAGTTAAATCGTAAAAAAAATTCCCAGAAGTAACTCTAAGGGTCATAACTACAATAAAATTTACTAAATGCTATAATACTTTAAACTATGTAAAAAATAAAACAAAACAACAATAAAACAATTTATTCCGAGTAGAGCAAACTAAAACAAAACAATTGTCTATAAGAGATGTTCGAAATGGCGACCAGTTTCATTTACACCTTTTCTGGATACTTCTTACCGAGTTGATTAGTTCAAGAGGAGTGACAGCTGCAAAACTTTGTATCACTGCGACTTGTAACTCTTGCCTGGTGTTTGTCGGCAATTTAAAAATTAGGTCTTGCAATCTTCCCCAGAGATAGAAGTCCATGGGTGTTAAATCCGGTGACCTTGCCGGCCGACGGTTCGGATCTTGGTTGGCTATCTAGTTATTGTCGAAATTGGTCGATAAAAAATTACTTATAACTGCAGAGTTATGAGAGGGTGCCCCGTCGTGTTGAAAAAATATATTTCTAAAGTCCATTAATGGCAGTTCATCAACAAGAGGTTCTATTTGCTGCCTTAAAATTTCTAAATATCTCTTAGAGGTGAGTGTTTCTTCGTAAATAAATGGACCTATAACCCTGCCTCTAAAAATTCCTGCCCACAGATTAAATCCTGCCTTGATTTCTTTGCTCCACAACTAAATGAGAATTTTCTTGTGCCCACGTATAAAAATTGTAACGGTTAAAAATATCTGCATTGCTTACATAAGCTTCGTCTGTCCAAATACAATTTAATGAAAAATTCGGAACATGGTTACAATTCTCCAAAAACCATTGGCAAAAATCCATACGCCGTTGAAAATTTCCGTCTCTAAGGTGAAGAACTTTTCTTGTCCTATATGGCCTGAGTTTGTGCTTCTTCAAAGTACGATTACATTACTTCTTGGTAGTCCAGTGGATTCTTTTAACTGTCGGATTGAAGTGTTGGGATTATTTCCGATAGTTCCTAAAACTACTATTTCTTCTAACTCCTTATCCCTGTTTGATGCATAATTTTTGGGGCGTTTCTTTTCAAACTGGTCACTATTAACTAGGTTATGTCGCAATGGAGCGAATATATCCTTGAAAGGTTGACACCTCTCTGGATACCGTTCGTGGTACAAATTACTTGCCGCTTCCGAATTTTCTACCGTTTGTATGAAACACACTATCATAGCCCATTTTTCGTAATTTTCAAACTTCATTGCGATTTATTTGACAATTCAATATCAGATCCTGAAGTAAAATTTGACAACTACGAATAAACAGTTGAATTAAACCATATGGCCGCTCCGTAAAAAGCCTACTTCACAAAATGTGCTGTGCTTTAGTGCTCTATTCGAAATAAATTGTTTTATTTATTTTCTACATAGTTTAAAGTACTATAGCATTTAGTAAATTTCATTGTAGTTATGACTCTTAGAGTTACTTCTGGGAATTTTTTTTTACGGCTATCAGTAAACAATTGATATTGCCGCTCCGTACAGAGCCTACTTCACAAAATATGCATTTAAAACTCGCGTAAAACTGAGTATTTTGAAGTAGATTTAAGCAAAATATAAAGTGTACTATATTTTTAGAATGGTAATTTAAAGCTCTATTCGGATAAGGAAAAATATACAGGGTTACCCGTTTAAAAAATATATTTTTGCATTAATAACTATTAAAATATTACTTGTAAAAAAATGTAACTTACACTGTTGAAATCCACGTGAAAAAGTGCTTTGAGAATGGTTCTACAGAAATCAAAAATTTTCCTTAGGAAAAGAATTTCAAACATTTTTCCAAAATGCAAATTTTTGAAAAACACCTTGTATATCTGAAACGGTACCAGATATCGATATACGGTTTTCACCATTGTGTTTATCATAAAAATTGAGCCTGAGACACTGACATCAGTTTTCGTCTATCTCCTTTAGATAAGGGGGTTTACCTTTAAAAGTGTCCAATTTGGACCACCCTGTACAAGAAGCAAAGAAATATTCTTATTGATTTGTTTTTCATAGATTCTTTTATTACAAATTGTTTCCCGAAATAATTGAAAAACAAATTACCCCCGAATTTTATTTATTTTATATGTAATATCATTTATTGAATACACTAGGTAGGGATATGCCCTATAACTACTATTACATAAGCTGATCTAACATGAACATAATTTTGCGTTTTAGGAGATTTACATGCCAATAATCTAATTAACATATCAAGACAGTGTCTCAATATGTGCGATGTACCTCGAGACTGGTATAATACTTTGGTAGTCCTGCTCTTCAAAAAGGGAGATAAGCCCAATTTAACCAACTCTAGACCAATCAGCCTACTACCCGTAATGTACAAGTTTTTTATGAAAATAATAACTACGAGACTTAGAAAGAAATAGGACGCTTACCAACGCAGAGAATAAGCTGGATTTAGAAAAGGCTTTAGTACACTGGACCACCTTCAAGTAATAAGAACCATTAGTAAAAAATTCAAACGAATATAATTTTAAGACTTTGGTGGCCTTTGTGGATTGCGAGAAAACATTTGACTCTCTTGAAATCTAAGCAACATTAAATAGTCCAAGTAACTGTACAATTGACAGCGGATTATTCAAAATATATATAAAAATGCAACATTTCTGACAGTATTGAAAGAAAACACCAATAAGACAAAAACGAAAAGAAGGGTAGGTACATCAAGGAGACACCATCTCGCCAAAATTGTTTACGTTGGCACTAGAAGATCTTTACAAACAACTTCCATGGACAAGTAAGGGTGAAAATAAGAAGAACGGATTCAGACGTATATCTTGGACAAAAAATAGTAATACCCAAAGAAAACCTGAAAGCGGATTTATCAAGGAGAATATCATTGGCTTGGTCGGCGTTCGGCAGATTGAGGAACATCTTCCTTTCCAATGTCCCAAATACACTAAAAGCAAACACATTTGATCAATGCTTGTTCCAACATATGGAACGGAAACGTGGGCATTGAATCAAAAAATTATAAATCGCCTACCAGTAGTTCAACGAGCGATGGAAAGGAGGATGGTGGGAATATCGTTGAGGGATAGGCTGACTAATGCAGAAATTCGAAGAAGGTCCAAAATAACTGATGTAGCTGAGAGAGTAAGCAGGTTGAAGTTGCGCTGGGCAGGTCATATCACAAGACTCTCTGATAATCGATGGACCCATAAAGTAATCAACTGGAGGCCCTAGAATGAGAAAAGAAATAGAGGATGCCCGCGGACCCGATGGCCTGACGACATCAAGAAATTAGTGGGATACAACTGGATAAAACCGAAGAAGATGGACGTACTTAGGGGAGGCGTATATCCGACGATGAACTGCATAGCTGATGATGATGATAATGAATCGAATTAACATAACCTAGGTAAGGGTTTTATATAAATGAGATAAAAACTTAAGATTGGATTTAAGATATCCCATGAATTATTACTAACTTAATACTAATCCTGAGGAAGGGATTTGATGGTCTTAGGTAGCAAGTTCTGTCGTTGAACGTAGATCCGTAAGTATCTCTGACTGTGAAGTTGAGGTGACGGGTGGCTTTAACCAGAAATCTGCGCTGAGCGTTGCTCATGAATTCCCGTACTGTTGGCATCTAGAGGTCACGATGAATTTGGATATTGCGGATGAACCATAGAGCGTTGACGATGATGTGGAGGGCCTTGTCTTAAATAGTCCAGAAGATGGATATGTCGGAACGTGATATTTAACACCATGCCATACTAGAGTAGGTGGAGCCGGCCTTGATAATCATTTGGCAAGTTGTCAGTTTGTTGCGTGTTGACAAATTACTGGACTTGTTCAACTCTGACTTGGAAAGGGCGGTCCGAGTGGAAAGAGAAGACCAATTTCGTAATGTTAGTAAGATAGCAATAACGGATGAAGTTGAGAACTAGACTTTCATACCAAACTTGGTCGAAGGCCTTGAAGACACATAAAAGGACAGCAACTTAATGTTTGCGATTGAAGCTGTTGGCGAGTTTATAAATTTCTGAAGTACCGTTCTAAAAATATTTTTATATGCATGGGAAGTCAATTACAATAAGTTATTAATTATAGATTAAAAAATTAGAACACGTTTTTTATTATTATTTTTAAATTAGTAAGATGCCACCATAAGATGTGACCATAATAAAGATTAATAATAACTCAATATTAATTAGGAATTTGATTAAAAATAAAATTTTGATATAAATAATTCTTAAATATGTAGATATATTGATTCCATTAAGAAATAAAAAATGTCTGTAGTGTAAACAGTCAGCAAGAACTTGAAAGAAGTATCGTTATTATGATCATATCAAATTATTATTATTGTCATTCTAGAATTTTAATAATCTTGAGCTACATTTCAGAGATTTATGAGTATTATGGTAGATTGATTTGGTTAAGAAAAGGTTATCGTTACGCCAGATAGAAAAGTTAATAATATCAGATACTTGTCTGAATTTGGGGTTTATTGCTTCGCCAGTTAGAGTTTTTTTTAGTGTTTCGTATGTCTGTCCATCTGTCTGTCCGCCTGTCAGAGCCGATTTTCTCCAAAACTATTTGACATAGAGTGTTGAAATTTGGCAATAATATAGGAATTGATGACCTCATCAGAGCCATGTAGTTTTAAGAGTTAAATTTTGAGGGTTAGTTTTGGGGGATGAAATCGAAAGCGAAAAAAAAAATTTATCAGGTTCCGAGTTCAAAAATGTATTTATTATGTATTATTATTTACCAAGTATATAGTGTAATACTTACGCACACTTTTCTTTGTATTATTTTTAAAAAATTGCCAAAAATCGCTGTCCCGCCCCTTATCTCGAAAAGTTCTGATCAAAAAATTTTGAAAAAGTCTGGAATATTCTCCACAGGGTGTAGAAAATTATCACGAGTGCATTACCTTCAGTAATTTCTCTGATATATAAAAAAGAAAAACAAAAATTTTAAAGTTTTCAACAAGGATCGGAAACAAACTGTTGAAAACTCATTTGGGGTATGTTTTATGAAGTCATTGATCATTTTATACCTCCATAACAAAAATTTTTATATCAAAAGTAATCAACGTACGGAATATTAATTGCGCAAGTCCGACTTGCACTTGGCCGGTTATTTAAATTCCAGATCAATTTTTTTATGGAATAAATTTTAATCCTGTTATTGTATGGTAACTTCAAATTTAGTGTTGCAAAAATAAATGCATTACATAGTACATATAAGACAAAAACATAACATATGTAGTGTTAGGCGATTGAGATCAAAATTTATCATTAATATGACCTCAGCATTTTCTATAAATAAAAAATATAGCACACACACTAGCACCTTTTTAAAGCTCTGCGTAATAAGTTTGCACTTCTGTTTTAACTTTTACATTTTACGAAAATTTAACATACAAATATAAACATCCTTTTACTACGAGCAAAATATTAAAAAAGAGCTCTACTCGCTACACCAAAAATATCTCTTTGACATTACAAGTTTCTTCAATATAGGTCAAGTTTGCATTTCATCATCAACCATTCCATCATAAAAAGGTCATATTGTATAAATAGAATTTACTGTTTTAATACTCGTATATAAGGCAGTGAACTTTACACCCCGCGCAATAGCCCCTAAAAGTAATTAAAATAACCTTTTAGCCACCTATTGATAACCCCCACAAGAATCAGTAAAATGGAATAACCGCCGATTTGGTTCGACTGATCTTTAGATTAGAATGATGGAATTTTTTTCTTTTGGTTTAAACGTCCGTTCTTTCATCCGGTCATTTGTGTAAACTAAAAATAAGTTTTTTTTTATGGGTCTAGCACACGCGCTACAGGGAAGTCCCTAAAGCGCTCCAGGAGCGGCATGTGTGCGGTGGCAGCTTATATTCATTAAATATAAAAATATTTTATTATGTTATCATATTGTCTGCTTATAGTTACATCAGAATTTTTTTTTTAGGATCATGTTGGATCATGCCTTATATTGTTAGTTCAAGTTGTATTAAAATATTCTTGAAGAAGGACAGGGGGCAGTCCCGACAAGTCATTATCCTCGGTTGCAAAAATCTATCAGCGTCATGACAAACAATTTTTTTTAAGGATCTAGCACACGTGCTGCAGAGAAGTCCCTAAAGCGCTCCAGGAGCGGCATGTGCGAGGAAAAAGCGATTCACGTTGCTCTTGAATCGCTGTAAGTTGTACTCGGTGGGAAACACAGCCTTGGGCAAATTATTCCAAAGGGATGATGTTCTCCATATTAGAGACTGCTTGAAAAGCGTTTTACGCAGAGTAATAAGCTGAACCTCATACGGATGTAAAGTATTAGCGCGACGTGTGTTTCGAACAAGCACCGCTCTGAGAGGAATTAAGCGGGCTACATCCTTCGAACACTTTCCATGGAAATACTTGTAGAACAGACTCAAGTCGCCAACCGTTCTTCGATGTTCCAGCGAATCAAGGCATCCGGTCAGTTCCGGGTCTCCAGTCAAACGAACAGCTCTTCTCTGAATAGAATCCAACAAATGCAGCGTATGTTTGGGAGCGGAGCCCCAAACATGAGAGCCGTATTCCATAGTTGGTCGAATTTAAGCTTTAAGAATTAACAGTTGTGGAGTGTAAAGCTTTCTAGTTCGAATTAATATTCCCCACTTTTGAGCAGCTCTCCTTGCTATGCCTGCAACATGTTCATCCCAGGACATATTTGCTCCCAAATTAACGCCCAACAAATTGAGTGACGATGCTAGGGGAACATAACTATGTCGGGTTCAGCAAAGTTAACTTTTTTAGAAAAACTGCCGCTTGGGTTTTTGCAGCATTAAATTCCACTTGGTTACTATCACCCCAAGATAGAATTTCTTCCAGGTCTCTGTTAAATTGAACGACGTCCTGCTGTCTGCGGATATTCGCCTGAGAACCCGATGTCCGAGCGTTCAAAATGAATGAGGAGATAAGCGTACTGTCATCTGCAAAGCTGTAGATTGGATTCCCGGTCTTTTCCAGCAGATTGTTAATGTAAATGAGAAAAAAAGTAGGAGACGGTATGGAGCCTTGGGACACACCGGCGTTAACAGTGAAGTGAAGCGAAATCCCTTGACCGCCACTTGCCGCAAGTTTTGCCATATGTGCTCAAAATTCATTTTAAAAATTCTAAATATTAATACGAGGGCCGCCTTTTAAGTTTTTACAAACGACCACTAGATGGCGCTATTTAGATGTAAGATTACCATTGTTGTAAAATTTGACATTTTTTATTTTTAAAACAGTGGCAGCTCAGAAATTGGCCTAGTAGTTTATTTACAGTGAGCGTTTAAAAAAAACAGTTTTGTGAACAAATGGAAATTTCACATGAAGGTTTTTGTTGGATGATTTTTTACGATTCTGGTAAAGGCCTAACTCAACAACAATGCCTCGACTCGCTTCGTTAAACTTTTGGTAATGAATCACCAGCCATAAATAGTGTTTACAATTGGTTTGCAGAATTTCGTCATTGTCGTGCTTCCGTCAGTGATAAATTTCGTGAAGGTCGACCAAAATCGGTTGTTCCCCCAAAAAACATCGATGCTGTGCGCAACATGATGGGGGATCAACATGTGACTTACCGTGAGGTAGAGGCATCCTTAGGCATATCGAAGACCGTAGTACATTCGATTTTGCATGAACATTTAGCTGTGATAAAGATCTATTCCCGATGGATTCCGCATAATTTGATCGCAACTCAAAAAACAGGCCATGTCAATTGATGAAAATGCTCAAAAAAAATCGGCCGAAGACATGCAAAATCCGTAAACATCATAACAGGAGACGAAACTCGCAACAATCAAGTATTTAGGTGTTCCAAGATGTTTTAGAGGATTGAAGAACAGTTAATACTGAATGGTATACTAAAATTTATTTACCAGAAGTCATCGATGAAATCAGGAAAAACAACCGGAAACGTCGAATTGTTCTTCATCATGACAATGCCAGCTCTCACACAACATGTCAAACAATTGATTATTTGACGGGGAAAAACATCAAATTAATGTCTCGTTGCCCGTATTCAACCTGATTTATCGCCTAGCGACTTCTTTTTGTTCCCGAATGTCAAAAAAAATGCATGGACAGCGATTTTCATCACTTCAAGAAGCTGTTGAATCCTTCCAAAACCATATTTTTGAGGTACAAGCTGCAGAGTGAAAAAAATGTTTTGAGAATTGGTTCGAACGCATGCAAAAGGTTATAATATTTTTTTCCTTCGTATCATTTCTATTCAGTCGTTTTCCTCATCCATTGTGTCGGGTTTTGGATATCTTATTATTTTGTTACGTTCTCCAATCTATTCTATAGATTATTTGTCTTTTAGCATATTAATTAGAACTGCTCTCTTCATCTGCCGTTGAAAAGTTTGCACCTTATCTGTTGTTTTCTTACCCACGTTTCAGCCCCATATATCATGACCTGGATACCATGTTAAATTACTGTTTTAATTTTCATGTATATTTTAAATCTTTAATTCATGTTGTGTAATTATACGCTTTAGTCTCTCAAAGGCTATCCATGTGAACCTTATTCGTTTATTTATATCTACTATTGTTCTATGTTTTGATCCAAGTATACGTATTGCTATACTCCTTTCTTCTAACATGTTGTGATTACGTTGAAAGGTTATCATCATTATTTTTGATTTTCTCATATTTGTTCTCAGCCTTATTTCCTTTGATTTTTTTATTTAGCTATCTATGTTCTCTAATAAGCACTGCATCATCTGTATATCTTTGTAGATGTTATTCTAATGTTTCTCTCGGTTTAATTTTTAAATATAATTACCGGCATGAAATCTTCTGAATGTATTTTCAATGTACAAAAATTAAAACATTCAACTAAATTAAGAACTAGCCCCAATACTAGTACCATATTTGAACGTAGAGCAGTATTTAGAACAACGACAGATATAAAGCAACCAAGACATTTTTTGTATTATGTCATCTTTATACCTAGGTAGCTAATTTTAAAAAAAACCTCTTAGAATTAAAAATGTATCTTTTTACAAAAAATATTTATTTTAACATAGTATGTATTTAAAAATCTTATTTTATGTTTTTGCAAAATTAAACTAATCAATTTATAAAAGAAGCGCAGTAAAAAAAGCTCTATTTTTCCTTTGTCTCATTTTCGTAGTTTAGTTTTGCAGTCATTAACATGCTCTATCCTATTAAAATCAGAAGATATGATATTATGTAAAATAAATCCTATCAAACTGTTTCTCATATACATAAATGACATTAAAGACGGTTTAAAGTACGGGGATGTTAGACTATTTGCAGACGATGCACTGATTGCAATTAGTGATGTTAGTTTGGATGTGGCTATTAATAAAATGCAGTCTGATATGAATATTCTTTACAAGTGGATGTGTATAAATATGTTAAAACTAAATACAGATAAAACTAAATATATGATAATATCACAAAATAACTATAATAATAATCATAAATTTATACATAAATAATCGTGAAATAGAAAAAGTAAACGAAATTAAATACTTGGGTACAATGATAGATCGTAAACTTAAATTTGATGCACACTGTCAATATTTAGTGAATAAAAGAAACCAAAAACTTTATCTCATGTATAGAACTTGCCACATCATAAGTGAATACCATAAAATATTAATATATAGAAGCATAATTGAGCCAATTTTATTTATTGTCCTTCGGTATTATTTCTTGCTAAGGATACACAAATAGAACTACTGCAAAAACTTCAAAACAAGGCAATGAGATTTATATTGCGGAAGCCTAGAGATACGCACATAAAAGATATGTTAGATCGATCGAGCAAATCTTTATTATAAAGGACTTAAACATTTTAATGACCTACCAAATAATATTAAAAATTGTGAAACCATAAATAAGTTTAAGCAACTATTATATCGACATTGTAAGAATATGCCTATCCGATAGTTAAATTAGGTTCTAATGAACCGTAAATAAATAAAAAAACATAAAATGTAAAAGAATGCCAAGTCTCGCAACGCAGTCCTTCCACCACAAAAAGTTGTGAAATCTCATGTAAAACCAAGTCAGTTATTTTAGTTAGTATCTATGGAAGCACCTGTTCAACAACTTTGTCATAAATTGTTATCTAATTACTTACCTACCAACATTTATAGTGACCGTATCAATATTAGACATATTTACTTCTATAATAAATATAATGACTTGGCAATCGCACGGCAACATAATCACATAAGAATAATCGACTATTTAAAATACTTTATTTTTAAGTGCACTGTTTAGACTTACTTAGCAATCGAAATAGTAAATTATTCTTATGTGATTATGTTGCCGTGCGATTGCCAAGTCATTATATTTATTATAGAAGTAAAGATGTCTAATATTGATACGGTCACTATAAATGTTGGTAGGTAACTAATTAGATAACAATTTATGACAAAGTTGTTGAATAGGTGCTTCCATAGATACTAACTAAAATAACTGACTTGGTTTTACATGAGATCTCACAACTTTTCGTGGTGGAAGGACTGCGTTGCGAGACTTGGCATTTTTTTAAATTTTATGTTTTTGTTGGGATCTCATTTCTTTTTGTAGGTAGTCCTCTTTTTTTTTTTCTTCTCGGGTAATATTTTTTGTACGTCAGCTATGGATTTTCTTAAAGCCCACTCCCTGCCTCTATTGGTTTTTCTCAAAGCCTATGATGTAACAATTTTTGACAAGTCTGGACGATAAGTGCTTCTAAGTCGATTATATTCAACGATTGCGGACTCCTGAGCTAAGATACTACCGAAGTCGACATGAATTAGATGTAATCCACCCAGGCTTGTCACTCTCGAAAGTTCCACGTATGCTTGACCGCATGTGAGCACTGAAGAATCGATGGCCATCAATGCACTGACTTTTGTGTATGGTAATAGCATAGGCTATACATATCGGAAACTGTTCGCGATGAACATAAGCTCTATTAATAATTTCAAATTTAGTTTTGACTGGACCAAGCTCGTAAAGATGTTCATTATTAAATGTAATATGTATTTTTTTTATTTTATTTGTATTTTCAGGATCAACCTTTACTCCTTGTACTATACCGATATAACCGTTGACTAAGCCAAGACTCACGTCAATATTTCGTCTTAACATGACTTTTGCTCCTATTTTAATAACTATATTCTCTTCTAGCCCTGCTGTCATGGAAGCATCATCTTCATACTTTTTATAATTAAAAATATACTTAAAGTATTTCACTTAACAATTTTTTAATTACACGAAGTAGGTAAGTATTATTAAACGAATATATTTGATAAATGAAAAATATTATTAAATATAATATATTAATTAATAAAGAATACAAATTATTCATAATTATGGATTTTTTTAGTGATTAATTAACTTTATACTACGTATTATTTACCGGGACATAATAGATGCAAATATCATTGAAACCATAAGAAGCGAGATATTTGCGAAAAAACGATTTTTGTGACCTTTGACCTTGGATATCTTACGACGCGGACACGAGATTTTATGAGACTTTTGAGACAACTTTTAGAATGCCAAAATGAAAGTTTATACAAGTTTACAGCTTATTATCTCTCATTCCAAGGTTGACCCCCTTTTTTTGGCTTAAGTGTCTGTACAATTTAGAAAACGGGACTGAAATTTCGGGATGTTTCAGTTTCTCCTTCCTTTATAGGCTAAACACTAACTAAATTCAAAATTTGAAGTTTGTGTGTCTGCTAGAAGTACCTTAAAATTTTGATGATCGGTGAGTGTATCAGTGACAAAATTAAAGAACTTCGACTGGCGATAGTTCGTAAACTATAAGGTATAAATAGTAGGTAATTTAGGAATATAACTAGTATAGTATGTCCTCTTGGTCACTGGAAATTCAGGCTTCTAGCTTTATCCACAACGAAGTTACAGGGGGGTCGAAAGTGCCGTGAGTGGCTTCGAGAAAAGGATGGTACGGCTGTGCTTTCTGCTCGACTTGGCGGGGGCACTACCGTGCCCCCAGATTCAATACAATCCTCACAGACACATTCAAAAAATAATCTTATATTCAGACTTTGCTAAAATTAAATCAAATCATAAAACCAAAATGTTGAAAATTTTAATTTCTCCAGCTTAGTGCTTTATTATTTAAAAATTCTAAATATAGGTTAAGTCATTCAATAAATTAAAAACTAGCACTAAAACTAGTACTTTATTTTAAACATACAAAACCTTATGAAACAAATAGGTTTTGACCGCAGAGCAGGTACCCTTTTCACAAAAGTACAAGTCTTTTCTATAAAAATTGAATCAATGGAGCACTTGTAATTAAAACTTGTTATGAACAGTTTGTATAATTTGTTCATACACGCTAACTAAATGTACGGTAAAAAAAATCAGTAAACAATGTAGCACATTTATTACTACTAACTAATGTCATTATGAAGTTGGTTTATTTTTAAACACATTAGCTGTTTAAGTAAGAGCTACACTATAGAAATTCGCCGGATCTTAAAAAGGTGCTTCGTCAAGTTACTCAGAGATGCCGCGCATGTCTTTCCCTATTATTATTGTAACTTCTACTTGCGCGCCATCTCTGAGATACTCCCGCGGTAGCAAGCCGGTTTCGTTTTGCGGCGACGTTTTGTTCAACCTGTTTGTCTTTCTGTGGGGATAGCTATATTTTCCATATCTCGACGAGGATAGTTAAGGTAAGGATTTTTTTTTTTGAAACATTCAATTAAATATCTTTGTTATAAGTTATTCTGATACTTGTAAACACCAAAAATAATTGTAACTGCAATTTTACGCCAGCTCCCTTCCATGCGGTATGCGGCTGTTTATACTGATAACATATTAAAAATTATCCAAATGAATGGAGTGGTTTCCATTACGATCAACAAGAGTAGCATCGTTTTCGGTTGGAACATCTATATTTACTAGTATCTCATCAATACCCCAATAGTTTGGCGAAATCTTGCTAGAGCAAAAGCCTTAAGGAACGTTTTGAATATTTTAAACCCTGAAAGTACATGGGGAGGGAAATTTGATTTGATCAACTGCATACACTAATTCTTCTGCTTACAATATGATACACAGCAGCAATTTTGTTGTAAAAGCATAGGATTGCTTATGCTAGTTTCCTTTCAAGTTACGTAATGATTTAAAAAATTAAATGTTAGTTATTATTTTGTTGACCACACTTGTTAGATATAACTAAATCGATAACGAATTTTTAACCTCTGATATCATTCTCGGTAATGACGGAAAAAAAGAAAGATATCTTCTACTTAAAAGCGGATAAAGGAAATAAGGTTGTTATATTGGATAAGAAAGATTACTTTGAACGCGTAGATAATCTTATCGAATCTGGCCCTTATGAAAAGGTAATAAGAAATCCATTACCGAGAATGATATCAGAGGTTAAAAATTCTTTAAAAAAATGTAAAAAACCTTGTTTCCGATTCGCTAAAATTTAAATTAAATGTGAGTAATCCGCCCATACCAAAATTGTATTGCTTACTCAAAATTCACAAACCTGGAAAAGCAATGCGACCCACTGTTTCATCGGTCGGATCACCCACATATTTAATATCCAAATGGTTATCAAAAGAACTTGAGAAGTTACCGTTAAATACTTTCGCAGTGAAGAATTCGTTAGAATTTATTAATAAAACAAAAAATCTAGTTCTTAATGAAGGTGAAGTCTTAATTTCTTTTGATGTTAGTTCTTTGTTCCCAAGTGTACCAATGCCACAAACTTTACAATATCTCGAAGAATTACTTAGAATGAATGACTTTGAAGACGAAATTATTCGTGAATACTTAACATTATCTAAACTTTGTATGGAACAAAATTATTTCCAATATAACAATCAATTTTATGTTCAGAAAGAAGGAACAGCTATGGGTAATTGCTTATCACCTTTCATAGCCAATTTATTCATGAGTAAGTTTGAAATCGAAGCCAGTCAAGAATTCGAATATTTCCCAAGGGTATGGTATAGGTATGTGGATGATATTTTCGCAATTTTTGATACAAAGAAAGCAAATATTGATGATTTTGTTTCTAGATTAAATAGCCGGTTTGATTCCATTAAATTCACTTACGAAGTTGAGAACAAAGGACAATTGCCTTTTCTAGATATTTTAATTATTAAAAATAACAATAGATTAGAATTTGATATCTATAGGAAGGACACAGTAACAGATAGATATATTCCTAATGATTCATTTCATTGCAAACAACATAAATTAGCCTCATTACATTTTTTAGTTCATCGTTTGGTCACTTTCCCTCTGAATAAAGTAAACTTTAATAAAGAAAGGAATCATATTAGAAATATAACTAGAGCTAATGGTTATGACGATGACTTAGTAAATAAGCTAATAAATAGACATAAGTTTAGGTTTAATATTCAGAATTCCACCTTTTTTACACGCGAAGAAAATAACACCAAGTATGTCTCCATACCATATAATCCGAAATATAGCAAGGGACTCAATAAGGTATTTAATAAGGTAGGCCTCACCTTAGTCTATAAGTCATCAGACAATCTGAGGAATATCTTAGGAAATCCCAAAGATAAGATTCCTAATTGTGAGAAAAGTGGAATTTATGAAATTAGTTGTAATGATTGTGACAAAAAGTATGTTGGGCAAACTAAAAGGTCAATTAAAACAAGATTTAAAGAACACTTAGCACACTTAAAATACAATAGAACAGAAAAGTCTAGCATTGCCGAACATGCCCTTGAAGCTGATCATACTGTAACATTAGATAATCTAAGATTGATAAAAAACGTATCTGATAGGAGATTGTTAAACGCATACGAAAGTATGGAAATCATAAAATGTAAAAGTAGTTTAAATAAAGACAGAGGGCCTATTCCTTATAGTCCCCTCTACTGGTTACTTGACCGGAACTGATGGCCTTGCCTATGTCATTAGTTCCGCTTGAGTAATTCAAGGGTTAGGCTAAGTATAAATAGGGTAGATTTGTAGTTTAGCTTTAGTCAATCATCGCTCCTGATGAAGCTAACATGGTTAGCGAAACGCGCGTCGAGTGCAAAATAAAGTGTTTGATGTAGTGGTGATATATACTGAGTAGTATCATTGTGCCAAAGATTCCACATTCCCAACTTAGTTAAAAATTCACTTGTTTCAACTCTACAATTGTACATTTGTGAAACTCTAATAATTCCATATTTTGACAAACTTGTTGTGTTGTAGTTTTGTGATATAGACTCCTTGTTTATATTAATGAATTCGGCTGTTTATATTAATTTTTATGTTTACACTAAAATATTTGACAAAAATGTTCATGATCCAAATACATCGATAAAAGATAAAACTACAACACTGTGGTAAGTGAGAATTATTTTAATGCCTGTTCAGTTTTCATTCATTTACCTTTACTTCCCAAAATAAGGTTGCTAAAAGTCCTTAACCCGCAAAATACAAATTAGGTAAACCCTAAGGTCATAAATCCTTTATTCTTGGTCACACCCTTTGGTGAGTGACTTAAATCCAACGACCTGTAATTTATGCTTTTCGCTTTTATGTTGTCATTAAAGTCGCTATGCTATAAATAACTTTATATCTTTACTCATTCTCTCCATCTTATTACATAATAAACATCTTTGACTTGGATATTATTTGTCAAAAGGCAATTTAGGAGAATTTCGATGATGGCAAAATTTGCTGTTTAATACACCAGTACAAAAAAATTTTTACTCCAAAATTATGATGACTTTACTTTTTACTAAGGAATAGTTACAATTTGCTGTACTTAACCATCCGTGCACCAGGTGAGATGTGTCATACCCCAGGCTTAAAATAATCGCAATTATTTTAAAATTATAAAAGCGCGGGAGTTCGTCTTCTCAGTAGCTGGAGATGCGACGTTTGCCGCTCCGCTTAGCGCTGTCAAGTCAGTTCGGCAGGTACCGCTAAGAAAGTTACATGTACGCTAAGTACCTTTGGGTGCCATACACCCCACCTTGTACGGCACGTAGGTAAAAAGGTACGTTTTATAATTGAAGATTTTTGTTTTGCTTTATATTTGTTTATGTATTGTGATTGTATATTTATATTTAAAAATTCTTTACAGACATATTTCTATGGAACCATGCCACAATTAAATGAAACAGATATCACAAGTCTGCAAAAAAAAAAATGAGAGCTGTTTTGGTTTTTTTTGCGTAATTCTTATATTTTTGGGTGTACTGAATCCGAAAATGACTTTCATTTTGTCATAGAACGTCACGTTTTCTGACAATGTAGGTATCTATGTTAAACAAGTTATCATCTTAAAATAAAAGATAAAAGACTTTTTTTTCAATTTATAATTGCGTAACAAAACTTATTTTTTTATCTATACATTCATTAGTAAGCTCTAAACACATTTCTTTTTCCCAGTGAGACTCCGTTTGGTACATTTTCGCTTGTAGGAAGCATCTGGAAGGTCTCTCTGAAGCGTCCAACAGTAGTCTGCCATCATTGAGACGCTCCATCTTCCCTGGTATCTTTTTTCCATCTCCTTAATATCTTGGTGAAATCGTTCACCTTGCTCTTCACTCAGATCTCCTAAATTTTCTGGAAAGTAGTCGAGGTGGGAATGAAGAAAATGTACTTTTAAACTCATTAGGCAACCTAAAGCTTGAAATGCTTTTAACATTCTTTTGACGATTTGTTTGTAGTTAGAGTCTTTGTTATTGCCTAAAAATTTCTCTATGACCTCTTTAAAGGCAATCCACCCTTCTCTTTGAGGATCCGTCATGATTGTGATGAATTGTGGATCAGCCATAAGCCGTCTAATATCTGGTCCAACGAAAACACCTTCCTTCAACTTTGCCTCCGAGAGGCCTGGAAACTTTGATATTAAGTATTTGAAGCAATTTCCATCTCTTGGAAGTGACTTTACAAATTGCTTCATCAATACCAGCTTTATGTGAAGCGGTGGTAGAAGAACTTTATAAGGAGGCACCAAAGTTTCATGCAGGACCTTCATTTCGTCAACTTTAAGCTCCCTCGGAGGCCAACACTTTTTGGTCCAGTGATTTGCTCGGTCTCTACTATCCCATAGACACAAAAAGCAAGGGAATTTGGTAAACCCAGATTGTTGTCCGAGCAACATGCCCAAGATTTTTAAATCACCGCACACTTGCAATTTGCAAAGAACCAATTCCAAGTTCTTGTAGGTTTCCTTGAGGTGTACGGAATGACCGACAGGAATGGAAGCATAGAAACCGCCATTGTGAAGCATAACTGCTTTAAGGCTTCTTTTTGAAGAATCTATAAAAATACGCCACTGTGCTAGGTCGTATGAGATCTTAAATGTATCCATCAAACCTTCAATATTGGTACAATAAACCAACTCGTCCTCTAGGGCAAAGTAGGAAGTGAACTGCTTCTCATGATATCTAAACCAGGAGGAAGACACTCCCGGCAAAAGTAAGTTCCTGCTTTTGAGCCTTGATCCAAGCAACTCAGCAGCGTTTTTGGGAAGATTCAAGTCTCTTACCAAATCATTTAGCTCGCCCTGGGAAAACAATTTCGGACTGCTGTCATCTTCAAATTGAAAACTTCACTTGTCATCGGGTTCAGGTACAGCACCATCTTCGTCAGAACTTGGAATCTCTTTCAATGTAGCAGGGGCCTTGGGCACTGGTATTTCGGTCCCATGAGGGATGGGACGAATAGCTGATTGCAGATTGGGGTATGAAATGGACTGCTTCCATTTTGAATTATACCCTTTCACATTACACGGACAAAAGCAACAATCATCACTATAGTTCTTTTGCTCGCGCCATACCATAGGAATCGCATATCGAAAAGCTTTTTTCTTGCCCTTAAGCCAATTTCGAAGATCTTCAACACATCGTTTGCAGACTTTATAAGGTGCCCAACCTTTATCCTGATCTCCAAGTTTTAAGCCAAAATACGTGAAGTTTACTTTTTTTACAAAATCCGTAATATTAAGTTGTTGCTTTAATACCATATATTCGCCACAAATATAACAGAAACTGTCAGACGAATTCACACACTTCCGCACAGATGACATTGCACTATATTGAACCAAGATCTATAAAACAATGACGAGTTAACACGTAATTGTACCGCGCCACTTTCTACACTATCGGAGCGCGCACGTTCTGATTACAACGTTTATGTTGTTAATTTAGCTCACACAGGGTATTCTTTATTTAAAAAGTAATGATAGTTATGGCCTGTATACATTTAAAAATAGTAATCAAAATAAAATTGTACCTATTTATTTATGATTTCAAGTTAGCCCAAAAAAACCCTTTTTTATAATAAAATTTTGCGTTTTTCAAAATAACCTGACGTTCTGGGATTTTTTGAGTATTTTTTTAGTTTTCAGAACACCTAAATACATAGTATAGTTGAAAACATCCAGACAGCATTTTTGTTGCAGACCTGTGTATTTTAAGAGCACCTTTAGACGAAGAAGACGATTTCGACTTAGTAGAACGCGAATCTGACAATGAATCTGATCATTTGAGCACCCAGAGTGACACAAATAGCGTAGTTGATGCCGAGTTACAATCTTCATCGTTGTCTAATTCCTCTGAATCGGAAAGTGATGACGACACACCCCTTTTGGAGTTGCGCCAATCTAGAACAACACACTATACAGGCAAAGATGGGGTAACAAAATGGCAAAAAGAACCGTATTGGAGTAATATTCGCCGCAGAGCTGAAAATATTATTTCTCATTTACCCGGTGTGAAAATGGTTGCGACAGATAACCTCTTCAGTGTTTTGAACTTTTTTTCTGATGATATGATTGACGAAATTATGAATTGCACTAACGAGAAAATGCTATTGCTACCAACCAGTGATCCTCAAAAATCACAAACTACGAAGGAGGAATAAGTAATAAACCCTTCGATGTAGTCAATCGATTGGTGTAATGTGTATCACAATCTTCTCGAAATGTTACTATGGACAATTTTTTTACCAGTTACGAAAGTACTGAAAATTTACTAAAGAACCATAAGCTGACGGTAGTTGGAACTTTACGCGCCAATAAAACTTGTATTCCACCAGCTTTTAAGAAAAATCGTAAAGCAAATACATCGCTCTTTGTGTTTCAAAAGGGTATTACTATATTTTCCTACGTACCGAAACCGCGTAAAATGGTATATATGATGTCTGCATTGCATGACAAAGAAATTGATCCTTCGTCCGGAAGTCAACAAAAACCTGCTGTGATAATATTTTACAATCACACCAAAAGTGGTGTCGAAGTGGTTGACAAGTTATCAAGAACCTACGACGTGTCTCGAAATTCTAAACGTTGGCCACCATATTTTTTGCGTTACTAAACCATGCAGAAATAAATGGTATGACTATACATATGTTCGATAATGGTATTGAGAGAAATAAAAGAAATTTGAGAGGAAAATTTATTCGTGAATTGGGCATTTTTTTAGTGAAAGACCATTTGAACAAAAGAAGACAGAACCAAAAGCTTCCAAGAGACCTGCGCAACAGAATAGATAGATATTTTGATAATACGCCTGAAAATTTTACAGAACCTCCTGCGAAAAGGCCTAATAGGATACAGAAAAAAAGACAGAAAAACTAAATACACGTATAAAAAATGTAACACGCCGATATGTATTGAGCACGCTGATTTTTTCTGTTAAGACTGCAGAAAATTTTATGTCGATAATCTCAATTAAAAATCGTTTTTATACTTATTTCTTGTTTAGTTCTCTAAGTAGATATATTCTATTTTTTAAAATTAAAGATTTGTGATAATTACATATGATATTTATAAGTATTACTAAAGAAAAAAAAATTTTAAGTTCCTAAGTTACCAAAAGTTTTTTTTTTTTTCATTTATTAATAAAAAGTGATAAAAATGTTTTCTTACTCCAGAGTTTTAGTTAAACCTACTTATTATAATGTATAATTTATACTTCATTAAAAAAATCACAAATAATTTAGTTATACTAGTTTCATGACATTTTATATATTGGTGATATGTCATACCCCACCTAATACGGGACGAGATTTCTAATCACCTGGCACGGAAGGTTAAGGGGTACTCTGGTCAAGCGGGTTCAAAAATCAATTATTTTTTTGCATATTTTGCAACTATTTAGTATAGAGAGTTATTCTGCAGAACTATTTCGCTGAATTCGCAATAATAGCACAATATAGCCCTATATAGGAAGCGGCAAACTCCGCGCTTAATGCTCGGACCGCGCGTACATGGGCGCTTCGGAACGACTTTTGTTTATATGTGTTTCTCCTTTCAGCAGTGGCCGCAGAACCGCTATCTAGAATTATCAGCTCTGCATGATTTTTTTGAGCAACAAGAAGGTTTACTCTGTGGATCCGAAATAGGTGATTGATCGTATGTAAAACTGTCTCTGTGTAGTCAGTACACAAAACTTTAAACGCATTTTTCTCGAAATCACTTTCTTCAAATTGGCGACCATGATATCTCAAAAACCAGTTGAGCAATTGAGTCGTGCTTGTTCACAAATCTTTAACATATATATGGCTATAGCCCCTACCATAATGAAGTCAACATTTTTTTGTTTTGTATTTTTTACAGCCCTTCGAAGGTCAAAATGTCAAAAAAATTAAAATATTCAATTTTCTACGTCATTTTTTACGTTTTCACGATATTTTTTCATTCTGATACCAGCTATAGCGACATTCCTATGTATTAAGAATCTCTTTGGTTTTTTTTATGTCAGATGAATAGAACTGCTGAAATCATGGTTGCCAACGAGCACCATTTTTTTCTTCGTTTTCCTTTCATATATTTTTAACACTGATTATTTGTAATTATTTAGTAGTATAGAAATTGGCAAACATATTCGATAATAGTAATTCTGTGTCTCAGAATCATTAAAACCTTGCCATTTCGGGTCTGATAGTTATAATTTTCCGTTAAAATGCTACATTTGGTAATTTTTGGTTTAAAGTATACTAAACACTTATAAATATAAATAGGCAGAACAGTTAAGATTTTAAAATTGACGCAAACACTTTTACATGCACAGAGATTAAAAATCAACCGTATGATTCTTTTTCGAAGTGTAAAAATTCTAGACGCTTTAGTACACTTTTCCCAAAGTACGATACCTTGGAAAATATGGGTGTAAAATATTTGTATCAAGAACTCTTTTCAGTTGAAGGAGGGCATAATAGGCACCACTTAGCTTTTTGGGATAGGAAATCAGTATTGGATTCCCATGATAAACTGTTATTTATATAAGTACCCCGAAACTTTGCACTAGCATTCAGAGTTATTGGTGTGTGGGGCAAAGATATTCGGAGGTTGAAATTCCAACGCATTTTTTCTTTTCTTTCTTCATTTAAAATTAACTTATTCTATTCATTGGTAAGTTCTCTTTTTCATTGTCTTCCTGTAGAGTAACAGCAGAGACTGTTATGAATGTGTCATCCGCATAGATTGTAAACTCACTGTTTCTAATGCAATCTGTTAAATGACTGGTGTATACGAGGAATAAATGGGGCCTCAAAATAGAGCTCTGAGAATCTTCCAAACCAGAAGAAATTTTGTGACTCTTTTCCTTCTACTGCATTTTACAGAAAGTGAACGGTTAGTTATAAAAGATTCTACACACATTTTTACTTTTCCTTTTCCACTTTGTCCATTAGGATCGTTTTGTTTACTAACTCAGAAGTATTATTGAGGTTAAACAGCATGGTTACTTCATACTTTCCTTTGTCAACCTGTTCATAGACATATTTATAAAAACTAGCAGATACGTTCTGTACAGAACGTCCTGAATGAACACCATGCTGTACATTGGAAAGAATATTGTATTTTTTGTTCAAACAACAAATGCCTTATTGGATTTTGGGAGTATATTTAAACTGATAAACTTAAATGCATCAACATATAAGGGAATTTTGACGATAACAAGAATTACACATTATTGTTTGCTTATTTTTATTTACATTGCTAAAACATAATCTCAATAGCCGGTCAAGGGCAAGTTGGACTTGCGCAATTAGTGTTCCATAGGTTGATTGCTTTTAAAATAAAAATTTTATCACCAAGGCATAAAATTATCAGTGACTTCACAGAATACATCCGAAAATGAGTTTTCAACAAAGTTTTTTTCCGATCTTTACTAAAAACTGATGATCTTGAAATTTTTGTTTTTTTTTTTATATGGCAGATAAATTAATAAAGGTAATGCACTCATGATAATTTTCGTTCAATCTATACCCTAGAATTTTTTCAAAATTTTTTAATCAGTACTTTTCTAGATAGGGAGAGGACTGCAATTTTTCGCTATTTTTTAAAATAATATAAAGAAAAGTGTGCGCAGGTATTACATAATATACATTTTTGAACTTGTGTTTTTACAGGCTTTCATTTGACAACCCCAAATTTTTTTCACTTCCGATTTTACCCCTCAAAACTAACCCCTTAACTCAAAATTTAACTTTCAAAACTACACGGCTCTGATGAGCCATCAACTCCTATATTAGTGTCAAATTTCAACTTTCTATGTCATATAGTTTCGGAGAAAATCGGGTGTGACAAACAAACAGACGGACACCGAAGTAATCTTATAAGTGTTCCATACGGAACACTAAAAATGTACACAAAAATACAAAATGTGGTGTCTTATATATTTTTTTTAACAACCCTGTATATTTAAAGAAACACCATTATACTCCCCTTTCATTTATTAGACTATTTTTGTAAACTTCTAATTAATTTCCCTGCAAAATTCCTTCATAAATCTTACGAATCAACCATTAATAAAGCAAGCTCGACATATCAATTAGAAAACTCAACTAAAACGTTTTTTAGCTTGACTTGGTGATTTTTTTAAAAAAGCTTGTTTTTTTTTCTTGGAGTCATGGTCCACTTAGTGTCAATATATCACTTTGAAATAAGGCCTTATTTTCGAAATATATTAATGGTTCAGTATAATATCGATTCAATTTTCCAAGGAAGCTTTTGTCAGATGTCGCTAAAATAAATATATCATTTAATAACTGTTTCGGTCGTTAAAACTTTTTCTCCTGTTTTATAAACGTATGTTAGAAAAGGAGGGAGTTGACACAAAAAAAACGTAAATTCAATTAATTGTTTGTTTTCATGGCACAACATAAAATCAATCAAAGCAAAACAAAAATCAAGTTAGTTCCGTTTTTAATGGTTTTCTTAGAGTACGTCATATTACTAAATTACACTAATCTGAAAGAAACACAAAGAAAATGTGTTCCTATTTATTTATGTAAGTAAGGGGGCTTAGGCGATTTTTTTATATTTGTCCTCTTTTCTGATTTAGTTTATCACATGACTAAAGTTGAAACAAAGAACTCTATGAGTTGAGTCTGAGGTCATTATTAAAAGTAGATGCCATTTCTAAGGTTACAATTACGATATAATCGTTGTAACCGTATTTACGGTTTCGTGTACGGTAGTCGGTTGTCCTTAGGTTAACTTATCTAACGCGCCTCTCTTTGGATTTCCATGGTAAAATACTTTTTTTGTAATAATTATATTGTAAACAGTGCATGTGGTTTTTTCGTACATTTGTTCTGTTAGCATCCTGAATGTTTAAATAAATAAGTAAAAATTATACAGTATTTAATGACCCCTGCCCCTTTCTCCCTTGATCCCAAGAAGAATAACAATATATAACACGATATACGAGGCTGGTTTGAAAAGTCCGTGCAAAGTCCGAGAGATGGCACCACCGGCGCGTATCGAGGTCATGTTTTAGTTAGTAGCATCTCTTGAATGAACGCACACCAAGTTTCAGCCATATTGGTCTATTTCTTTGTGTTTGGCATTCGTGTGAATCAAGGAAGTCGAGTGATTTTCAAGAAATGGACGAAAAAGAATTTCGTGTGGTGATTAAACATTACTTTATGAAAGGCAAAACGCCTCAGGAGACTAAAGAGAAGCTTGATAAACATTATGGTGACTCTGCACCTTCGATTAGAACAGTTTATAAGTGGTTTCAAAATTTTCGGACTGGCCATATGGGCACAAGTGACGCTGAACGTTCTGGACGGCCTGTGGAGGTTACGACTCCAGAAATCATTGATCAAATCCATGATATGGTGATGGATGACAGAAGAGTTAAGGTGCGTGAGATTGCTAGTGCTGTGGGCATCTCGACTGAATGGGTACATAATATTTTGCATAAACATTTGGACATGAGAAAGCTATCCGCATGATGGGTGCCGCGATTGCTCACGCTTGACCAAAAACGGAATCGTGTGAAGTGTTGCAAGGATGGTTTGCAGCTGTTCCAGAAGAATCCGAAGGACTTTAAGCGTCGTTTCGTCACTGTGGATGAAACATGGATACATTACTGTACTCCTGAGACCAAACAACAATCTAAACAATGGGTTACCAAGGGGGAATCTGCACCAAGAAAGGCGAAGAGCGTTCCTTCGGCCGGAAAGGTTATGGCGACTGTCTTTTGGGATTCGCAAGGTATAATCCTCATCGACTATCTGGAAAAGGGTAAAACTATTACAGGTGAATATTATTCATCGTTATTGGACCGTTTGAAAACCGAGCTGCAAGAAAAACGCCCGCGATTGGCCCACAAGGAAGTCCTTTTCCATCACGACAACGCATCAGCACACACCTCAGCAGTTGTGGTCGCAAAATTAATGGAAATAGGATTCCAACTCGTTTGACATCCCCCCTATTCTCCAGACTTGGCTCCCTCGGACTACCATTTGTTCCCCAATTTAAAGAAATGGCTGGCGGGACAAAGATTTTATTCAAACGAGGAGGTGATTGCAGACACTAATGGATATTTTGCAGACTTGGACAAATCCTATTATTCGGAAGGGATCAACAAACTAGAACATCGTTGGACGAAGTGTATAAGCCTAAAAGGAGACTATGTCGAAAAATAAAAAAGGTTTACCCCAAACACATAAGTAGTTTTTATTTTTGCACGGACTTTTCAAACCAGCCTCGTATACGAAGAAACAACTCTAACTTCCTTTCCCACCTCCTTTACATCATAAGTTTTACAGTGAATATTTATTCATAAATTGTGTTTATTACCCCAACCCAAAAACCAGCAAAAACTGAAATCATACTATTAAAATATTACAGTACAGTATATGAGGAAAATTTTCTGATATTTAAAGAAGAAGAAATTCCAGGGCGCTAAATCAGGCCTATGGTTGGATGTTGTAACTTGATAAATCAGTTTTGATTTTGAATTTGAGCCGTCAGTCTCATATACTTAGGACTCGTTCGAAATCGTTCTTATGGCTCAGTAGATAAAAAAGGACTTTTTCAAAACGAAATTATGTTCAAAATAGTCCTTTTCGGACTCAATACAGGGTTTTACATGGTCAATAAGCATGTTGAACGAGTTTTTTCGCTCATGATGTTTTCATCTCTACTTCAGATATTAACACTTAAGCTAAAATGTTTTTGATCTGACATATGATTTTTAGGATCAACCTTCAAACGATATGTGTCAAAATTTCATAACATTTCGACAATTCGTTTACGAGTTACAGTGGTTTTAGTGACGCTACTTTTGATATTTTCAAAACAATGGAAAAAATCGAATTTCGTGTGCTGATTAAAGACTGTTTTTTTGATGGGAAAAAATACCGTTCAAGCAAAGCAATGGCTTGATAAGTGTGCCCCTGCTCCTGGAAAATCACTCATCATTTACTGGTATGCTGAATTTAGCCGCGGTCGTACAGATACAAATGATGCTAAAAGCTCTGGACGCCCAAATGAGGTGGTTACACCGGAAAATATCAAAAAAATCCACAAAATTGTTTTGGATGGCCGTAAAGTGAAATTGCGTGAGATAGCTGACACCCTAAAGATATCAAAAAAACATGTTGGTCATATTTTGCATAAACATTTGGGCATGAGAAAGCTCTGTGCGAAATGGGTACCGCATTAGCTCACAGTGGACCAAAAACAACAATAAGTTGATGATTGTGAGCGCTGTTTGGACCTGTTTAAGAGCAATAAAAAGGATTTTTTCATGCGATATGTAACAATGAATGAAAACATGGATCCACACACCGAAATCAAATCTGCAGTCAGCTGAGTGGACAGCAGCCGGTGAAAGCCGCCCGAAGCGACCAAAGAAACAACAGTTGGCTGGGAAGGGTTTGGCTTCTGTATTTTGGGAGGCACATGGAATAATTTTCATCGACTATGCTGAGAAGGGAAAAACAATCAATAGCGAATATTATATAAAATCATTGGTGCGTTTGAAGGCAGAAATCGCAAAGAAACGGCCTCAAATTAACAAGAAAAAAGTGCTTTTTCATCAAGACAATGCACCGTGTATAAGTCAATGGTTATGATGGCAAAATTGGATGAATTAAAGTTCGAATTGCTTTCTCATCCACCGTATTCTCCAGACTTGACCCCCAGCGACTATTATCTATTCGCAGATCTCAAAAAAATGCTTGCAGGAAAGAGATTTGGCTCCAATGAAGAAGTTATCGTCGAAACTGAGGCCTATTTTGGAGGCAAAGCAAATCCTTGTACAAGAAAGGTACAGAAATGTTAGAAAAGCGTTGGACTGACTGTATCGCTCTTGAAGGAGAGTATATTGATGAATAAAGTCGAATTTTGTAAAAACAAATGTGTTTTAAGTAGCTAGAACAAAAATTTTTGTCTTTTTTTTTTTTTTTTTTTTATTGGTCTAGCACACGCGCTGCAGGGAAGTCCCTAAAGCGCTCCAGGAGCGGCACGAGTGCGGAAAAAAGCGATTCACGTTGTTCTTGAATCGCTGTAAATTGTACTCGGTGGGAAACACAGCGCTGGGCAAATTATTCCAAAGGGATGACGTTCTCCATATAAAAGATTGCTTGAAAAGCGTCGTACGCGGAGTAACAAGCTGAACCTCATACGGATGCGAAGCACCAGCGCGACGTGTATTTCTAACATGCACCGCTTTGAGAGGAATTAAGCGGGCTACATCCTTCGAACACTTTCCATGAAAATACTTGTAGAACAGACTCAAGTCGCCAACCGTTCTTCGATGTTCCAGCGAATCAAGGCCTCCGGTCAATTCCGGGTCCCCAATCAGACGGACCGCTCTTCTCTGAACAGAATCCAACAAATGCAGTGTATGTTTGGGAGCGGAGCCCCAAACGTGGGAGCAGTATTCCATAGTTGGTCGAATTTGGGCTTTGTAAAGAATTAACAGTTGCTGTGGGGTGTAAAGCTTTCTGGTTCTAAATAATATTCCCAACTTTTGAGAAGCTCTCCTTGCTATGCCTGCAACATGTTCATGCCAAGACATATTTGCTCCCAAACTAACGCCCAACAAATTGAGCGACGATGCTAGGGGAATGGAGGGCCCCGACATAACTATGTCGGGTTCAGCAACGTTAACTTTTTTAGAAAAAACTGCCGCTTGGGTTTTTGTAGCGTTAAATTCCACTTGGTTACTGTCACCCCAAGATAGAATTTCTTCCAGGTCTTTGTTAAGCTGAACGACCTCCTGCTGTCAGCGGATATTCGCCTGAGCAGCCGATGTCCGAGCGTTCAAGGTGAATGAAGAGACAAGCGTACTGTCATCTGCAAAGCTATAGATTGGATTCCCGGTCTTTTCCAGCAGATCGTTAATGTAAATGAGAAAGAGAGTAGGAGACAGTATGGAGCCCTGTGGCACACCGGCGTTGATAGTGAGGGTGTTAGAAATAAATCCGTCGACCGCCACTCGTAAAGAACGCTCTCTGAGGAAACATGAGAGCCACAAACAGAACCTTTCAGACATACCATAAGAGCGCAACTTAGCCAACAGTCCATCGTGCCAAACACGGTCGAATGCCTTGGATATGTCGAGAGCAACCACTCGAGATTCTCCAAAGTGTTCAATTGCGTTGTTCCAAACATGTGTTACATAAGTCAGAAGATCTCCTGTTGATCTATGTTTACGAAAACCATATTGGTGATCGCTAATAATATTGAATCGTTCAAGATATTTTAGAAGATGCTCATTGATAACCTTTTCCATGACTTTCGATATTATTGAAAGCAGTGCAACTGGTCGGTAGTTATTTGGCAAGGTCTTCTTACCTTTTTTAGGTATCGGCTGAACCGTGGCACATTTCCAGCAGGACGGAAATATTCCCTTTCTGTAGGATAGGTTAAAAAGTCTACAGAAAACTGGTGTTAGTTCCCTTGCACAGTTTTTGAGAACTATGGCAGGTATTCCGTCAGCGCCAGAAGCCTTTTTGGTGTCTAGCTTCATTAAAATACGCTTTATGATGCGCTGTCTGAAGACAACATCGGGCATCCTTGACTGCAATATAGGCATAGTAGGTGGTGTTTTTCCTTGGAAATCGACAGTAGAATGTGAAGCAAAGAGTTCAGCCAACAAGTTCGCTCTCTCAACAGGTGTGGTTGCTATGGAATTATCTGGCCGTGTGAGTGGTGGTATGGTGGATTTGGTAAAATTTTGACTAACTGCCTTAGCGACTGCCCAAAAGGACCTGGAATTGTTGGGACAAGCGAGAAGTTTGTTTCTAATTCGTTGATTGTGTGCCTCCTTGGTTTCGTCGATAATTCCCTTGCATCTGTTCCGGGCATGAACAAAGATGTTTCGATTTAAGGTGTTAGGATTTTCACGCCATTGTCGGTAGGCAATATGTTTAGAAGCAACAGCTTCTTTGCATTTTCGGTCGAACCAAGGCTTGCCGTTGGAGGAGCATTTCTTCGAAAAAGGGATGTAAGCTTCCATACCAGTCAAAATAACATCGGAGACCTCCCTGGCGCAGTCAGATGGGTTATCGGATCGAAAACAAACGTCCATCCAAGGGAAAGTTCGAAAGTATTCCATGAGATCTTCCCATTTAGCAGATTTGTAGTGCCAAATCTTGCGCG
Source organism: Pachyrhynchus sulphureomaculatus (assembly GCA_019049505.1). NCBI lineage: Eukaryota > Metazoa > Arthropoda > Insecta > Coleoptera > Curculionidae > Pachyrhynchus > Pachyrhynchus sulphureomaculatus. The sequence goes on from CM032446.1 coordinate 204,269,124, forward strand.
GCCTAGGCGCCTCTCTGTCACTGATTGGCAGGATACTCGATGCCGAAAGCAGTTTATGGTCGGAAGAACCTAACGGTGGATTTACGGTGACCGTGTAAATCTCCGGATTGGTGGTTAAAAAGAGATCAAGAAGACTGGCGAACTCCCCATCTCGATCAGGGATCCGTGTTGGTTCGTCAATAAGCTGAGTTAAGCCATAACTGATTGAGAATGATTCAGTTTCACGACCTTGTTCGTCGGTAATATTTGAATATTTGAGCCAGTTGATATTGTGGACATTAAAGTCGCCCAGGATGGCAATTTCGGCACTTGGATAGTTACTTTGTAAATGATCGATGGTGTCTGCAAGAGAAGCGAAAAGTGTTCGAAAATTGGTATCACTTGGTGGTCGATACAGGATACAGATGTACCTTGTGGTTTGTTGAGTCGTTATTTTTAACCACATAACATCAAAGTTTGGGGGCTCCAGAGCTTCTTCTCGTTGACAAGAGAGGTCGCTTCTGACAAAAAGACAGTCTACGTGTTATATATTATAATATACTAGCCGGGCCCGCGGCTCCGCCCGCGAAGACTTGATTCACTACTATCGTCACTGCTTATTCCTTATGTTACCCAACGTAATAAAATATCTCCCATTATTTCTCCTTATCTCCCAATATTTCTCCTTATTTCCCATTATCTCTACATAATTTCCATTATCTAGGCTTATCTCTGCTCATCTCCCATTATTTCTCCTTATCTCCCGTTGTTTCTCCTTACCTCCCATTATCTCACCTTATTTCCCATTATCTAGACTTATCTCGACTTATCTCCCATTATTTCTCCTTATCTCCCATTATTTCTCCTTATCTCCCATTATCTCACCATAACTACCATTATCTCTACTTATCTCTGCTTATCTCCCATTATCTCTCCTGATCTCCCATTATTTATACTTATCTCCCATTATCTAATCTTATCTCCCATTATCGAGGCTTATCTCGACTTATCTCCCATTATTTCTCCTTATCTCCCATTATCTCACCTTATCTCCCATTATCTAGGCTTATATCGAATTATATAGAACATATGTATAAATTTATAAAAACACGTAAATCGGACAAGTGGTTCTCGAGTGATAAGCGCACTAACGGACAGACAGACAGATAGAGAGACGTTGCATTTTATATATATTGTATTCTTTGCTACATGATATCGTTCCATATTTAATGCTTTAGGGAGTGTATTCCAAGAGAACGCGCTAGCGGCAAACTTTTCTCCGACTTAATTCACTATTATCGTTACTGGTTAATCCTTACGTCACCTAATAAAATATATCCTATAACCTGGCCAGAGCACATACGTATGGTTAAAAAAAAGCACGTAAATCGGATAAGTAGTTCTCCAGTGATAAGCACACTAACGGACCGACAGACAGACGGACAGAGAGACATTGCATTTTATATATATTATAGATATTCTCTGCTACATAATATTGTTCCATATTTAATGGTTTGGACTGTGTATTGCAAGAGAACGCGCTAGCGACAAACTTTGTCCGACTTCATTTACTATTATTGTCACTGCTCATTCCTTATGCTACCTATCGTAATAAAATATAGCCTATAACCTGGCCGGAGAACATATGTATGTTTTAAAAAAAAAAAGTACGATATCGGATAAGTGGTTCTCCAGTGATAAGCACACTAACGGACAGACAGACAGAATACGTTGCATTTTGTATATATTATAGATGTAATAAAATATATACCTATAACCTGGTAAGAGAACATATGTATGAATTTAAAAAATCACGGATAAGTGGTTCTCGAGGGATAAGCGCATTAACGGACAGACAGACAGACAGACAAACATTGCATTTTATATATATTATAGATATAGATTATTATTATTATTATATAACCTGGCCAAAGAATATATGCATGAATTTAAAAAAGACAGGTAAATCGGATAAATTGGTTCCCGCGTGATAAACGCACTAATGGACAAACTGACAGACAGGGAGACATTGCATTTTATATATATTATAGATTATACATTACAGATATTCTTTGCTACATAATATTGTTCCATATTTAATGGTTTAGGCTGTGTATTGCAAAGGCACGCGCTAGCGGCAAACTTATTTCCGACATCATTCACTATTTTACATCACTACTCATTCCTTATGCTACCTATCGTAATAAAATATAGCCTATAACCTGGCCAGAGAACATATGTATGTTTTAAAAAAAAAAAGTATGTAAATCGGATAAGTGGCTTTTCAGTGATAGGCGCACTAACGACCAGACAGACAGACAGACAGTCAGAGAGACGTTGCATTTTATATATATTATAGATATAATATATAGTAAATTTGAAATTGATATCTCATTTCGTTTGATAGTTATCATGCAAACAGGATGGCAGAGAGAACGACCGACTGAAATGGGAAACTATAATATTTCGTGATCTAGGAGTCCGAAACCGTAAGGAAAAACAAAAATCTCAGAGAATTTTTTTTTATGAATACAGTTCCTCGCTTTAGCAAGGAAAATAAAAATTTGAAAGTAATCTGAAATAAGTGTATTATTAAAAAAATTATCTGTAGCTCGATATATGAAATAGTTGCTTTTAATAAAATATTTTATTTTTTTTTATTTCGAACCCCATTGATTATATTAAAAAGGCTTCAATTTTCTATTTCCTTTAGCAAGATTTAATAAAATAATAATATTTGTGGAGTAATTTAAGACGAAGTTCAGCTTTTTATCCACATATTCTTATAGCAACCTATTATTTTTGGATTATACTACGGGTGCTTACTATAGCTACTAACATGAGGTGAGAAGTCTCCAAACTTTCCAAAAGATGACAACACAAACAAAAACTCATATAATTTTCAGTTACGGTCAACTCTCACAAGATTCGTGACATGTCGTTTGTTTATTAATTTTCGAGTTACAGCTACTTTTGATTTTTAAAAAACTATGGAACAAGAAGAATTTCGCGTGTTAATTAAACATTGTTTTTTGATGGTAAAGATATAGCCAGATCCCAAAAATGACTTAAGAAGTGTTATGGCACATCTGTTTCGTCGAAAGCAGCTATATGTCGATGGTTTAGTGAACTTAAAAGCGGTCATACAAGCACTGATAATGTACCACGTTTCGGACGTCCAAAAAACAAAAAAAAACTATCATATTATTCCGAATGACCGAAAAGTGAAAGGGAGCTAGATAGCTGACATCGTGAAAATATCAACAGAATGCATGGGGCATATTTTGCATGAATATTTTCATCTGAAAAAGCTATGTGCCCGATGGGTGCCGAATACTCTCACGCTTGATCAAAAACAGCAACTTGTCGAAAATTCGGAACGCTGTTTGGCACGGTTTCGGCATAATCTAAAAGAGTTTTGGCGTCGATTAGTAAAAATGGACGAAACATAGATCCACCACTCCTGAGTCCAACGGGAAGTTCACAGAGTGGCTGGAACCTCATGAAACACACAAATCAGCTGGTTTTAGCAAGTATTCTTTGAGATGTGCATAAAATAACACTGATTGACTATCTTATTGGACCATTTAAATGGGGAAGAAAAAAAGTGTTGTTTCATCAAGATAATGCATTAGCACACAACTCCATAAAATCGATGGTAAAATTCGACCAATAGGGCTACGAATTGCTTCCTCATCCGCCGTATTCACCAGATCTGGCCCCTAGCGATTATTATGTCTTGAAAATTTGAAAAAATGGCTCCAGGGAAAGAGATTTGGCCCAAATGAAGAAGTCAAATGGGAAACTGAGGCTTATTTTGGAGAGATCGACAAATCGTACTATACGAAAGGTATCTAAATATTGGAAGATCGCTGGAATAAGTATATCGTTCTTGAAGGGAACTATATTAAACAATAAAATCTATTTTTGACAAAAACATTGCTTTTTCTTCAAAAGTCTCGGTACTTTTCACCCCATGTCTGCGATTTTGTCCAGCATTAATCCTTAATCAGCGTATCACTGCGCGATTGGGTGTATAACTAATCCTGAAGACTTTTACCATATACTCTATATGTATCATTATCCATCACTTATACGCGTCCACTGCTAGACATAAGCATCTCGTCCTCCATGCCATTCATTTTTATCCTGGCCATTTGTATCCAGTTACTACCAATTCTCTGATGTCATCTGCCCATCTGGTTGGGGGGCGTCCTCTGTTCCTGTCTGGGTGGCCATTCCAATAATCTCTTTGACCATCTTCCGTCCGTTCTCCTACCCACCTGACCAACCCAATTCCATTTCAATATCATGACTCTCTCGATGACATCGATTACACCTGTCATTTGTCAAATGTTGTTGGGTATCTAATCTCTGAGAGAGATCAGTCTTTCCATAGCTCTGTGCGTCACACCCAGTTTATTTGCCGATTTTTTTGTGTATGTTAATGATTCGGCTCCGTATGTTATGACAGGTAATATACACTGAGCAGGTTAGTTCAGGTTAGCATTCTATTTAAAAATAAACTTCATGTTGCCAAAAGCTGCCCATTCCAAACCCATTCTTCTTAGGAGCTCGCAGGTCTGATTGTCTCTACCAATACGGATTTCATGGCCCAAATATTTGTTTGATGTGACTTGTTCGACAGGTTTACCTGCGACTATTGTCATTCAGTACGAGATTTATCATAACTTGCGATTTTGGGAAGTTTTTTAGTCCGACTTCTCTTGATGCAGTATACAATCTTTCTAACATCAAGGTCGATGCTATCTGTTACCAGGATTATGTCATATGCAAATCTCAAATGATTTAATCTCTCTCCATCTATATTTACGCCCAATTCGTCCCAGTCAATTATTTTACATGTATATTACAGTAGAGTATTAAAGAACTTTAGGGATAAAGTGTCTCCTTGACGCACACTTGTCCTTTTATGTAGTCTTACACACAATGTTGCCTTGTCGTATATACTTTTTATCAGTGCAATATACCTATAGTCAATTCTACACTCTCTTAATGCTTTCATCATATGCTGTTGACTGACTGAGCTTTGCAGATGACAGTATGCTTATCTCTTCATTTACTTTGAACGCTCGGACATCGGCTGCTTAGGCGAATCTCCGCAGACAGCAGGAAGTCATTCAACTTAACAAAGACCTGGAAGAAATTCTATCTTGGGGTGACAGTAACCAAGTGGAATTTAACGCTATAAAAACCCAGGCGGCAGTTTTTTCTAAAAAAGTTAACGTTGCTGAACCCGACATAGTTATGTCGGGGCACTCCATTCCCCTAGCATCGTCACTCAATTTATTGGGCGTTAATTTGGGAGCAAATATGTCCTGGCATGAACATGTTGCAGGCATAGCAAAGAGAGCTTCTCAAAAGTTGAGAATATTATTTCGAACCAGAAAGCTTTACACTCCACAACTGTTAATTCTTTACAAAGCTCAAATTCGACCAACTATGGAATACTGCCCCCATGTTTGGCGCTCCGCTCCCAAAGATACACAGCATTTTTTGGATTCTGTTCAGAGAAGGGCTGTTCGTCTGATTGAAGACCCAGAACTGACCGGGGGCCTTGATTCGCTGGAACATCGAAGAACGGTTGGCGACTTGAGTCTATTCTACAAGTATTTTCATGGAGAGTGTTTGAAGGATTCCTCCCCGAGCGGTGCATGTTAGAAATACTTCGGGAAAGCTTTTGAAAGGCAACTACTAGCAGTGTACCTACAAACTCGCTATATTATGTATAAATGCAGATATACTTCATTTTTAGTTTAACCAACTTTCCATGATAAATTCTTTTCCTAAGAGTGTGATTGATGTATATTTTTGTAAAAACAAATAACATAAAACCACAAATCGGACTTCGAATTGAAGAAATTTGATTTAAATATTAAAGGCTTAAAAACAATTTTCCTCCTGATAACAATTATTTTATTAAATGGTACGAGGATGGATTGAAAAGTTCGCGGCCTAGTCAAGAAAAGAAAATAAAATACGTACAAAAATATCTTTATTTTTCGACGTAATCTCAACCTAGCTCTTCTTCCACCTGCTTTCCAAAGCTTCCACACCCGTTTGAAAAAAAGATTCCTCAAGGTCTTCAAAATACTGGTTAACTGCAGCTTCGACTTCTTCATTTGATGAAAACTTTTGGCCACTGAGGTGTTTTTTAGGTTTGGAAACAGATGAAAGTCCGAAGGCGCCAAATCAGGAGAATAAGTCGGGTGGGGCAGCAATTCGAAACTACCATCACAAATTTCAGCCAAAGATACAACAGACGTGTGAATGCGAGCGTTGTCCTCATGGAACAAAACTTTTTTTCTCAGTAATCCTGACGCAACGACGCAAAATGGTGTAACAGTATGTCGAGTTTATTGTTTCGCCTTTCGGAAGGTAGTTCATCATAATAATACCTTTAGCATCCCAAAAAACTGACAACACTTTTCCAGCCGACAGAATTGCCTTCGCTTTCTTTGGGGTCGGTTCACCAGATTTTTTCCACTACTTGGATTGTTGTTTTGTCTCTGCAGGGTGAACCCAGAGGGTCATCGTCGATGCTCTCTCGTCCACGTTTAAATTCTGCAACCCATTTTTTCACAGTGGTATATGACGGAGCAGATTCCCCTACCGTTGTTTTCATATCATCGTGGATCTCCTTTGGGGTTAATCTTTTTTAAACAGGTACTTAATGACCGTACGTTGTTAAATTTTTTTCCATATTTCCGAAAATGCCGCACTTGGTCTCACTAAACTCGTTCTAACCTAAAAACCACAAATTATACAGCAACAAGATTTTACACTGTGACAACCAAAGAAAGTATGAACTTATTGAGGGTACTATAATAAAAATATTATAATTATTTTTTGGTGATGTCGCGAACTTTGCAATCCATCCTCGTATGTTTTTGTAGAAAAAGCCTCTTTCATAACTTTTAACTTAATATGAAATTCAGAATAATAAAGTTTGTACACAAAAGAGAATATACCTTATTCATTATAATAAATATTTCCAGTTGTGCATAATCTGAAAATGTATGACAAACATTTTAAAAGTTGAAGATATAATAATCTAATTCTTAATTCTTTCCCTATCTTGTATTTAAATAGTAATATAAATATAATTTTTTTTCTCTCTCAAATGGTAAAAAATATATTATAATCAAGCTACCAATTTATAATTACATATTTTTAACAGTTTCTTACCTTGAAATGCAGCTTCAAATTGCATCTTTTGTTCTGCATCTTGTTCCAAGCCAAATCCCATGGCTAGCAAAAAAAATACTAGGCCCCAGAAGGGCCGGCAACGGGTATCCATGTCCTTGTACACCGTCAGTGGCCCCAGGTAACCTTAATGTTACTGTTAATTCTATAAACGCACATAACCACCCTTGAGTCTCATAAAACACTCCGGCACACACACTGCACTAATTACTGATATATTATTCATGAAATCATCAACTGTTGAATGTCCCGAAACATGCACTATACTAGAGGGAAATTATCCTGAAAATTATATTAGTGTAACGAGGTAAGAGGCCAGTGTCCCGTCATTCAACGAACGAATATTTTCTTGTACGCGCACACCGTGGGTTCTAATCGACTCTGGGGGGTTTAAATACTATATCGCGCTCCGTACGTTCAATACAAGGCTATCGAATAGAAACAACGCACGCCTAACATCCCCCGGATTCGTTGATGGGGTGAAATTCCTGCGAGGAGCCGAGAATCGCCATCTACAGGCATGTTTCGAATCTAAAATACTGGCAATCTTGGATTAATTTTCTGGTACGCTCATTCTGGGATGTGAATACTATATAGCGGTCAACGCATTCAATAAAATGCAATCGATTATACATCCCCTGAAACTCTCCAAGGGTGTGGAGCAACTGCTAAACAGCTATTAACGCCAACTGCCGGTGTGTTGAACGGATGAAAATTCTCTGTAATGTTAAGCCATCTGTTGGAGTAATTTAAATATTAAAGTATTGACAATGTCAGCTTTTGCCTTTATTTCCAGACGCTGACTCTGAAGGCTTAAACTACTATATAACGCACTGTATAATCAATTGTAAGCTATTGATTAATGTCTTATGGATTTGATAAAGGCGTGCATTTTCTGTAAGACATTTGGTGTAGCCATCATCCAGCTTGTATCAAAATTGAAATATATGTTTGTAGGTGCACTTCTGCTGGGAGTTTAAAATACTAACACATCCTTGAGATATGAGATGGAGATGGAGAAATTATTAGGGGTAGCTATTGTCGCATTTAAATTTCAATATATTGACACACTTTTAAGCCTTTGACTAAGGGATGACGAATATAATGTAGAACTAAGAACAATAAAACAAATAGTTTAAATAAGGGTTACAAAGAGTAAACAATAGACAACTCGATTGAAAGGAAAATAACCGGTCAAGTGCAAGTTGAACTTGCGCAGTGTTCCGTACGTCGATTGCTTTTAAAATAAAAAAATTTGTTACGGGGGTATAAAGTGATCAATGACTTCACAAAACACATCCCAAATAAGTTTTCAACAAAGTTTGTTTCCAATCTTTACTGAAAACTAATGACCTTGAAATTTTTGTTTTTTTTATATACCAGCTGAATTATTAAATTTTGGATTGTTGTAGCTTCTACTTGATGGAAATTCATTATAAATATATAATAAAAGACTGTTTTTAGTCAATTTCCACTGGTTTATTTAAATTGCGATGACGCGTTTCGCTGTCGATGCAGCTTCTTCAGATCTACATTTTACACTGTCAAGTTAGGTTTAATATTCACAGTTTTATATAATTTCTTAATTATAATATTACACCTAATTAAATTACATTGATAGTATTGGAAAATCCACACAGATTTGGAGTTAAGAGAATAAATTCAATAATGGTGAATTGCTTAAATCTACCTGGTCGTTGAGTAAAGTACCTGTAGTCCTTAATCGATTTATTTGCATTGTCTCTAAAAGGTTTAGTTTTAAACCTTTTTGTTGGGTGTGTAAAATTTTGAAATTCTTGTTAAATGTGTGATTTTCTGTTAAAAGATGATTAGCATATGTTGAATTAGATTTTCTATAGATGAAACTTTTTTCGTGTTCTGTAATTCTTTGTCTAAATGTACGTCCAGTTTGTCCGATGTATGTTTTAGGACATGACCCACATGTTAATTGATAAACCCCTGTTTTATTGTCTTTATTGATTTGTGGTTTGTAGTTTTTAAGATATTTCCCTATAGTATTGTTAGTCTTGTAAGCTATGTTGATATTTTTTTGATTTAAAAATTTCCCCAGTTTTTCCATTGGCTTGCCGAAATAGGTTAAGCATTTAAACGTGGTATTTCTGTCCTTAAAACGTGGATATATTTCTGAGATTGCCTTGTTTCTAAGTTTTTTCTTAACGATACTATTGATTAAAGTAACCGAATAACCGTTGTTAACGGCTACTTGTTTTATGTAGTTTAATTCTTTAGTAAAATTTTCTTCTGATAAGGGGATATTAGTTAGTCTATGTATAAAACTATGATAAGCGGCAAGTTTATGATGGTTAGGGTGGTGAGAACTATTGTGAATTGTGGTATCTGTATGACAAGGTTTGTGATATATTGCAAATTCATGTTTTTTTTCATGGCTTTAATGATTGTTAAGTCTAGGAAATTGATTTTCCCTTCGACTTCTTCTTCCATTGTAAAACTGATATTTCTATGTAAAGAATTAATATACTGTAAAAAGTGAGTTAATTGTCTGTCCGTACCTGTAAAGCATACAATTATATCGTCTACGTATCGATACCAGTATAGACAATTATTACTGTTGTTCTTATGGTTGTTAAATATCATTGTTTCAATACTGTCCATGAAAATTTCGGCATTAAGTCCATTACTTGCCGAAATTTTCATGGACAGTATTGAAACAATGATATTTAACAACCATAAGAACAACAGTAATAATTGTCTATACTGGTATCGATACGTAGACGATATAATTGTATGCTTTACAGGTACGGACAGACAATTAACTCACTTTTTACAGTATATTACTTACATAGAAATATCAGTTTTACAATGGAAGAAGAAGTCGAAGGGAAAATCAATTTCCTAGACTTAACAATCAGTAAAGCCATGAAAAAACATGAATTTGCAATATATCACAAACCTTGTCATACAGATACCACAATTCACAATAGTTCTCACCACCCTAACCATCATAAACTTGCCGCTTATCATAGTTTTATACATAGACTAACTAATATCCCCTTATCAGAAGAAAATTTTACTAAAGAATTAAACTACATAAAACAAGTAGCCGTTAACAACGGTTATTCGGTTACTTTAATCAATAGTATCGTTAAGAAAAAACTTAGAAACAAGGCAATCTCAGAAATATATCCACGTTTTAAGGACAGAAATACCACGTTTAAATGCTTAACCTATTTCGGCAAGCCAACGGAAAAACTGGGGAAATTTTTAATTCAAAAAAATATCGACATAGCTTACAAGACTAACAATACTATAGGGAAATATCTTAAAAACTACAAACCACAAATCAATAAACACAATAAATCAGGGGTTTATCAATTAACATGTGGGTCATGTCCTAAAACATACATCGGACAAACTGGATGTACATTTAGACAAAGAATTACAGAACACGAAAAAAGTTTCATCCATAGAAAATCTAATTCAACATATGCTAATCATCTTTTAACAGAAAATTACACATTTAACAAGAATTTCAAAATTTTACACACCCAACAAAAAGGTTTAAAACTAAACCTTTTAGAGACAATACAAATAAATCGATTAAGGACTACAGGTACTTTACTCAACGACCAGGTAGATTTAAGCAATTCACCATTATTGAATTTATTCACTTAACTCCAAATCTGTGTGGATTTTCCAATACTATCAATGTAATTTAATTAGGTGTAATATTATAATTAAGAAATTATATAAAATTGTGAATATTAAACCTAACTTGACAGTGTAAAATGTAGATCTGAAGAAGCTGCATCGACAGCGAAACGCGTCATCGCAATTTAAATAAACCAGTGGAAATTGACTAAAAACAGTATTTTATTATATATGAATTATTAAAGGTAATGCATTCTTGATAATTTTCGTTCAATCTACACCCCGTAGAGAATAATTTCAAAATTTTTTGATAAGTACTTTTCGAGATAACACCCAAAATCTCAGCGATTTCCCGCGATTTTTTAAAAATAATACAAAGAAAAGTACGCCCAAGTATTACATTATATATATATATATATATATATATATATATATATATATATATATATATATATATATATATATATATATATATAAACACAGGAGATAAATCTTGACCGATTTGTAGAATAAAAATTATCAAACTTTATTGGGGATGCGGTCTAAATGAAGGTAGAAATTAAACTCTTGGTGTTCACTGTCAAGCTTTCGATAATGTTTATTATCTTCTTCAAAGACACGTTTAACACATGAGTCCTAAACTAAAGAACATTGCATTTTCATCGGAATCGCCGGAAAAATCAGCAAATTCATATGGATGATCATTGATTTACATTTTCATACGGTGCACGTCGTAACAAAAGCGACAGGAAAAGTATAAAAAAAAAAAACTTTTGTTACGACGCACAGTGTGTCGACTAGTACAAGTTAGCTGGACAAAATTATTTTTTCACTTATTTCAATTGTTTATATATATTCTAGGCATATTAAGTTATTTTAAGAAAAAATTCATCGCGTTGGTTTTTTTTATGGGCGTGGCTAATTTTTTCCCCTAAATTAGTCAGCTACGCAGACATATTTAACGATAACTCGGGAACAACTTATCAGATTTTTATAAATAAAACATTAAAAAATGCGTAACAAAATTTTATTAAAGTTGATTGAATATTATTTTTATTCTATCTTTTATCGTTTTGAAGTTATTTAGAAATTAATGGAGAGAAAAAAATTTTTTTCGTGTAAAATTCATTATTTTTTTCGGTAAAAAAGCGCAATAACAAAAGAAAAACAAAATATTATACATTTTTCTGACAGCTGCGTATCTGGAAAATAAAATAAGGTATTAATCATGAAAATCGGTTAATAAATGTGGGTTTTATTCACAATTTACCGCAGGTACTCAATATCGATAAAATTTGTGTAATACAGCCACCCTTGCATATCGCGGTAGGATTGCATCAGCTTAGCAGGTAGATAACGGAACTAAAGGGCAAGGGTATTTTGTATGGTTATTAGAATTAAAAATTATAATACAGTGTCTTTCATTTAGCTGCATTTCGCTTACCTGTATTTTTTGTCCAGCTGCACAAAACATTGTATAACAAAAACAAAATATTCTGCGTATGTGCACGAATTTTTCTACAAACTTGAATGTGCAACTAAATGAAAGACACTGTATTATTATTTTTAATAATAACCAGATGAAAAATCATTTATTGCATTTGTCAATTAAAAATAAAACATTTAATCCATATTACTTAGTTTTATTGACACAAAAAGGATAAACTCAAATAATACCTGCTTTTCAGGTAGGTAACTTGTGCATTATATATACATAAGTAGTCGGTATTTTAAAATGTTTTTGATTTTTTTAAGGTACATATTTCTTGCTGTTCGGTTCAAATAAAAATTGTTTTTGAAAATTCCAGTCAAAAAGTTTTTGTTTAATTTTAAAATAAATGTTATAAATACTCTGTAATAAATTTAGCATAATGACACTGAGTGTAATTATATGTAAAATAAAAATACTCATTTATTGATAAAGAAAAATTTACAAGTCAAGGTTTACATGCTTAGTACAAGCACTACATAACTAAAAATAGTAGCTGAACCTAACAATCATCATCAGAGTCTTCTGATGAGTCGTTTACTGTATAATCGTCATCATTTTGTGGCATTGTGCGACAATATGATGACGATTCCAATCTTGACTCTTCTATGCTAGGGCTTACAATTAACTTTAATACATCTGTACATATTTTTTCCGGCTTTTTTTTTTGGGAATCTCTCGAAGGCTATTGATCAAAGGATCAGATGTTATAATTAACATGCACAGTAAGTCTCTATTCGTGGCAACACGCGAGCACTTGCGGGTGTTGTACTCCCTAAATCTGCGACAATCTTGGTTCCGTGCTTCTTGAGCCTCTTCGGAAAGCTGCCCAATTGGAAGCAATGCCACTTTGATGACTTCTGTGCTGTGAATTAATATTTTATGCACAGTAGCAGGCATACAGTACCACGAATAGAGACTAAGATAATGTTTTCTGGTTTCAAGACAAAATTTTTTGAATTCAACTAAGTTTATCTCGAATCCAGAAGACAATGTTCTCAAAATAACATCAAAGTTTTTTATAATTGTAACATCCAACCCTGTGATCTGAGCACTTATCTCGGCATTCTTAAAAAAGCGACGGGCTGTATTTCCATCATTTGAAGAACCAAATCCTGGCTTTGGTTTATCTACAATGAGTCCCATCTCGTTCTTAAATTTCAATTTGATTTCCTCGGAAACGAACCTCGATATCTGCTTTGTCTTCGTTGCTTCTAGCCTGCCATTTCTTAATATTCAACTTGTAACTGATATGTAAAAGACATTCGAAGCAACGAATCCAAGCATGAAGTGTAGATAAACCAAAGCCAAAATGTTCTTGATTGCTGTTAAACATCGCGGGGTCATCGTTCATCGTCTTGGGGGTGGCGCCACAGATGAAACACTTTTGGGATGAACTAGTTTCCGTTAAGGCGTTACACACCTTTCCGTCTGTCATTGTCAGCAAAAGTTCGTGTTTTACAGAGATTTGAGAATCACCAAAGTTGATAAGTGTTGGAAGAAGAGCATTAACTTCTTCCCACAATTTATTTGTCTCCACTAACGTGAAGTCGTTCGTTTCTTTGGCAAATATAAATTTGATTGGGCGACAATACAAAGTTGATGAAGGCCGAGGATTTTGCCAAATAATTTTGGACCCATCATATAACTTAAGGGGAACTAAAGAAAATGCGAAAAGAAACTCGTCCGTATATTCAGTGTTCTCAAATCTCTGTTTGTATGTGCTGTGCCCAGAACTTCCATCACATCCCCATTTACTAACAAGTGTAAACGATGAACTTGTTGGGAGCACACTGCTGATAACTTCATTCTGTGCTAATACTAGACGTTCCACTGTTTTATTTAATAAGGCTTGCAAATTTATTTCAGCACGAGTTTCTGTTATAGCAGTGTGCTCCTCTGAAGGGTAACAGGCCTGTTTGGACTTTTTTAAACTAAAATATGACGGAAACACATTATGCCCCGCCTTCATGGACCACTTCCTAGTTTGTTTGTAAGAATGCGTTGTTGACTTAGAATCTATATAGTAAGCTAAGGCTTCGTCACTACTTAATTGCCTAGGATTAACGGAACTGGTATTTTTAGACTTAATAATATTATCTGGGCTCTCACTAATGTCTCTAATCACACTGGCAATTTTCCTTTGTGCTGCTGAACGCACAGCAATTTCGGCAGCAGTCAATTCAATTCACTGACACTTCGGGATTCTACGAGATCCACGACGCGACGTTTCTTCGTCTTAAACGACGATTCCTCGAAATCTTTGCGAGGTCTTCCTGCAGGAGTCACATTCTCACTTGATGTTGAAGGTTGTGGCGCAAAAGAACTCGCAGTAAACTGTATGTCTGCTTCATCCAACCAATTCTTATTTTTAATTAAAAAACGCTCCTTCGACTTTCCTGAAGCCAATCATTTGGCACCATACTTATTAGACAAGTTGGATATCTTCAACTTTATTTCTTTTTGGCTGCTTTCAGTAATGTCACCAAAGTGAAATTTTGAAGAAAGAAAGTCATATACACGCGAGTTTTTTTTCATTCTTCGTGTGTTTTCAATCACTCCTCAAAAAAGGCTACCCTTGAAACAGAGTAAACGTGTTCTGGAAAAAAAGAAAAAAAAACATGTTGTACTGAAGTGTGCTAAACAATATGTGTATTTTTACGAAGAATAAAGTTATTTCTGTGTAATATCTAAAAACTAGCCCGGATAGAGGTGAATGTCTATATATTCTGAACTGAGTTTTTTTTTTAAAAAAAAACACGCTAAAATATATAGGCTATTTAAAAAAAATACTAAAAATTCAAATTAATAGATTCTGATTAAAAAAATACATTAAAAAATAGTACTTACCCTCAGTATTAATATTCATCACAAAAACTTTCACAATATTACAATATGTCACTATAAGATGTGCACGAAAGTGTCGCTAAATTGCAACTGATTGAATGAAAGAGCTGCATTAAACTCATTACCTGACTTCTGACGCTTATGACTCGCCACTTGCAAATTTGATAAACAACCTTTTCTCGGAATTCGGGGTTTGGTGGTGTTGTTTACGTTTTGCAAATAAGATTTTCTGAAAATCATAACATGAATTTTGTCCACCTAGCATGTTCTACGCGACACACTGTGCGACGTGCACCGTATGAAAATGTAAATCAATGATCATCCATATGAATTTGCTGATTTTTCCGGCGATTCCGATGAAAATGCAATGTTCTTTAGTTTAGGAGTCATGTGTTAAACGTGTCTTTGAAGAAGATAATAAACATTATCGAAAGCTTGACAGTGAACACCAAGAGTTTAATTTCTACCTTAATTTAGACCGCATCCCCAATAAAGTTTGATAATTTATATATATATATATATATATATATATATATATATATATATATATATATATATATATATATGTATATATATATATATATATATATATATATATATATATATATATATTTTACTCGTGTTTTCACAAGCTTTTATTTGATACCACACTCAATAACCTAGTAAAAAAAATTTTTTTTCACTTCCGATTTCACCCACCAAAACTAACCCCTTAAGTCAAAATTTAAGTTTCAAAACTACATGGCTCTAATGAGGCCATCAATTCCTATATTACTAGCAAATTTCAACTTTATACGATAAATAGTTTCGGAGAAAATCGGGTGTGACAGACAGACAGACGGACAGACGGACAGACACCGAAGTCATCTTATAAGTGTTCCGTACGGTACACGCAAAATCATCCGGAAAGAGTTTTATAATGATTTTATTACCGTAACGAGATTTCGAAATTTGCACGAATAATCCATTTTCAGAAATTTTTTTCAAAAATCTCAATTTTAAGTTACATGTCATAGCCCAGTCATCAAAGGCAAATTTTGACATTAAATGTTAACAGGCTGCATTTGGGCCCACAGGTAGTTTTTGGACGTAAAATACGATAAAAAAAAAAGTTTGCTGCTCTAAAGTGTACGCTAAGCCTACAAAATCGAAAATAAAATGAAACATTCGGTTTCTCGCAAATATCTTAAAAAATAAAAACTGACAGCACCATATGAAAGAACGGGAAATTTTACAAAAAAAAAAATAGTATACAGATTTTTTTTTAGTTTTTTTTTATATAGCACACGTGTGCGGAAAAAAAAAAAACGATTCCCGTTGTTCTTGAATCGCTGTAAATTGTACTCGGTGGGAAACACAGCGCTGGTCAAATTACTCCAAAGGAATGATGTTCTCCATATAAAAGACTGCTTGAAAAGAGTTGTACGCGGAGTGATAAGCTGAACCTCATACGGATGTGAAGCACCAGCGCGACGTGTATTTCTAACATGCACCGCTTTGGGAGGAATTAAGCTGGCTACATCCTTCGAACACTTTCCATCAAAATACTTGTAGAACAGACTCAAGTCGCCAACCGTTCTTCGATGTTCCAGCGGATCAAGGCCGCCGGACAGTTCCGGGTCTCCAATCAGACGAAAAGCTCTTCTCTGAACAGAATCCAATAAATGCAGTGTATGTTTGGGAGCGGAGCCCCAAACATGGGAGCAGTATTCCATAGTTGGTCGAATTTGAGCTTTGCAAAGAATTAACAGTTGTTGTGGAGTGTAAAGCTTTCTGGTTCAAAATAATATTCCTAACTTTTGAGAAGCTCTCCTTACTATGCCTGCAGCATGTTCATGCCAGGACATATTTGCTCCCAAACTAACGCCCAACAAATTGAGCGACGATGCTAGGGGAATGGAGTGCCCCGACATAACTATGTCGGGTTCAGCAACGTTAACTTTTTTAGAAAAAACTGCCACCTGGGTTTTTGTAGCGTTAAATTCCACTTGATTACTGTCACCCCAAGACAGAATTTCTTCCAGGTCTTTGTTAAGTTGAACGACCTCCTGCTGTCTGCGGATATTCGCCTGAACCGATGTCCGAGCATTCAAAGTGAATAAAGAGACAAGCGTACTGTCGTCTGCAAAGCTGTGGATTGGATTTCCTGTCTTTTCCAGCAGATCGATAATGTAAATGAGAAAGAGAGTAGGAGACAGTATGTAGCCTTGGGGCACACCGGCGTTGATAGTGAAGGTGTTAGAAAGAAATCCGTCGACCGCCACTCGTAAAGAACGCTTTCTGAGGAAACATGAGAGCCACAAACAGAACTTTTCAGATATTCCACAAGAGCGTAGCTTAGCCAACAGTCCATCATTCCAAACACAATAGAATGCCTTGGATATTTCAAGAGCAACCGCTCGAGATTCTCCAAAGTGTTCAATTGCGTTGTTCCAAACATGTGTTACATAAGTCAGAAGATATCCTGTTGATCTATCTTTACGAAAGCCATATTGATGATCGCTAATAATATTGACTCCGTAATTTAACAAAAAAAATTAAAATAAAATGGCTGGTTTAACCCCCTTAGTTGTAGTGAGAATCGTGCTTCCAACCTCATTTATGATTAAATTAACGCTTCTGTATACCGCTAAATATCTTTAAATTGGCTAAAAAGGGATTTCTCGGGATGTTGATTAAGAATCGGATGACAGATTGGAAAATTCAAAATGGCAGATCCAATATGGCGACCAGAGAGTACGTAATTCATTTAATTTTCCAATTTTCTTTTTAAATTATCTACAAAATGGTTTTTTGGAGTACTGATTAAGAATCTGAGGACAGATTTAAAAAATTTAAAATGCGTTATTTAAAATGGCAGTGGCGGTGTACAAAAAAAAAATGGAAATATATTTATTTATATAAAAAATGAATATATTTAATAATAATTGTATAAATACAGAACAGCAACCACACTTAATTTACACTTAAAGTTAATCATTTTTCATTTAAAGTTTATTTAACAATATACAGTATACTCGTACAAACTACATGAGCATCGCACAGCCAGTTTCCTCTCAGATCGCGAATTTTTGTGTTTTCAATAACTGTTTTTTTTGTACCGGGATGTTTAAATGAAATATAAATACTTTATGCTTAAAGCTTAGATTTTTATCTTCCATTTGCCACCTTTAAATATTTGTTTTATTATTTTAAGTTCAAGTTCATCATAAACACTTTTTTGAGAGCGAAATTACAAAAAAATTAGAAAGTTTTTTCATGTTTTTAATGATTTTCTAATATGAAGAAAACTTTTAACCGTAACTGAAAAAAAATGGTCCGACTTTTTTGACCATTTGGTACCTCTTTGAACATAAAATTGCTGTTTGCGCCCTACTTTCCTTTTTCGAAGAAATGCCCTTCCAACGGCAAGCGTTGGTTTAACCGAAAATGCAAAGAAGCTGTTGCTTCTAAACATTTATCCTAACAACATAAATCGCAACACCTTTGTTCGTGCCCGGAACAGATGCACAGAAATAATCGACAAAACCAAGGAGGCACACAATTAGCCAATTAGAAACAAACTTCTCGCTTGTCCCAACAATTCCAGGTCGTTTTGGTCAGTCGCTAAGGCAGTTAGCCAGTATTTCACCAAATCCTCCATACCACCACTCACACGGCCAGATAATTCTATTCCAACGACACCTGTCGAAAAAGCGAACTTGTTGGCTGAACTCTTTGCTTCACATTCTACTGTCGATTTCCAAGGAAAAACACCACCTACTATTCCCATAGTGCAGTCAAGGATGCCCGATGTTGTCTTCAGACAGCGTATCATAAAACGTATTTTAATGAAGCTAGACACCAAAAGAGCTTCTGGCGCTGACGGAATACCTGCCACAGTTCTCAACAACTGTGCGAGGGAACTGACATCAGTTTTCTGTAGACTTTTCAACCTATCCTACAGAAAGGGAATATTTCCTTCCTGCTGGAAATGTGCCAGACCAGTCGCACTTCTTTCAATAATATCGAAAGTCATGGAAAAGGCTATCAATCAACATCTTCTAAAATATCTTGAAGAATTCAACATTATTAGCGATCACCAATATGGCTTTCGTAAACATAGATCAACAGGAGATCTCCAGACTTATTAACACATGTTTGGAACAACGCAATTGAACACTTTGGAGAATCTCGAGCGGTTGCTCTTGACATATCAAAGGCATTCGACCTTGTTTGGCACGATGGACTGTTGGCCAAGCTGCGTTCTTGTGGTATGTCTGAAAAGTTCTGTTTGTGGCTCTCATATTTCCTCAGTGAGCGTTCTTTACGAGTGGCTGTCGACGAATTTCTTTCTAACACCTTCACTATCAACGCCGGTGTGCCCCAAGGCACCATACTGTCTCCTACTCTCTTTCTCATTTACACTAACGTTCTGCTGGAAAAGACCGAGAATCCAATCTACAGTTGTTCAACTTAACAAAAACCTAGAAGAAATTCTATCTTGGGGTGACAGTAACCAAGTGGAATTTAACGCTTCAAAAACCCAGGCGGCAGTTTTTTCTAAAAAAGTTAACGTTGCTGAACCCGACATAGTTATGGCGGGGCACTCCATTCCTCTAACAGCGTGACTCAATTTGTTGGGCGTTAATTTGGGAGCAAATATATCCTGGCATGAGCATATTGCTGGCATAGCAAGGAGAGCTTCTCAAAAGTTGGTAATATTATTTCAAACCAGAAAGCTGTACACTCCACAACAACTGTTAATTCTTTACGAAGCTCAAATTTGACCAACTATGAAATACTGCTCCCATGTTTGGGGCTCCGCTCCCAAACATACACTGGATTTGTTGGATTCTATTCAGAGAAGAGCTGTTCGTCTGATTGGAGACCCGGAACTGACCGGCGGCCTCGATTCGCTGGAACATCGAACAACGGTTGGCGACTTGCGCCTATTCTACAAGTATTTCCATGGAAAGTGTTCGAAGGATGTAGACCGAGTACAATTTACAGCGATTCAAGAACAACGCGAATCGCTTTTTCAGCACACATGTCGCTCCTGTAGCGCTTTAGGGAACTCCCTGCAGCACGTGTGCCAGACCCATAAAAATAAAAAAATAAAAAAAAAAAAACATCAAATTTTCATATTTTATAACTCAATTTTTTAATAACACAAACAATGTGGGTATTTTTAATTATTCTTATATTGAAACTAAGGTATATTAATGATACATGCAGAAAGATTTTTTTTCAATACTATATTTATTAAATATTTCTAATTTACTGTGTGCAAAGAAAAATTTATTTTTAAGTTTTACAAATCATAAAGCAACAAAAATAGAAAACTATTAATATCATCGGAAAGCTGAAAGTCTCCTCTACAAAAGGCTATCTTTTTTTTTTACACTGTGAAAACAAGTAATATTGAATAACCTTCAAGGGGTGCGCGTTTGGCGCGCTACACTTTTTTAATCACCCAGCCGAATTTTTAATAAATTCTCACGTTGCGTTGATAAAAAAATTCTAGAAAAAAAAAATATACCACCTTTTTGTAAAATTTTTGGCTCTTTCACGTGGTGCTATTAGTCTCTCGATAGCTTTTTTATTTTTCGAGATATTACCGAAAAACAGAATTTTTGATTTTATTTTGGATTTCATGAGCTCGTAAATCAGACCTTAGCAAACTTTTATCGTATTCCATGTCCAAAAAACTACCTGTGTGCCAAAATGAAGCCTGTTAACATTTAATGAGAGCTCAAAACCCCTGGTAAATAGGCTAATAACCGTAGAGAAAATATTATTTATCTTTATTGAAGTAAGAATTAATGATTAATTTTCTTCTTTTTTGTAGGAGTTTTGTGAATATTTTTTTCGGGCAGTCACGTGAACTCTTATTTCAAATTTTAGGTGAATATATAACTTCCTATCAAAACTCGATTGACGATGATCAAATCATAAATATTTTTATAAATTATGTTACTGTAGAAAAACACACTGTTTTAAGTGTAAAAATTAGTTACAGGAAAATCAATAGTAAATCACATAAAATTATCGTAAATACAAAATTAATATATTGCCCCGTTGAAACTCAAAACCACATATAATATTAAATAGATAGGAAAAAAAAACTTTCAGTTACTACTTCTTGATATTTGAAAAATATTTTTGATCATACACAGTGTACCAAAACTGTACAACAATGTTATTATGTAATGGTAATTTTTTAAACTGGTCACCCTGTGATTTTTTGGATAGCTGAAACATGTGATCAATTCTAACCACATTTTCTAAAATGTACCCATATCTATCTCTAAAATTTTTCTAATTCCGGTCACTTCCGGTTAAAACAAAGGTTGACATTTTTTTTAGAGAGTTTATAGATGTTATAGGCACAAAATGCGATGTTTAGACGCTAGATGTTGTCAAAATGTCAAAAACCTCACTTTTCAGATCTAGTAATTAAAATACAGGTTATAACATATAAAATGTGTTGGGAATAGACTATAAAGTCTAAATTTATAAAAATACACAAAGGGTTTTATATCAAAAATTTTTAATGAATATTATCCTACTATTTTCATACAACTTTTATAGGTTATAATATATATTATTTCTCAAAAATGCACCACTCCCAAAACATTTCTACTAAAAGTGTTTTTCCATCTATAATACCCTATGAGATATGAAATAAATATACACCAAATAAAGACCTAGTATAACAGTTATTAAGCAGCATATTAAGTAATAATTTTTTAAAAAAAATTTCAGTTTTGAATCACATAACAACCATAGAAAAAATATTATTTATCTTTATTGAAGTAAAAGTTAATGATTAATTTTCTCATAGGATGCGAACTTTTTGTAGGAGTTTTATGAATTTTTTGTCGGGCAGTTACGTGTAATGGTAATTTCAAATTTTAGGTGAATATAAACTTCTCATTAAAACTCGATTGACGATGATTAAATCATAAATATTTCTATAAAATACCGTAGAAAAACACACAGTTTTAAGTGTAAAAA
The DNA here is from genome assembly GCA_019049505.1 of Pachyrhynchus sulphureomaculatus. Lineage (NCBI taxonomy): Eukaryota > Metazoa > Arthropoda > Insecta > Coleoptera > Curculionidae > Pachyrhynchus > Pachyrhynchus sulphureomaculatus. Next base: position 204,291,295 of record CM032446.1, read on the forward strand.
TTATTATATTACAGGAAAATCAACAGCAAATCGTATAAAATTGTCGTAAATACAAAATTAATATATTGCCCTGTTGAAACTCAAAACTACATATACAAAAAAAGCATATTTAAAAAATATATATTAACCATTTTATGGCTGCAGAAGAAAGATTTAATCTTTTTTTTTTCAGGACATAATAATGTACTTAAAGACAATAAATTTAACAGGCTCTGTATTTTTTATCTAATAAATACTGGTAAATATATACAAAATATAACATAAAGTATGTCGAATGAGCAAAAGAAACAATTTTGTTATTATTGAAGTTCTTTTCTCCTTTTATCAAAAATAAAATACTTAATATTTTGTATCACCACTTTGATGCAGATAAATTATTAAAGAAGACTCCCTATATTTTGTATGCTTGTGATGTCAACTGCCAAAAGATAAAATTTGTTTTTAAAAATATACTAAAACTAATGCTAAAATAAAAATCTACAGTATTAAAATTATTTAATCTAATGCAAAATGTACTTTTATAAATAACTTTAAACATTAAAAAATATAATCATATTGTAAAATTATTAAAACTTCAAAAATATATTCAATTTATATAGTAATTCGACGAGAAAATATCTTAGACATAAATCGATATGTATATATGTATACATATATGTGTGTATATATGTATACATATATGTGTGTGTATATATATACCAGGTGTACAAGTATGAAATGCGGATTTCAGACAACAGATTGTGCACCAATGCAGTTTGTACTATAAAGATTTGGCACTTCGCCATTTTGTTGTGTCCTCAACAAGTGTCAGACGCGCACGAGTGATAAATTGGAAAAGTGTGTGTGTTCAATATGTCAAAATTTATACCGAACAAAGAGCATTCGCGGACAGCATTAATATTTTGTTTTCTTTTGAAGATGTGGAATTGCAAGCATTGTTGGACGAAGATGATTCGCAAACACAAAAACAACTCGCCGAGCAATTGGGCGTTAGTCAACAAGCTGTTTCCAATCGGCTAAGAGAGATGGGAAAGATTCAGAAGCCGATACCACATGAGTTGAACGACAGGCAAATGGAAAAGCGCAAAAAACACATGTGACATTTTGCTCGCTCGGTACAAAAGGAAGTCGTTTTTACATCGTATAGTTACAGGGGATGAAAAGTGGATTTATTTTGAGAATCCTAAGAGCAAAAAGCATGGGCAGACCAGGGCGCACCATCCACATCGACCGCAAGACCGAAACGCTTTGGCAGACAGACGATGCTCTGTGTTTGGTGGGACCAGAGGGGCGTAGTCTATTATGAGCTGTTAATACTAAACGTTACCAACAACAATTGACCGATTTGAACTGTTCGCTGCTTGAAAAAAGGCCAGAATACCGAAAGAGGCAACACAAAGTCATTTTTCTTCATGACAATGCTCCATAACATACGGAAAACCAGTTCGCGACACGTTGGAAGCACTCAGCTGGGAAGTTCTACCCCATACGGCTTACTCACCAGACTTGGCTCCTTCTGATTACCACTTGTTTGCATCGATAAGTCACGCACTTGCTGAGCAGCGCTTTGGTTCGTACGAAGATGTGAAAAAATGGCTCGATGAATCGTTCACAATAAAAGGGGAAGTTTTTTACTGGCGTAGTATTCACAAATTGCCCGAAAGATGGCAAAAAGGTATAACAAGCGATGGAGCATACTTTAAATAAAGCATTTTTTATCATTCTTCCGATTTTAACATGTTTTTTTTAGAAAAAAAAATACGCATTTCATACTTGTACACCTGGTGTATATATATATATATATATATATATATATATATATATATATATATATATATATATATATATATAAATATTCATACTTGTACACCTGGTATATATATATATATATATATATATATATATATATATATATATATATATATATATATATATATATATATATACATATATATAAATTTTTTGGTTATTATTATAGGTAACATAGGTATTTTCGCTGTAGTATGGTACAATACATGCTTATTATAGTGTGAATACAATCTCCTTCCCAAAATAACTTGCATATAGAGGATGTCTCATAAATAAGGTCTAGTTTATTTGTCTGATAACATAACATGTTGAATACATCGTAATTAAAGACCAAGGTGTTCAAGCGATTAAAAAATTGACTTAATTTTAAATAAACCTTAGGCAGAACTAACAAGAACATTAAGAAGTGATGCAAACGTAGAACGCGTTCGAGTATCAGATCACGAGGATTATTTAAGATTTGATTAGAAGCGATAATTGCAAACTTTATCACACATACTTTATAACTTTTTTAAGATTATAACCAATGAAGCTAGTTTCAGTAGGATGGGAAAACATTACACACTTCAAACTGGGTTCAAGTGTTAAATTACGAGAATTATTTAAAATTGATAACAGCGATAATTGAGATTTTTTGCAGATATGGTTTTACAATTTTTTTATGATTATAACCAAAAAAAAACGCTATTTCAGTAGGGTGAGGAAACACTACACACTTCAAATCGCATTTGAAGCGATAATTGAGATCTTCTTCACACATACTTTACAATTTTTTGATGATTATAACCAAAGAAACTAGTTTCAGCAGGATGAGGACACACTACACACCTCAAACACATTTTTGACAGTAATTCAAGAAATTTTGTGATGATCTCTAAAACAGGTGACATTAGCCGACTCCCTATGTTAACGCCGACTAATTTTTCTCATAGAGACATTTCACGACTAATTTTTACAATAACAGTCCTCGTTGCCGGGGAGAACTGAAGGAAATTAGTCGGCAAGAAATCGTAGCGATCAAGAAAACGAGCAATGATTAATAAATTTATTACTCACTTAGAAAAATTTTAAGAACGTAACTGTTCACATTTAGATGACATTCTTTTTAATAAACAGTTTTTCAAGCACTATTATTTTATATAAAATTAAAACTTTATCTTTTTATCATAAATATTTCAAAATTAAACTTTTTTATGGGACATCTTGTATAAAAAATATAAATTAACAAGGCGTGTTTTACAACGTATCTGTAGACGATCGAAAAATTCAGTTTTCTATAAGAAGCATATGCATCTTGCTAAAAATTTTATAAAATGTCAGTCAAAGTTATTTCTATAGTTATTTATTATGAACCTAAAACTATGTTTGGAACCTAGCTAAGCCTAAATACAAAAATCTAATCTTTACTATTTTAAAATAATTTTACAATCAATAATATTGTACAAGAATTTGTTACATAGAACGGTAAATTTAATTATATACATTTAAACAAACTAAAATAGTTGAAATTATCGTTCTCTTAATATATAAGATAAGGTACCCATGCATCATTACTATTTCGTTTCCATGATAAATATTGTCGAAGTCTTATGTATTACATTCCATAGAGTTGTGCATTATATTAAAAATAGGTATGTCACGTTTCTTTAAATTGCATCATTAAATACACTATCATTAATTACTTTTAATTCATTAAGTTTGAGCTGCCAAACTGAAGTAACGGATATCATAAATGAGTCATGAATAATGTAGCACTTTTAAGGGGTAAGGCCCTGCTAATATGTTACCTTAAAAGCCAATTGTCTGGCGCAGGCATCGCCGATTAAAGGTATAACGACATTTTCCACTGTAGAATGTTACTTTTCAAATGCATTTTTTTCTCAAAATAGTATTTTTCAAACCGGGCGAAATGACAGCTGTCACAAATTTTTATCGATTCGCTTGAAATTTTGAGAGTGCCTTTTCAGATACATTATCTAAAGGAAAGCGTACGAATTTTGCGATAAGTTATAAACTTCCTATTTTATAAAAAAATTTTCGTGAAATTTTTAGGTGAAAAATGAGCATTTTTTTTCAAATATGCACCATTTTTCGAAAAAAAAAAAAAACGATATTTTCAAATTTCCGTAGTTTTTAACATATGTTAATGAAAATTTTTGGGTTTTTTGATCTAGGTTGAAATCTAGGGGAGAAATCATTTCGCCAGTTTCAGGCCTCGCATAAAAGGTGCGTTGTCGTCTTAGATTCTGAAGCGGCCACTTTGAATTAAAAAGATAAAAAAAATATTTTAAAATTTTCAACTGCTTTTATTATACTCTTGAAAAAAATTCCCGATCTCAGTTAGTCCCCGCTTCCTGGGACCTGGCAGGCCTTACCCCTTAAGTAAAGAAGTTGTGTAAAATTATTTTAAAATATTATTTTTATTTTGTATATTTTTAGACTATTTCTTTGCCTGTATGTGAAATTTCTATATATTTTTTTAAACACTTAATTGCTACTCGTCACTGATGATTTCAAATTTGACCAAGTTTCTTCAATAGGTGCTAAAGCTGTTATCACAATCAAGGCTATTACGATGGCTATGATTATCACAATATATATTGCCAGAAGAGCTTTTCTGAACGTTGTAAACTAAAAATAAAAGATAAAAAAATAATATGTATTTGTGTTGCTATAACATCTAAATTATGTTGCAAAGATTTTCAAAATCATTTATTTATGTTTTATTTATTATATTTAATTTTCAATATTCGGATATCTGCAAACATTCTGTCTTTCCCGGAGATTGATTGATGAAGTATCGGAGTATCGGATAAAGTGGAATTCAATTTCAAGAATATCATAACAATAGTTACTCAACACTGTTACCTGATAGGTTAGCAATGACAACCAAGTTATAGAAGGCTTTCATTTAATTTCTCAGACAGCTTAAATCATAAAATCGAATATAAAACAAATTAAAAAAAGCCTCCAGTTACTAGTTCTTAATAACTGAAAAAGATTTTTAATCATATACAGTGTACCAAAGCTGTAGAGGAAGAATGTTATTATGTAATGGTAATTTTTTAAATTGGTCACTCTGTGATTTTTTGGATAATTGAAAAATCTGATCAATTATAACCACATTTTCTAAAATGTACTATCTCTAAAATTTTTCCGATCACTTCCAGTTAAAACAAAAGTTTATATCAAAAATTTTTAATATAATAATATTTTCATACACCCTATATAGATTATAATATATGTTATTTCTCGAAAATGCACCACTTCCAAAACCTTTCTACTAAAAGTGTTTTTCTATCTATAATACCCTGTGAGATATGAAATACAGTCTGTCAAGTAAGAACGTGACCGCTCGCATTCTTGAAACAATGTGTTTCGAGAATATTTTTTGTCATCAATATGTGCAACGGCGCAATTACCTTCTGCATGAATAATCGCCTGGCATCTTCGAAGCGTGCATACTCTGCAAATTCGAATCTCGCGAAACAACTGAGTCAAAGTCCTCAGAGTCTTTCCTCTGAGCTTTCTCTTTACAAAAGACCAAACGTTTTCAATAGAGTTGGCGTCCGGCGATTGTGAGGGCCACTCTAGTATCTCATCATGGGCCCAAGCGAGCCGCTTGCTACAGAATTTGACATCATGAGCACGAAGATGTTGTCGAATGGTCTTGTGGGACACATTCAAACCCGATTTTCCGATTCGTTTTTCGACTTTCGTAGTGACTTTGTCTACCGAGCCACATTTTGGCTAGTCGTCGACATTTTTTATCTCGTTAAAATGATTTACCCCCTTCTTCACAAACGATACAAACTTTTTAATGTATTTAGCGGTCGCGGAAAGTGTCATCATAGTACGCCCCTTTAGATGAAAACAAAAAAAGACTGCCGCGAACCGATGCGCAAACAAGTGACTCATTTTGGATTTTACGTGATTTCGACGAAAGCTCGGAATCGACTGATACTTTTATTAAAATGCGTCGTAAACAAAGATTCCCTCTACCGATTTTTTGTTTAATCGCTAGAATCGCATCTATCAAAAATGAATTATCGCGGGCACGCTCTTACTTGACAGACTGTAAATAGACACTAAATAAAGACCTAGGATAAGAATTATCAGCAGCATATTAGATAACAAGTGTTATGCTTTTTATTTATTTAAAACAACTAGAATAAGCTTTTGTGTTACTCTTCGCCTAAAATATAGTCAAAAATATATGTTAGTAAATACTGTATTAAAGTGTTGTAGTATTGAACGAGGGCTAATAAACATTTTTTTAGATAAGAAAAATAAACTTTTAATTCTATGTATTGTGTTCATATTATTTATTATTATTATTTTCTTGTTCTTACCGGTGCATCTCCACCTCTATCTGCATACGCCGAACTTCTTCCAGAACCACCAAGATCTTTCATTGGAAATGATGACACTCTTCTTTCTGATGATTTTTCTGCTACGCAATTCAAAATCTACAAAAAATTATGATCTTATCTATTCGACTCAAATTTTGTCAATGATATATAAATATTAAAAATTTTTAACTATTAAAATAAAAAGAATAATTTCTTGATGTTTCGAATAAAATTAACCACACTATTACATCAGAAAAAGGTTGTATAGAAAACTGACTGACTAGAATCAAGTAAATTCTTATTTTCTCGTATTTTTAAGTACACTTGTTCACTTCAACTTCTTTATTTTAACGTAATATATCCTGCACCAGATTCATATTTTACCTCTAATTCTAGACATTTGCGTGTTTAGTTGTCAATATTCAATATATAGACGTTTAAAATACCATTTTGAGATATTGAAACAGGGACATATAAAAAGTACCATTATTCTTTAATTGAAGTACGTAAACAGAATAAGTGAGCAAAAAATTAGTAACACATTTATCTATGGTATATTCTATCCAAAAATATAGGTCACGGAGATCACTAGATTATCAATTTCGCGACAAAAGTTGCCATCTACATACTCTTATCTTAGTCTTTAATATTCGATCCAGAAATGGTTGTGTGTTGAAGTAACAATTCTGTCAGTTCCTCGACATGCATATCAAAAACTAAAATAGGAATTTGTTGCCAATTTTTCTCTGGCACATCGTTTAGATCATAAATTCAATATCTCGAATTATTTAAAAAATCATTCAAATCACAGTTTTTAAAATTTGAATTCCCGCATTTCATTAATACATTTAAAATTAATGGTTTGTGTGCCCTCTCTTTCACTGGACCTTTGTAAAAAAAACCTGTTTTAACTTTTACATATAATACTTTATACACTATTGTCTTAAATTTTGAGCAGAATTTGAAGTATGGTATTACTAGAAGAAAAAGAATAATTGGACCTAACCTGAAACGTAATTTAAACGTAAGATATAAAGGTAAATAATTTTTTGAGCCTGGATCTGTGATCCAAAACGTTTCCTCACTGCGCATGCACAACACTTTGGTGGAAAACACAACAGACTTATCAAATATAGCAGTGCAGTTGATCTTGGTTATAAACAATACTGGTCTGCAAAAATACTATGCGTTCTCTTGCGTCAATCGCACTGTACGTGGTTGGTACAGTGTAATCAGTGTATCAAGACTAATGTAATTAGATATGCTGCAGAGAATTCCCAAAAGCGCTTCAGGAGCAGCATGTGTGCAGAAAAAGCTATTCACGTTGTCCTTGAATCGCTGTAAATTGTACTCGGTGGAAAATATAGCCCATATAAAAGACTGCTTGAAAAGCGTCGTACGCGGAGTAACAAGCTGAACCTCATATGGATGTGAAGTATTAGCGCGACGTGTATTTCTAACATGCACCGCTCTGGGAGGAATTACGCGGGCTACATCCTTCGAACACTTTCCATGAAAATACTTGTAGAACAGACTCAAGTCGCCAACTGTTCTTCGATGTTCCAGCGAATCAAGGCCGCCGGTCAGACCCGGGTCTCCACGACAGCTCTTCTCTGAACAGAATCCAACAAATGCAGTGTGTGTTTGGGAGCGGAGCCCCAATCATGGGAGCAGTATTCCATAGTGGGTCGAATTTGAGCTTTGTAAAAAACAGTTATTGTGGAGTGTAAAGCTTTCTGGTTCGAAATAATATTCCCAACTTTTGAGAAGCTCTCCTTGCTATGCCTGCAGCATGTTCATGCCAGGACATATTTGCTCCCAAATTAACGAACAACAAATTGAGTGACGATGCTAAGGGAATGGAGTGCCCCGACATGACTATGTCGGGTTCAGCAACGTTAACTTTTTTAGAAAAAACTGCCGCCTTGGTTTTTGTAGCGGGGGGGGGGGGGGGGGGGGGGGGGGGGGGGTTAAATTCCACGTGGTTACTGTCACCCCAAGATAGAATTTCTTCCAGGTCTTTGTTAAGTTGAACAACCCCCTGCTGTCTGCGGATATTCGCCTAAGTAGCCAATGTCCGAGCTTTCAAAGTGAATGAAGAGATAAGCGTACTTTCATCTGCAAAGCTGTAGATTGGATTCCCGGTTTTTTCCAGCAGATCGTTAATGTAAATGAGAAAGAGAGTAGGGGACAGTATGGAGCCTTGGAGTACACCGGTGTTGATAGTGAAGGTGTTAGAAAGAAATCCGTCGACCGTCACTCGTAAAGCCCGTACGGATACCGGGCGCCCTCCGGGAGTAAGTAGCCTTGCTGTGGCATTCTTTCCTAGGATACTCGTGGGAACACTATGTCGAATAATAATAATTATAATAGTGATAATGGCAGGGTGTTGAGGAGGCGGACTCCTGTCGTACAAACAGCTACAACACCGCAACAACAGCAACCACAGACGATTCAAACAATCGCCTCAGCCGAAAACTACTCCCGATAGTTTTACCAGATCTGACATTGTAGGTGATGGAAATTGCCTTTTCCGTGCCGTCAGCTTACGCTTATATGGCTTATACAACAAAACTGGTCGGAACTTAGATATTTTCATTAATTGAAGACGACGATATGAAAGACTTCAATAACTACTATAACTATATGAGGAAAAATGGCACCTCTGGAACGAACCTAGAGAAACTGGCCCTCTCGGAAACCCAAAATAGCAACTTTCATATTTTCTCAAAACAACAAAGAACAAGACATTCAAAAATAACTTTTAGGGACAGACCAACAATAATAAGCACAGGAAAACACACCGAAACTATTTACCTTCTACTAACAGGCAATCCAATGTCGGGACACTTTGAGCTTCTGAACCACAAAACACTAAAAACATCCCAAACAACTCTAGACCAATAAAAGAAGCATCGGACGAGCGACGTAACGGTCGAGGACGTCGCGGGAAATGACAGCTAGACCAAAACGATGAAGACTGGGCAACCGAAAATGGACCTACCAAAAGTGTTGTGCCGGCGAGTAAGCCGACACCCACCAAGGCGGGAAAATCAAAGCAACGCATTAGTTGCACCAGAAGAATCAACGAACACACCATGCGTTGCTATAATAAAATCATAAGACCTGACAAAGAAATCACTGAGACGAGAATCATTCGCCGCTTGGACCCACCACCATCAATCCCAAGCGCAACCGACGACATAATTAATCAAAAACTCCCCCAACCACAAAGAAACTCCAACAGCACAAAACCAGGATTCAAATGGCAAATAAGAATAAAAAAACAAAATCAACAACAGCAGAAGAGATCTAGGGCACCTTACCCAGTTTATGAACGGGAACGCGTCCAAACATGTCACACAGAATGTAGACAAGACTAAAACTAAGTCTCCCAACAGAACATTGTCACATCGTACGCATACATTTTTGTACATCATAAATAGTACAGTTTCCATTTAACATAAAAATTTAGGTACTACTCACAAGACTATTTGCTCACCCTTTGTATTAAATAATAAAATAAAAATTTACTTTTAACCGGTTATAATTAACTGTTTTCCTTAGTAGTCTCTGAGATAAAAGAATGCTTAATCTTATTACGGAAAACACTTGCATACATACTATGTTAAAAAGTTTTCTTTAAAAACCGTACTTATATTGCTACTTACTGAAAGCACCAAATGACTTATAACATGAATAACTACGTAGACAACTAAAATCCAGTCTACAAACTCCGGAAGTTCTGCTTTGGTAAGTTTCACAGCAAAGAACAAAGTCACAACTAAAAATACATTAAAAGTTGTTAGCAAATATCCATTTTTCTATTTAGAGCAGTTCATTGTAAATTTTAGACGCAGAAAAAAAAAAATTAAAAACGCCCAACTGCTCAATTTTGTCACTAAATTAAGTTGATCCGTAACATAGATAACGACAGGATTATTGGACGTGTTACTATGAGTAAAATTCAGACAAGATTAAAGAAAAATAATGAAATCAGTGTAAAATAATTTATTTTTCTTTGAATACAGTGTTGTGATTTTACTAATAGTGATCTGCTATTACATCATAGAATTTCCAATTATTCTCGTTTTAGTCAAATCGTGATAATGAGATGAACTATCCAAGTACAAAAATGCTACTGCCTTGACTGTCACCTTCGTCAATAAAGAGATCTGCCTTTACTTCTGTTAGATCAACTTAAATTTCCAACATGACGTAATTGTACACAGTCTTAGAAACCGCATAGTACTATTTTGTAAAAGTCGTTGATTGTAAACTTACTTGCAATAATATGTGCAGCATTACCAATACCCCAATGCAACCAGTTAAAAATGGGCCTCTTTGGAGTACCGGGATGAGGCCTAAAATAGGCTCCAATTGGCTGAATGAAGCATAATATCGTTGTTACTGTACCTAGAATGGCGTGAGGGTTGTTTTCTCCAGACCAAGCTTTAAGTTCTACGAATATTAGGACAAAGGCCACCATTGTGAGACACCAGGTCAATACCATGAAACATCTATGCCACTAGAATTAGGAAAAGTAACAGCTAGTTTAATGAATTAACTAAATATTTTATGGACGTACTTAAACAGTTGAACGCCAATAAGATGTTTTGGATTAATATCCATATTAAAAAAAAAAAAAATACTTACAGCAAACCACATATCCTTTCCAAACATTTGGTGTCCAACCCAGGTCTGTCTGTAATATCTCGCCAATAATATGCCAATAGATGCTGTTCCTAACCATGCTGCCAACATAAACGAACCATGAAGTCTAATAAGAAGTTTGGATTTTGCTGCCAAAGCTGAAACATCGGCTAACGCTTGGGGTTCTGCGCTAGCAAGATATGCCACGTCATGAAATGCAACTGAGTTAGCTACAAAGAAAAAATAACGGCTATATATATATAGATATATATATATATATATATATATATATATATATATATATATATATATATATATATATATATATATATATATATATATATATGGATATGTCAGTTTTTAAACTGTCAAAAAAGTGTTTTTTTTTTTTTATAAAATCTTCCTCTCCAGATTTGCTGTACAAAAGAATCTCTAGCGGTTGCTCTTGACATATCCAAGGCATTCGACCATGTTTGGCACGATGGGCTGTTGGCTAAGCTACGTTCTTATGGTATGTCTGAAAAGTTCTGTTTGTGGCTCTCATGTTTCCTCAGAGAGCGTTCTTTGCGAGTGGCAGTCGACAGATTTCTTTCTAACACCTTCACTATCAACGCCGGTGTACCCCAAGGCTCCATACTGTCTCCTACTCTCTTTCTCATTTATATTAACGATCTGCTGGAAAAGACCGAGAATCCAATTTACAGCTTTGTAGATGACAGTACACTTATCTCTTCATTCACTTTGAACGCTCGGACATCGGCTACTCAGACGAATATCCGCAGACAGCAGGAAGTCATTCAACTTAACAAAGACCTCGAAGAAATTCTATCTTGGGGTGACAGTAACCAAGTGGAATTTAACGCTACAAAAACCCAGGCGACAGTTTTTTCTAAAAAAGTTAACGTTGCTGAACTTGACATAGTTATGTCGGGGCACTCCATTCCTCTGACATCGTCACTCAATTTGTTCGGCGTTAATTTGGGAGCAAATATGTCCTGGCATGAACATGTTGCAGGCATAGCAAGGAGAGCTCAGAAGTTGGGAATATTATTTCGAACCAAAAAGCTTTACACTTCGCAACAACTGTTAATTCTTTACAAAGCTCAAATTCGACCAACTATGGAATACTGCTCCCATGTTTGAGGCTCCGCTCCCAAACATACACTGCATTTTTTGGATTCTATTCAGAGAAGAGCTGTTCGTCTTATTGGAGACACGGTGGCCTTGATTCGCTGGAATATCGAATAACGGTTGGCGACTTGAGCCTATTCTACAAGTATTCTCATGGAAAGTGTTCAAAGAATGTGGCCCGCTTAATTCCTCCTAGAGCGGTGCATGTTAGAAATACACGTCATGCTAATACTTCACATCCGTATGAGGTTCAGCTTGTTACTCCTCGTACAACGCTTTTCAAGCAGTCATTTATATGGAGAACATCATACCTTTGGAATAATTTGCCCAGGACTGTTTCCCACCGAGTACAATTTGCAGCGATTCAAGAACAACGTGAATCGCTTTCTCCGCACACGTGTCGCTCCTATAGCGCTTTAGGAACTTCCCTGTAGCACGTGTGCTAGACCCATAAAAAAAAAAATAAAAAAAAAAATGGTTCTTTTCTGTAAATAATCTCGCTTTCTCGTCTCCTCTCCCCCCGCTGGCCCTTTATTTTAAATTTACTATATTAAAAACGACCTAAGCTTGTGCTACAGTGCACGAAAGGTATTTTTTTCCTCAAAAGGTTCTGGTCCAGTTTTCAATTGGCGCCCCGACTCCTCTATAGCCAACTCCACCTAGAATGTTCTCAACTTTTCCCTAAATATCATCTACGTCCCCCTCCCCTGTACCACTGAGTTAAGTACAGATTAGTTGTTTTACAAAATAACTCATACAATCTGTTAAGTAAGAATGTGACCGCTCGTTTTCTTGAAAAAAATGTGTTTCGGGAATATTTTTTGCCATCCATATATTCTTTGGTGTGCTAACAACGACCTCCTTACCCTTAGTAAGTTGTCTATTCGCCTCCTGCATCAATAATCGCCTGGCATCTTCGAGGCATGTTGTAGACGAGATTTTCTGCATACTCTGTACATTTTTCGAATCTCGCGAGACAACTAAGTCAAAGCCCTCAGTCTTTCCTCTGAGCGTTCTCTTTACAAGGGACCAAACGCTTTCAATAGGGTTGGCGCCCGGTAATTGTGACGGCCACTCTAGAATTTTATCGTGGGTCCGAGCGAGCCGCTGCGCGACCTGATTTTCTCCCAGCCAAGATTTGACATCATTAGCACAAAGATGTCGAATGGTTTCATAGGACACATTCAATCCGGATTTCCTTAATTTTGTTGCTCCTTGACGCAGCGTCAATTTTGGGTCCCGTAAAAACAAAGATACGATTCATTTTTTCGACTTTCGGAGTGACTTTGCCTACCGAGCCATGTTTTGGCAAGTCATCGACATTTTTCGTCTCATTAGAACGATTTACCCATTTCTTCACAAACGACACCGACTTTTTAATATACTTAGCGGCCGCAGAATGTGTCATTTTAGGCCCCTTTGGATGGGAACGAAGAAAGATTGCCTCGAACCGACGCGCAAACAAGTGACTTATTTTGAATTTTACGTGATTTCGACAAAAGTTCAGAATTGACTGATATTTTTACTAAAATGCGCCATAGACAAAGGTTTCTTCTAGCGATTTTTTGTTGAATCGCTAGAGTTGCATCTGCCGAAAATGAATTATCGCGGACACGTTCGTACTTGACAGACTGTAACAAGATTTTATCATTTTTATTGCAATTATAAGATCGTAAAATTGTGTCAGTAATTATAAAAAGATTATTTTGACCATTACTTCTTTTGTCACAGAAAATATAGGTATCGCTACAGAAAGATAAACACGTAAAACAAAACCCCGCCGCAAAACGAAGCCGGTTGGCTACCACCGGATCGCTAAAATGTGCCTCTTCAGGTCTGCCACAGATCCCACGCATATTTTCTGCTATTATTATCACACATCATTCAATACTTATATGCGCGGAATCTTTAAGAAACTCGACGAGGTATATTTTAACGATCCAGGGTTTTTTCGGCAGCGTTTTGCCTGTTTGTCGTTCTGTAGCAATAGCTCTATTTTTTGCGCCTTTCCTTACATTTAACACTTGACCCAGCAGCTACTAGTATATTATATTTTCCACCAATTAGATCAAACGTTCTACCATTGACATTAGTAAGAACATCTCGTCTTACTTTGCAGTAAATAACTCCATCTATAATACTACCATTTATAAGTTGAATTCCAAGTTGTGGCTAAAAGAAAGAAATAAATTAACTTAACCTGACTATACCAACACAAAAATATAACCTCGAATAAACTTAATTAATCTTTAATAATAAAAACTTACATTCGGCAGTCTTGGTGCCCCATAATTAGGAGCTCCACTAGTATAAGACATGTAGGCCGCTACACCATTACCACGTTTGATGCATTCAATAACAGAATCGTCACCCATTTTGTCATCGTCGGATAATCCGACACCAACCCATGCTGCGCTACTGTCTGCTTTCAATTCAAAGTCATACTTATCGCCCGATACTGTTACAGCAACTACCTGAAAAATACATTTGATCGTAATTATTAGAAATTTCTATGTTTTATTAGGTAGTGATAAATGATTAATGAGGCCTTCATTATTTTACCTTCTTTTAACAAATATACAACTAAGTTATTAATATATTAAAATTTTATTTCAGTTTAAGAAAGAAGCACTTTTCTTGTTACAAGTTTAGTATTAGATAAATTAACAAATTCTGACAAAAAGATGTTTCATCATAACTCAGGTTCTAACAGTTAAATGATATCGACATTTTGTCATTTGGTGGCTATACATTCCCAAAATCCACTTTCGTATAAAATTTCGGTAATGGAAACCATGATTTTATTAATCATGTTTTAATCAGTTGGTCCATAAGAAAACACGGATTTCTGATCTTCACTAGTGTTCTGGTAAACTATCACCGAAAATAGTTCGTTTCTTCATGTATTCTACCAGTTGATAACAAAGAAATGCCGGAACTGCACAAAATTTGGCACTCCAGATCTGCTAAATAGGATAAATTCAAGCAATATTTTCCGGGCTAGGTTAGTTTCAGCTTTAAGGACTCATTTCATGATGCCAAAGAGAGGCGCTGGATTGAATACAGTTTTATAACGATTCAAGGTGATTTTTTTAGAATAGTTGTTTGAAAACTTTTATATAGGCTATATTTAGCAAGTAAAATAATCAGACAAAAATAATGAGCAAACTTTAAAAAAAGCACCTTGTAGATAGGGCGTTTTTAATTAATTATAATTAATAGAAGTATAAATAAATAGCACGCAAATAATAATAACCAATTAACCTTTGGCTACCGAAACAAAAAAATATTTATTTATTAGAAATATTTTATGAATTTATTCATATTTTAAGGATTTTCCCAAGATTCTCTTGTGTTACTTTTTTAATTTTGAGGGTCGGGCTAGCGCAATTAGTGTTCCATACGGTGATTGCTTTAAAAAAAAATTATTACAGAGTTATAAAACCATCAGTGACTTCATAAAGCACACCCCAAATGAGTTTTCAACAAAGTTTGTTTTCGATTGTACCGTTTTTATATACCAGATAAATTATCAAAGGTAAGGCACTCGTAATAATTTTCATTCAATCTTAACCTTATTTTTTTGAAACTTTTTCATTAGTATTCTTAGGTACCAGGTGTACAAGTATGAAATGCGAATTTTTTTTCTAAAAAAACATGTTAAATTCGGAAGAATGATAAAAAGTGCTTTATGCTCCATCACTTGTTATACATTTTTCCCATCTTTCGGGCAATTTGTGAATACCACGCCAGTAAAGATCTTCCCCTTTTGCTACGAGCCATTCATCGAGCCATTTTTTCACATCTTCGTACGAACCAAAGCGCTGCTCAACAAGTGAGTCTGGTGAGTAAGCCACATGGGGTAGAACTTCCCACCTGAGTGCTTCCAACGTGTCGCGAATGGTTTCGCCGTATGTGATGGAGCATTGTCATGAAGAAAAATGACTTTGTGTTGCCTCTTTCGGTATACTGACTTTTTTTCAAGCAGCGAACGGTTCAAATCGGTCGATTGTTGTTGGTAACGTTTAGTATTAACCGTTTCCCCAGGTTTTAACAGCTCATAATAGACCACGCCCCTCTAGTCCCACCAAACACAGAGCATCGTCTTTCTGCGGTTGATGTGGATGGTGCGCCTAGGTCTACCCATGATTTTCTGCGTTTGGGATTCCCAAAATAAATCCACTTTTCATCCCCTGTAACTATACGATGCAATAACGACTTCCTTTTGTACCGAGCGAGCAAAATGTCATACGTGTTTTTGCATTTGCCTCTCGTTCAACTCATGTGGTACCCAACTACAGGTCTTCCGAAACTTTCCCATCTCTCGTAGCCGATTGGAAACAGCTTGTTAACTAACGCCCAATTGCTCGGCGAGTTGTTTTTGTGTTTGCGAATCATCCTCATCCAACAATGCTTGCAATTCCACATCTTCGTATTTTTTTTACGGTTTTCCACATTTTTTGTCTGCAACATCGCGGTCACCACTTTTGAAACGCCGAAAACCATCGTTCACACGTATCTCGCGATGGAGCATGTTCACCATAAGCTTCTCGAAGTCATCGGTATGATTCAACAGCAGCTTTCTTCAAATGAAAACAAAAAATTAAAGCTGTCCGCGACTGCTCTTTGTTCGGTATAAATTTCGACTTATTGAACACAACAACACAAAACTATGCACACACTTTTCCAATTTATCACTCGTGCGCGTCTGACACTTGTTGATCACACAACAAAAAGGCGCAGTGTCAAATCTATATAGCACAAACTGCATTGGTGCACCATCTGTTGTCTGAAATCCACATTTCATACTTGTACACGTGGTATAAGGTTAAAGGACCTCGATGTTTGTCAATTGTTAGCTTTCATTTCACACCCCACTTGATAACCTTGAAATTTTTTTTATATAACACATAAATTATCAAAGGTAATGCGCACGTGATAATTTTCATTCAATCTACACCTTATGTAGAATATTCCAAAATTTTTCCGAACTTTTCTAATTTGTACTCTTAGAGATAGGGTGGGGGGGCAGGGATTGTTGTAATTTTTTTTCAAATAATATAAAGAAAAGTTTGCGCGAGTATTACATCATATATATTTTTGAAGTCGTGTTTTCACAAACTTTCATTCGACACCCCACTCGATGATCTTGATTCTTTTTCACTTCCGATTTCACCGATTTCACCACTCGAAACTAAAATTTACCTTTCAAGACTTTCTATGTCACATAGCTCCGGAGAAAATCGGTATGACACCCAGCAAGACAGATAGACATATAGACGGATGGACACCGAAGTGATCCCATAAGTCTTCCGTACGGGACACTAAAAATATCTCGAAAAAAAACAGTAGTACAATTCTTTATAAAAGTACAGCGTATTCTGCATTTGTTAAATATTTTATTGGAGCTTTTTGTGTCTAAATATATAAATACATTAAGGTCCTTAATATCCTTTAACACACAATTTCACGAAGAAAAAAGTACTAGCTTATGAAATTTTGAAAAAATTACATTGTACATTAAAATCATTGAGAAATATGCAATAATATTTATATGAAATAAAAAACATTCCTGGTCTAACTTTACTTAAAACAAAATGCCTGAAATTAAAAAAGGACCACTAATTCGGTCACATATTTTTAATCCTAGGCACTAAAAAAGAATAGACGAAATATGAGATTCATAACATCGTTTCCCGCTAAACCAATTATCCATTAGAAATTGCAATGAGTGCGGTAAGCACAAGTTGACAACACTAAACAGAATTTCAATCAGGTCTTATGGAAAAAATTACCTCATATCGGCTTCTGTGCGACGCCGCTAAAAATCTACAGCAAATTCGGCTCTGGATGCATACGGGTGTTGCCACTTCTATTTGTTAGTTTTAATAGCAGATTATCTATGGTTATATATAACCTATTACAATACAAATTTAAAAAATATTATAATAATATTAAAACTATACACGATAAGTTTACTTAACTAGTTTAGAGTTTTATTAATTTTGCGAAAGCAGGTTAATTACCGAATGTTTTAAATTTTAGAAATTTGACAACACTCACATTCAAATAAAGCGGTATTAGAGTCCGTATAGTCGCCCTAGTTTGAGCCCACTTTTAATGTTGGATCACATTTAAATGTAAATATGAGGAACCTTGTTTCATATCATTGAGAAGAAAAGACACTTATTAACACACTTACAAAAATCGACGAACCAACGAGCAAAATAAAAAGGGCTTATATTTAAAAATCCAAAAAAAAAAATCCTGTGATAGTAGCATTATAGAAACCTGAAAAAAGATCGCATATACCGAGAATATCCATTTATTTAATGTCCCATTCTTGTAACAATCATGTCTAAAATTCATTAATGTATATAGTAGATGTAGCCAAAATACTATTTTAACCTATTGTATATATGAATTTCATTATTATATAATTATTTTAGTTATATGTTATGAATTTTGTAACAAATGCACGATAAAATAAACCATAAACATTTTTTTCTCTTCGTCAGGAAACAATGCATCTTTGCACTTTTGATGAATGACGGTTAAATTTTTCAATAATAATATATGATTTTATTAAAAGTAATCTACAACTACGTTTTAATAATCATCAACGACGCTTTGAAAAAAATATGAGAAAAAACAAGCATATTGATTGACGTACCTAAACAAGACATATAAGTCATGTATATCTCGCCCATTAGAATTTGATTGTTCTCACTATTTACTTACCGCTTTGCAGTTCTTTGAATTTACACAATTCACTGGAGCTCCAAAACATAGTTTAGTAACTGAACATCCTTCGTAGAAAGGATCAAACTCTGCTGAATTCTCTTGTACTTCAGGAGGTACATAATTCGGAGGTGTAACAACATTCGGTACTACTGGAGCAACAAATTGAGGATCATTTGCCCCTCTCTTTGAGATTTCTACTGGGTGAGATTCTACTCCTACCCAAAATGTGTCGTAAGTCTGAGCTATTGTAGCACTGGAAAAGAAAGGAAAATAAATGATATTACATACTTTTTCCATTCGTATTTAGCAGAAAACAGGAATTATTGTACATCTACCACGTTGTAATCTTAACAAAACTTATATAATGCCCCTGTAATTAGGCAACTTTGGTAATCAGTAGATAAAGTAGAGAGTAAAGGTAGACAAAAACTACAGCAAACTATATTTAAAGACCGGGGACGCCAACGAAAAATGCGAACTTTTTAAAATGGTTAGATAAAAAAAAAATGTTATTAAGCTATGAAAAAAAATAGGTACGAAAGGGGTACTTTAAGACGTGGTGGTATGTATGGGTTTAAAATACGGAAGAACCGATATTCAGCAACAAATAGCAAATAGGGCAACTAAACTAGTTATCTTCCATGTACTAGGGCCGAACCCAGGTTCAAGGGGCGGGAGTCCTATAGATATAGAGGGTATTTCTTTAAGAAAAATAAGAGAACACTAAAAGCGAAACTACTTATAGAGGGATGTATCAATCGATAAATAGGGGGCCCTCCTTGGTTACACCACAAGATATATCCCCCAAAAGAATCTATAGTGTGAAACATTTTAATTCGTGCAATCAGGTAAATGAAGGTGAAAAGTATCTTAGTAGTGGGACGGATTGAAACCCCTATTATCAGCTTCTAGTATTATTTCTTTACTTATTAATTTAAGTAATGAGATACCATGGCGTTACAGTCGGCTGGGAAACCGACAATATGATTTTTCTAAGAGTGATTTACAATTACGTTATAGGGTTCTATGTATGTTTTTTTTTAAAATTTTAATCATGTAAACCAAAGCGGATGACAACGCCTGTTACTCTACATGTCATGTTCAGCTCCATTCCGAGCTCATCAGCTAGCTTTAGGCGAAGTGACAATCATCGATCCACACAATACATGCAACACAAGCAAATATTTAAGTACCATATATAAAAAGCTAGAAGTAACTAACAGACTTCATTGCCATCTAATGTGAAACCGCCAAAAGATTTAATGCAAGAACAAAGCTCACGGGCGGAAGAAAAATATATCCTGCTACTGTCGTCATAAGCAACTAGGGTGCCGTTACTGGTAACAGCTGTTAGGTAGTAACGGTAAAATCACGGTATAGAGACCGACTTTATTATTTTAGCCACATCTTGGAACGGACTCAGAAAGTCTCCCTGCCTGACTCCAAATGCATACTTAATTGGTTCTGTTATTCCTTCTGCTAATTTTGTGACCACTTTATTGTCTTTATATACATTTTCGATAATTCTGATTAGGTCTAATTGGCTGTTCCTGTTATATAATAGATGAATAATGTCTTCTATTTGTAGATTGTCGAAAGATTCCTTTAAGTCTATCAGGCGCAAATACGCCGGAATACTTCTATGGATTTTTTTTCTACCTGTTTAACAATGAATACGGTATATTTCTGAATCCTTGTTGTTCTTCTTTCAATTGTATTCTCGCGTTTATTTGTGTTGTAAAAATTTTTGTTGTTAATTTCAGTATACAGTTTAATAGATTTATACCTCTATAGTTATTTGGATCTTCTTTTTCTCCCTTCTTGTGCATTAGTGTAACTGTCGCTGCTCTTCATTCGTCTGGGATTCTATCTTATAATCCTCTGTATAAATGTTTGGAATTGCTTAACCAGAGAGTATCCCCCATATTTTATTAGTAGTAGGGTATACTCTCTTAGTTCTTTCATCTCAGTTCTCTGCTGTCTTATGAATCTCCATATTTGTTTTTGTTGACCAGAGAAGTCTGATTCAAATTTTTTTTTTCTCCCAGTATTCCGTTTTTGTTTTTTTTTTCATTAACTCGCTTCATCTGTCCTGATTGACCTATACTCTAGATAGCTTTCTTTCTTTTCACGTCATTTCTCTTTGATTTCTTCACTGAACCATGGTACTTTTGTTTTCCTTTTTTATTTTTATCGATAGTTTTAGTCCCTAATATCTCATATGCAACTTCTAATACATTTTTTTTAGTATATTTAAACAACCACCTTTGTTACCATTGTCGTTTATTTGATTTGATCTGATTTTTTTCTTTCAGTCTTTTCTGGTACAGATTCCTCGTTGATTCTTCCTACATATTCTCTATTCTTATCCTTGTTTCCAGTTCCTTATTCCGGTATTGCTTTGTGTTTCCTATATTCTACCCTAATTTACCCATAACTGAGTTTTGATGACTTCCTATGTACGCTTGGTGATGTCAAGCTTCTTACGTCTAATATTGTAATAAATAAAATATGTAAATTGATACCTCTAGTATTCTCGAATGTATATTTATATTGTTCCTTATGGTCAAAACATTTATTATGTTTTCATTAAATTTCTGTTTAACCCCTGGTATTATCTCATTTCCAACTCTTGCGTTGTAGTCATTACAGCATTTTTTACAGTAAATAGAGAAGCAATTTCATCATTTTACCACTACGCATGCTTCAAATAACAATAACAACAGTCTTTATATTTAATGTCTTCCCTTTAATTTTGCGCATGCTTAAAATAAGGATAACAGCAATCACTCTAAGGTTTAAAAAACTTCCTTATTGTTTTTGTTTTTATAATTCAAACAACGTATCTGTCCGTTTCGATCGCATCAGGTTTGTTGTATTTGTTGTTAATATTTTTAGCACATGTTACGTTTTATTTTGAATTTTTTTTTAATTAAGCTTGATTTGAATAACTTGTTTTCTTCATTACTAGTTCTATTTTATGTTATACAATATCCCTAGGTTATGTATAAATTAGCATATTTTTTCTTCATGATCAATTTTATTCTGCATTGACAAAAAACATTGTGAAAGGATAAAAATAAAACATTGTCTAATTCAAGGATATTTTTACGATACATTCCAAACATTACTGATTAAGAAATGTATTTAAATTAATGGTTGTTATAGATGAGTAAACAAACAAAATATTTTTAGGTATATTGTTATTTAAAAAAAAAGTCTTAAAAAATATATATTTGCATTTTTTATTTTCAGTGTTCCGAAGGGAACATTTATGGAATCACTTCGCTGTCTGTCACGTCCTGTTTCTCCGAAACTATTTGACATAGAAAGTGGAAATTTTTGACAAATATAGGAATTGATGATCCAATTACAGACATGTGTAATGTTGAAAGTTAACTTTTGACTTAAGGGGTTAGTTTTTGGGGGTGAAATCAGAAATTAAAAAAAAAATAAAAAATTAGGCCATCGAGTGGGGTATCAAATGAAAACTTGTGAAATCATGAGTTCAAAAATATATATGGTGTAGTACTCGCGCAAACTTCTCTTTACATTATTTTAAAAAGCTGTTAAAATTTGCTGTCTCCCCATCCCATCTCTAAAAGTGAAAATTTCAAAAAAAATTCTGGAATATTCTCCATAAGGTGTAGATTGAATAAAAATTATCATGAGTGCATTACCTTTGATAATTTATCTGGCATAAAAAAGCAATATTTTCAAGGTCATCGAGTGGGGTGTCAAATGAAAGCTAAAAATTGTTAAAAATCGCTGTCTCCCAAACCTATTTCTAAGAGGACTAATCAAAAAATTTCGAAAAACTTCTGGAATATTCTCCGTAAGGTGTGGATTGAATGGAAAATAGTAGAGACCTTTGATAATTTCTCTGGTATATAAGAACAAAGGGCGGAAACAAACTGATGAAAACTCATTTGGGGTAAGTTTTATGAAATTGCTGATCATTTTATACCTCCGTAACAAAATTTTTATTTTAAAGGCAATCACCGTACGGAACACTAATTGCTCAAGCCCGACTTGCACAGACCAGTTTTTTCTTCAGTGTTTTATAATATTTTATTTTATTTGTATTTGAAATTTTTATATGTGTTTCGAATTGCCCCTACCCATGGAAGACACATAGATTTCAAAAACTTATAATAGTAGTGACTCGAAATAGTTTAATACAAAAATTTCTGAAATTAGTTTCTAAATCTATTGCCAGAGGATATTTCACCTCTTTATCTCGAGAATATATATAAAACTTCAACTCTCTTTTTTGCCCTAAAGAAACAGAGAAGAGAAATATCTAATGAAATAAGAATGATTCCTGCTAGATCCGGGAGTGTATTCATCGGTCAAAAAATCCATCGGTTGTTTTGGGAGGAAAGTCGTAAACCTTTTGTCCTAGTCTCATTTGGCATTATCGACTTCTACTCGCCCGATACACCGGTTTTTGAGCTCTGCAGGCTATTTAAGCGTTGTCTTGACCCTCAATTTTAACGCCAAATGACCGGCGCTTTTCGGCGATAGATAGTAGCGGCATTGTTCAGAGCTTGAGCCACTACGTACCTAATACTATTTTTTTTTTAACTGTGACTTCTTTAATAAGGAATTAAAATAATATTGACAGAAAAAGTAGAATAAGATAGTCTTGAGGAAAATCTTTATAAAACTACAATTTATTAAAAGTTTCTTAAATATTTCGTAACTATTAAGTCTCTATTGCAGCCTGTTGGAGCTTAAAAATATTTATGCATTATTACTCTTACATCAATTACACAGCCACACAAAAACAAGTTTATTACCACGCACCCAAATACATGGATCTAGTGTGTTTTTCGACGCTGAGTTCGAATCCGTAGTTAAAAAAAGATTTATCGTGTCTTTTTTTTTGGCCAAAAACATCCTTTAACATGGGCTAAAACTATAGTAATAATGTAATTATTCTTAATGAAGTTTGAAAAATGGTAGATATTTTATAGTCTAGAGAAGAAAATATGCATTCAAATCACAGCCAGCTATTTTTGATAATTAAACCAAAATCCACTCTTATAGAGGGTGAAAAGTACCTCTAAAAGTCAAATAGCGCAAGTGAGTTTAAATAAGTTTACAAAGGACAAATTCTTATAGCTCTTAGAACAAAATATCTGAATCTGGTGTGGCAACCAGACATTACTGTTAAAGGGTTGAGACTCAGCCCTATAGGATGTAAAAAACCACCCCCACCTACGGAGGTATCTCATAAATTTCAATAACGACGAAAGAAGTTCAGGCTTTTGTAGTTTTAGGCAGGGTGAACAAATATTGAGTAAAGTCGCTTAAAACACCCATATATGACTATAAATTATCCTTAGAGAGTAATAGAACCTACCCCTACGCTGATGCACATGGATGTTATTGAAATTCGGAAAGGATCAAGTACTCTTATCTCATTGTGCTAAACATTCAAGACAACTAGATCATCTTCCTAATTAGATCGAAAATCATCCCTAGGAGGGGGAACTACCCCCTGGAATTGATAGATCTTAGAAGTTCTAACATCTGAGAAAAAAACTCTATGTTTCCGTAGTCTCAGGCCGGATGGACAAATACAGCCTGTTTTCTTTTCTCAGATGCTAGAACTTCTAACATTCATCAGTCCCAGGGGGTAATTCCCCCTCCTAGGGATGATTTTCGACCTTATTAGGAAGATGATCTAGTTGTCTTGAATGTTTGGCACAATGAGATAAAAGTACTTGATCCTTTCCCAATTTCAATAACATACATGTAGATCGTTAGAGCGTAGGGGTAGTTTCTAACACTCTCTAAGGGTAGTTGATAGTCGTGTATCGGTGGTTCAAGCAAATCTACTCCATATTTGTTCACCTTGCGTAAAAGTACAAATGCCTGAACTTTTTTCGTCGTTATTGAAACTGATGAGATACCTCCGTAGGTGGGGGTGGTTTTTGCACCCTATAGGGGGTGAGTCTCAATCCTTTAAGGGTAATGTCTGGTTGTCACACCAGATTCAGATATTTTATCCTAAGAGCTACAAAAATTTGTCCTTTCTACATGTTATTTAAACTCACGAGTTTTAGAGGTACTTTTCACCCCTTATAATGGTGTATTTTGGTTTAATTAATTGAAATAGCTTGCTGTGGTTTGAATGTATATTCTCTTCTCCAGACTATAAAATATCTATCATTTTTTACACTTCATTAAGAGTGGAATCTTTTCTGCCAAAAAAAAAATGACACGATAATCTTTTTTTTAACTACGGATTCAAATTGAGCGTCGACAAATATACTAGATACATGTATTTTGGGTCATGGTAATAAACTTTTTTTTGTGTGGTTGTGTTATCTAATGAAACGTCCCAAACATTGTTTGGCCTCAGGAACATCATTGTTATCATGAATCATCGAACAAATATTCAACAACAAAACTTCACTAATGTCACACATTGCGATAAAAATGTAAACGCAATTTAAAATTGTCATTGTCATTTTGATTGTTTTATTATCGGTTGTTAGCAACAGTCTTTCCATTAAGTTTAATGAACAATATTAGGATAATTACCATTACTCGACATTTTCGGTTGTCACAAACTTGAATATGAGTAAAATATTCAAAACCTAAAATATTAGTGTATATATATATATATATATATATATATATATATATATATATATATATATATATATATATATATATATATATATATATAAATACATATATATATATAAATATATATATATATATATATATATATATATATATATATATATACATATATATATACACTCCTGGACAAAATTAACGCAACAATATATTAAATCATACAAATCTCTGTAATGAATTAATTTTAATAATTTTTTATGAACATTGGTTACACTAAAAGTTAGAAAAAACTTATTCGGATACTTTAAAAGTGAATTAGCTACCAAATTTCTCTATAAGATTCGAATGAAAATTATTCTTAAGACCTAATAACAAAATCGTTGAAATTATGTAATAATGAAAAAAATAAACTGGGACACTAGTAGCAAAATTAATGGTGTAAGTGGGACACTAGTAGCGTGTGTTGCCTCCTCCACTTCGGATGACAGCGTTTATGCGCCTAGGCATGCTTCTAATTAAATTTTGGATAAAATCTTCACGAATTTGCTCCCATTCTGTGATAACTGCATTTTCAAGTTCCCTCAGGTTTCTAGGTGCAGGTATATGACGTTTCACATTTTTCTTAAGGTGATCCCATACATGTTCTATCGGATTCAGATCCGGGCTTTTTGGTGGCCATTGCATAATCGGTATATCAACTTGATTAAGATAATCGAGTACCTCCCTAGCCACGTGAGGTCGAGCGTGGTCTTGCATAAACAGGAAATTGGGCCCCACAAAATGACCGAAAGGCATCACATGTTCTATTACAGTATTCTCAAGATAGTAGTCAGCATTCATGATCTCGTACGGACAGGAACTAACTCTGTGCGAGCATCAAAGCAGATGCCACCCCAGAACATAACAGAGCCCCGCCGAATGGAATCCTTGCAGAGATATTGCAAGGAGCAAACCTCTATCCTGGTCTTCGCCATACTCGCTCATGACCATCTAGATGTTTTAGACTTACCCTAGTTTCATCTGTGAAGAAAACTTGTTTCCAGTCATCCACAGACCAATTTTCGTGATTTCGAGCAAAACGTAAACTGGCAACTCTGTTCTCTCTAGTAAGCAAGGGCGCAGTGGCTGGTCTCCTACTGTTTAATCCAGCTTCATTTAACCGTCTGCTAACTGTTTTAGAAGAAATTGTGACATTGCGAACAGCTTCGAGTTCGTTTCTTATTATAGAACTAGTGACAGTCCTGTTTCTTAAAGCATATTGTCTTATAAAACGTTCATCTAGGTCGCTAGTGCATCGTTTTCGCCCTTGCCCTAGCCTTCTAGAATAAGTTCCTACTTCATTCAAGCGTCTTACCATACGACTTATTGTGGAACGATGTTTGCCTAACAAATTGGCAATATAACTCTGACAATATCCCTCGTCCAATAAAACTGAGGCTCGCACTACCTCGTGTTCAGTTAAATTCCTTGTTCGATTCATTTTTCTAATTCTTCGGGGTCAAAAATAAAACAATCTACCACAAAAAACGTATTACTTTGAAAAAGGGAACAATTTATAAGCTTACTTTTAAAGAAAATCTATCGCATTATTACAGAAAATTGTTTATCTTCTAAAAAAATTCTTTAAAACTGCAAATCTAAACGAATTGTTTTGATTTCTGTCATGAACAACGAAACAAAATATGCATAGCCTACTATTCAAATACTCGATAAACTTTAAAACTGACATAAGAAAAAGATAAATTAATTTTCAGATTGTTGCGTTAATTTTGTCCAGGAGTTTATATATATATATATATATATATATATATATATATATATATATATATATATATATATATATATATATATATTAAAAATAATACTGTCATGCAGTTTAATAAATGCATTTTATCATAGCAATTAATTTTATGATCGATCTTATAAAACAATAGAAGACAATGTCATAAAATATAAAATTTTAGTAAACAAGTTATTACATTTGCAGTGACTTGCAACTAAGTAAACTTAATAACTATATTATTAGTAACATAATTTTTATTCACTAACATTTATTTTGTGTTTATTTTCAAGTATGAGAGTAACATTAAATTTTGCATTTACATGTTGAGAAGCCAAGGTTGGATTGATTATTTTCTAATGAATAGCCATTTTACTTATTAAACTGTAAATTATTATTAAGTATTAGGGCTTAACAACGTTATGTCCGAGAATATCAGAAGCGACAGTTCTGTTGCAACATTTGATCCAAATAGAGCTTATCTTAAATCACTTGAAAAAACGAAATTTTTCAAAGCACATACACAATATATCGCAGGAAGAGCTTTTTCTAATTACTTCAAAAATTAATTTAACTAGGAAAACCAAATACTTTCAAAAATTACTTGAAAAAGAATTACTAACTATCGATAGTCTTCAATTAAAATTACTTTTATAGTATTTAAATTCCTTCTGAAGAAATATAATTAATTGTCTTTAAAGTAATTCGGTTCGAGGATAATTCATTTATCTTTATAGTAATAATAGACTTATTGGATATTGCTAGCAGCACAAATGTATTCTATTTGATAGCTTGGTGCGTGCTACTGATGAGGATCAAAAAGATCCGTAACAAATATATAGCTGTACCATTGCTTTAAACAGCAACCTAATAATTTTCTTTTTATTGTGTTTTTACAGCTATGATTATTTTATCCATTCAATTACTAATTGTCAGTCCCATGTAGGTTGGTACTGTGACTTAAACACAGAAACTTAGAGACTTTGGGCTGCGAATTCTTTATGTTTTCTAACTGTGCTAGTTTTGAGGGCGTAAAAAGTTTAAAAAACATGCACAGCACTACCATTATTTTTGACCACATCACTAATAATCTTCTCTCGTTGAGCGAACACGTGGCGTCAAATAGAAAAAGTTCGTCGTTTCCCATCGTTTGATATTACCGAATTATAACTTTAACTTACCCGTGGTTTTCAACTAAAGTATAGAACATATATTTTTATCATAAAGTACTATTTTCTACGCTTTAAAAATTTTAAAACTGTGTGTACGAATAATATTATTCTGTACATGCAAGTTGTAGTTGAAAATTGAAGAACAGTAATAGAGTTTACAATGTTTTCCATTCAGTTAATGTAAACCTTATTATTTTTAAAAAATTCCTCCCAAAGAAAAAATAATAACCGGTCAAGTGCAAGTTGAACTTGCGGAATTAGTGTTCTGTACATTGATTGCTTTTAAAACACAATTTTTTATTACGAAGGTACAAAATGATCAGTGACTTCACAAAACACATCCCAAATGAGTTTTCAACCAAGTTTTTTTTTCCGATCTTTACTGAAAACTGAAACTTGAAATTTTTTTTTTTTTTATATACCAGATAAATTATTGAAGGTAATGGATAATTTTAGTTTAGTCTACACTCCGTGGAGAATATTGTAGATTTTTTTCAAAATGTTTTGATCAGTACTTTTGAAGATAAGGGGGAGACAACTATTTTTCGCGATTTTTTAAAAATAATACAAAGAAAAGTGTGCGCAAGTATTACATTATATATATTTTTGAACTCGTGTTTTTACAAGCTTTCACTTGATGACCTAGTAATTTTTTTTTTTACTTCCGATTTCATCCCCCAAAACTAACCCTTTAGGTCAAAATTTAACTTTCAAAACTACACGGCTCTGATGAGGCCATCAATGCCTATGTTAGTACCAAATTTCAACTTTCTATGTCAAATAGTTTCGGAGAAAATCAGGTGTGACGGACGGATACCGAAGTGATTTTATAAGTGTTCTGAACACTAAAAAGGAAAAAAAACAAACTAAGACCAAAATTTACACGAGGCAATGATCCACTTATGTAATTTGTTATGTATTATTTCTATTTATTTACATTTTAAAATATTTAGTTTTTTATTTAAATATTTTTAAATTCCCAAATATTTGAAGGTTATGTTTTAATCGCCTGTTACTTGTTGAAGTTTTAACCTGAAGTTGCGGATTGAGTTTTTTATTTATTAGGAGTATATTTAAAGAATTAAATTTGTATTTCTTCAAACACACTACTTTTGGTTTTCTTTATAGACCAAGAGGGCGGCCCTGAAATTTTAATCTGTCGACTAACCGTCTGCTTAGTAGTTCATTCTATCGGGCGAGTTGAAGAAAAGCCTTTAAACGTTGATTTTGCGGCCCCCGTGCCATGGAATGTCTAAATAAGGCCCAAAACGCTACATCCAAAAATAGACTGTCGTTTAACCACTTGTATCAAGTACCATAACATTTATTGATACTAAAAAAGTCGAGCACCCCAAAGGGCAGACGCTGCCGAGACCGGACCCAGCTTTAGGGCCCAAAAAACGTCGATCGAAAAATGGATGGTCATTTAACCATATAAAATCAATAAATTTAGTTTATTCTTGATAAAATAAGAGGGAATCTGCAAAAGGCAGACGCCGCCAATACCACAGGATGAAACTGGATCAGCTTTTTCCATCCAAAAACGGTCGTTCTTCGAGTTCAAAAACGGGGGCGCAAAATCAACTTTAAATGAACAACTAATCAAACGATTTGTCGACAGGTCAACATTTCGGGTCGCCTTCTTTGTCTATTAATATATAAGCACATTTTCTGCTATTCTCATATATTAAAAAATAACAGTGTTCGACCGTCGATAATCAGGTGCGTTAGCTTTCCAATGTCGCGATAATAAGAATATCTGATATTGGAGAAATTATTTTAATTCATTTAAATACACTTACAGCATTTATGGGAATATTAAAAAATGTAAATCGTATTATCCTAAAATTCTGAAAAAAACGTCATTATCACACGCAAATTCTCATAAAAACAAAAATTGTGAAGGATCTTTAACTAATTCTCGAAATAAATAGCTAAATATCCTGTGACCAATGTTTTTTCAATACTTATTTTTCGTTCTAAACAAAAATATGAAAAATACTTACTTAAAAATGACAGGTCCTTCATAACCCCTTGGAGGAGTCCACATTACATCTATGCTTGGTTTTTCATTAGGTGAATTGTGTGTTATTGTATCAGCTGGTTCTGCACAATCTATTGGATGTCCTTCATTAATAGAGGTTGAATCAAATTCTCCCAGGAGTTCTCTAAAATTAAAAAAAAAAACGCCTGTAAAAGAACGATTATTAAGTTGCGAGACCCCAGGTTAGTTTTACATTCCGAAAAATCAGTGACAGTAATAATGACCCATCCTATTTTGAAGTAAATTTTTGGTTTAAATAGTTCCAATGAAGCCAAAATTCAATTTACGATGATCCCAGATCAGAAAGACTGATTGAGACAAGAACTGAAACATCATCAAGCTTGTTAAAGATTGTCTGCTATCAGATTGACGCAAGACTACCAGTGCTTGCTAAAGAAATTGAAGTATCCGAAACTACAATTTTGAAGATTGTGCGTGAAGATTTGGGGATGAAGAAATTTCAGCACGATGGTCCAAACTTCTTACACCAGAGCCGAAATTGAAGAACGTGCAGCCGCATTAGAGAACAATGAGTTATTTTTTTGCCAATTTTAACAGGGAATTAGACAGGGATGTTCTATTGAAATTTTCCCAT
The DNA here is from genome assembly GCA_019049505.1 of Pachyrhynchus sulphureomaculatus. Taxonomy (NCBI): domain Eukaryota; kingdom Metazoa; phylum Arthropoda; class Insecta; order Coleoptera; family Curculionidae; genus Pachyrhynchus; species Pachyrhynchus sulphureomaculatus. Next base: position 204,322,172 of record CM032446.1, read on the forward strand.
GAAATAGAATTCAATGCAATAAGTGCTCTCCACCTCCAAATAAGATGAAAAGTCAGTAGTCTCCTGGAAAGTTGACAGCGGCCATTTTTTGGAACTACAAATGAAGTTCGTTTATTGAATATACGGGGAAAGATTCTAAAATCAATAAAGCAGTTTATGCAGGGACGACGCAAAACTAAAAGAAGACCGTTATCGAAAAACATCCGAATTCACGAAAAATCAAAACTGCTCCTACACGACAGCTACAGGGTCACCAAGGGTCTCACATTTTAAGCCATTTTCGAGTGAACATCCACCCTAAAGCTCTGATTTAGCTTCCTAGAGACTTTTTTATGTTCAAATATGTGAAGCAAGACCTCAGGGGCCCAAAATTTTCCTCAGGTGATGTAAAGAAAGAATTTCTTTTGTATGGAATAACACAAATCAAGGAAGGTTGGAGTAAGTGTATTATTGTGGACTGCAAGTTACGTAGAAAAAAGAATTTTTCAGCTCTGCGAATTTTCCTTCATAGCTAGTTAGACAATATAAACAGAACACCCTCATATAAATTATTTTGATGTTTCAAGTAACATATATATTAGATATATGAATAAATTTGGTATGCTCGCTTTTTTTCTCATTTTTGAGGTTTTATTTCTATTAGCTTAAATAATTTTTTATGTCACATAGAACACGAATGAAAAGAAATTTTAGTGTAAGTGTAATCTGTCAAAAATAAGAAAAACAAGTAAATTTTTAGTTTTTAGTTTATTATACTTCGGGTTATAATATTCCTACCCTTTGTGATTTTAAATTGAATATTTGTGCGTCCATCTTATATCTCTAAGACTGACCATATGTTCCGCCCATTTTCATTTTAAAGTAGCTACGCGCGTGAAGACATCTGTGACTCCAGTACGTCTACGCAGATCTTCGTTACATACTCTGTCATTAAGAGTCCCACCAAGCTTTGACCTTTTCATGCGCCTTTGCGCAATCCTCAGTTTATGTGCATATTCCATAATAAGTGCACACGCCTCAGGTGAAGGCTGGAAGGACGAACTGATTGAATGTTTTCCTCTTCAGACTCATTCGAATGTCGTTCTTAAATATATCCTTTAGAGCTCCACACGCTGCCCAAGCTAGACCGATTCTTCTTCTAATTTCGAATGTTAGATTTCGGTCAAGGATGCTTATTTTGTGGCTAGAGACTTTAGGATTATTAGAGGGTACCAAGTTAGTCATGAATTTTGTTTTTCTGAAGACTCTAACGATCAATTTTAGACCCACGCGTGCACAAGCAACAGACAGTTCTCTCAACATAATTTGCATGCCTGTCAAATAGTCGGCAATGGGGACCACGTCATCTGCGAGTCGTGGTTGGTTTCTCGCCATTAATGGTTATACCTCTGTTCTCCCAATTTAGCGTCTCAAATGCGTATGGAGGACGGTTATAAAAAGTTATATATATATATATATATATATATATATATATATATATATATATATATATATATATATATATATATATATATATCAAAACAACAGAAACAAAAACTAATAACTTACCGATTTGGTGTCCTCCCTTGCAACATAAATCCTTGGAAAGGTATACCTAATGTAGATGTCATTGTAACAGTCACACGACCACCTTGTCGCCTAGGAACTATTGTAAATGGTGATATACCTCCTTGAGGGGGTATTCCTCCGCCATGAAAAGGTGTCATAGTTTGACATGCTGACGATGGAGCACCTTGGGGTAGAGAATGTACTTTTGTGATCGTGAAGATTAAGAGAAATATCGCGCGCATGGTTTTGTGTGTCTGAAAATAAAATGAGTAGAACTTAATTAAATGCATATTATAAAGAATATTAGTATAGATTATATTAATGTTTTCATGTGTATTTCGTTTAAATAGGGGAGCGGAGAAAGTTCAGTATCAGACAGAGAGTATAATTTCTTCGGTATCATCAGACTAATAAAATTTTATCTTTACGCTCCTGTAGGTGCTAATTAAAAGAATGGAATATGTTCCCAAGATACGGAAATTATTTTTGAATATAGCTAACCCCTAAATAGCTAATAGTATAATTAATAAATAAGAAAATTTCTGTTTAACTTTGGAATATATTTTATTTAAAATAATATTATTCATATTTGTTGAAAAGTTACGATTTTAATCTTAAACCTGTTAAAAGTAGTTTTGATACGCGCAAAATCAACGAGGGACTGTTAAAATTGCAATAATAGTGAAAAAAAAACCATATAATATTGCCGATATTTAACAAACAACAACAACAAAATAACATACGTTGTTACATGGAGAAGTTTGTTAAGGACATAAAGGTTGTTTAAGTATACTCCAAAAAAATTGCAGATAGGTCTTGCAATAGAGGTGCTGAAATTAAAATCGATAAAGGGATTTACCGAATTCTTATGTGTTTTAGCCTAAATAGTTTTCAAATTCCTCAATTCCAAAAACTTTGACAAGGACACATAATACGATATACATATATACATCCTTTATAGGCTTGACTATAAATAATTATGCTTAAATTTGCTCATTATCTTAACCAAAGACACAAAAAAATGTATCAACCCCTACCCCTGAACTAATAATGCTCAAAAACTATTCCATTGCTGGGATCCTGAAACCCTCTGACACTGCATTTCTTCAAATTTCGAGGGACTTAGATCGCGAAGTTCAAAATTTCCGTCAGTCTATCTATTGGCATGACAATTTTCAAACAAAATGATATATACATATACAGGTGTTTGGGTTAATTTTACCCAGGGCTGTGTTTCCCACCGAGTACAATTTACAGCGATTCAAGAACAACGTGAGCCACTTTTTCCGCACATATGCCGCCCCTGGAGCGCTTTAGGGACTTCCCTGTAGCACGTGTGCTAGACCCATAAAAAAAAAGAAAAAAAAAATAATAATAATGTTGATTTTTTCGCAACATTTAAGCGTTTATTTCCATCACAAAAGAATTACCTTAATAATCAAAGTATTGGCCATCGTTAGCTATGTCTTTTTCCCATCTTTTTGTCAAAAAATGGATTCCACACCAGAAGAACTTTTCATCTTTTGAGGCCAACCATTCATCAAGCCAAATTTTCGCTTCTTCGTAAGAAAGTAAGTGTTGTTCTGAAAGTCCGTGCTACATCCATCTAAATAAGTGGTAGTCTGAAGGGGCTAAGTCCGGTGAATATGGCGGGTGGGGTAGAACATCCCATTTGATGTTTTCTAAATAGTTTTTAACACATTTCGCAACATGGGGCCGAGCATTGTCATGCTGAAAAATGACTTTATCATCGGTATCGATCGCCAGAAATCGTTTCACCAGGTTTCAGCAGTTGATAATACACAGCTCCTCTACTATCCCACCAAATACACAGCAAAGCTTTCTTTCCCTGTATATTACGCACTGGTTGTGATGTTGAAGGCTGGCCTGGGTCTACCCAAGTTTTTTGGGTTGGAGCATGTTCACCATAAGCTTCAACCAACAATCGATAACTTTCAGCAGCCGTTTTCTTCAAATGAAAGAAAGTTATTAAACTTCCCCGCAAAACGTCTTTTTCTGGTACGAAACACGACATATTCAAAGCTATGAAGGACTATGTTTTTCGTACAATGACAATTAATAACGAACTGGCTTTTGATGGCGTATGTTTACCTTCCCAAACGCCATAGATATCACTAATCTATACCAACAAATGTATTAGTAACGCCATCTCTTAGCAAAATCGACATTATTAACCGAAACATATATATATATATATATATATATATATATATATATATATATATATATATATATATATATATATATATATATATATACATATATATATATATATATATATATAAATATATGTATATATATATATATATATATATATATATATATATATATATATATATATATATATATATATATGTATATATATATATATATATATATATAAATATATGTATATATATATATATATATATATATATATATATATATATATATATATATATATATATGTTTCCAATTTGGTACAGTACGAATTTTTGTATATTCAATAGAATGAGATTTTTTTTTTCTTTTTAGTTACATATTGAACAAATTTTAGGCATAATTATTTACTGTCAAACATATAAGGGGTTACAGTGTATGGTTAGAGGTGTTCCTTCAAATATATCATAATATACGTCTTTTTTAAAATTATTTTTTCGGTATTTCCAATTTTAATAATAAATAAAATAAAACACTTCAAATATCATGTTAACATGAAGAATTTCAAAAAATGATGTTATTTTCTACTTTCAAGTAAAACGTAAAAACTAAAACTTGTAACGTTTCTGAATCCATACTGAGAATGCTTATGTCATAAGAATTTTGAAAACAAACATATGTTTTGATCCTTATGCATGGAAATTCCACCAACAAACTTATTTTTTTCAGTGGGTGTATATAATTTTTTTAATTACAAATAACATCTTTGATATATTAAATCAACACTACAGCGAGCGCAACGGCGTAGTCGTGGGTTCAAATTTTAATTTGACATTCACCCATAAAAATAAAAGCCCTCTTATGAGACAACTTTCCAAGTAATTTCTAAAAGTCACAGCTTACTTAAGGAAATATCCAACTCACAACAAAAAGAGCGTATGCGGAAGTAATTAGTTATGTTGATCTTGAACCTCTACAGGTTGCTTTCAGTGGGAAATGCAGTGCAGGGCAGTTCTTTTATAAAAAGAGTTCTTGAAAGTTTATGTCTAGTATGCACTGCCCTAGCAATCAAGCGGACTACATCCACTGAACAGTTTCCATGAACGTTTTTATAGAATAGACTCAAGTCGCCAACCTTTCTTCGTTATTTCCAGTACTACGAGTATGAACTTTCGGCCGAGTATCCCGATATAATCTCAAAATTATATTGTGGTTTCTTACTCTTTGGCAAAGCCCAAAAATGGATATGTCTCATTCTTGACAAAAATGTAATTTATAACACAATTTTGTGTCAAATCGAAGGGCGAAAAGGTAAAATATAAAGTTCATTATTTGTTTTAATGGTACACTATTTATTATTATTAAAAATTATACGTTATCACATCAGAAAGCCACAAAATATGTTTAGACGCAAAAAAATATATTAAAAACAATAGTACTACATGGGGTGAAAAGTCCCAAAACTTTCCGAGAGATGGCAGCACAAACAAAAAAACCATGATTTTCAGTTAGTATCAACTCTCGTGTAAAATTTTCATGTTATTTCGTGTATTAGTTTGCAAGTTACAGTTGTTTGAGTGATGCTACTTTTGATTTTTGTAAAACGATGGAATAGAAAGAATTTCATATGTTAGTTAAACATTGCTGGAAAAAATACAGCCAAAATCCAAGAATGGCTTGAAAACTGTTATGGCACATCTGCTCCGTCGAAAGCAACTATATATTATATCGAAGTGAACTCAAATGTGGTCGTACAAGCACTGATGATTTAAGTTCCGGACGTCGAAATCTGCCACTCCAAAACACCAAATCCACCATACTGTGCTGAATGACCGCAAAGTAAAAATAAGAGAGATTGCTGACACCATAAAGACATCAAGAACATGCGTGAGGCATATTTTGCATGTATATTTACTTATAAAAAAGCGCTACGTGCCTTACTCTCACGATTGATCAAAAACAGCAACGTCTCGAAGATTCACAACGTAGTTTGGCGCCCGCCTCAAAGGAAGTGTCGATTCATAACAATGTATGAAACGTGGATCCACCACTACTCGTTTGAGTCCAACAGGGAGTCTGTAGAGTGACTGGAATCGCATGAAAGCGGACTGAAGCAACAAAAAACACAAACATCATCTGGAAAGATTTTGGCAAGTATTTTTTGGAATAGGCATGGAATAATACTGATCCACTCTTTTGAGAAGGGACGAACGCTCCCCGGAGATTGTTACGTTGGTTTATTCCACCGTTTGAATGGTGAAATCAAGAAAAAAAGGCCGCTTTTAACGAAGAAAAAGATGTTTCTTCACCAAGAAAATCCGCCAGCTCACAACTCTATAAAATCGATTATGAAATTGGACCAACTGGGGTGTGAATTGCCTCTTCATCCTGCGTATTCACCAGATCTGGCTCACTGCGATTATTACCTCTTTCCAAATTTGGAAGGATGGCTCCAGGGAAAAAGATTTGGTTCAAATGAAAAAGTCGAATGAGAAGCCGAGACTTATTTTAGCGAGCTCGACAAATACTACTACTATAAGAAAAGTATCCAAATGTTATAAGACCACTGGACTAAGTGTATCGCTCTTGAAGGAAATTGTGTTGAAGAATATGATCAATTTTTGGCAAAAACATTGTTTTTTCTTTAAAAGTGTAGGTACTTCTCTCTCCATTAAATTGTTAATACTGTTTATGCAGCAGAATCCTTAATTTGATTGTTTACTTATTTTTACATATACAGGGTGCCCCATATGTATGGAATAATGATTTCACAGCATTTATTAATCAATGTATCAAAAGAATGTTTAAATAAAAGTTATAGGGTGTTATACGGCGCATATGCCGACATTAACTATAAAATGTTTTGAACTCTCAGTTCGAAGAAATTAGGCCAACTTGATTTTTAGTGTTCCGTACGGAACACTTATAAGATGATTTCGGTGTCTGTCTGTCTGTCTGTCCGTATGTCTGTCTGTCACACCAGATTTTTTTCCGAAACTATTTGTCATAGAAAGTTGAAATTTGGTAATAATATAGAAATTGATCGCCTAATCAAAGCCGTGTAGTTTTGAAAGTTAAATTTTGACTTAAGGGGTTAGTTTTGGGGGGTGAAATCGGAAGTGAAAAATTTTTTTTTTTACTAGATCATCGAGTGTGGTGTCAAATGAAAGCTTGTGAAAACACGAGTAAACAAAAATATATATATATATATATATATATATATATATATATATATATATATATATATATATATATATATATGATGTAGTACTTGGACTCATTTTCTTTGTATTATTTTTAAAAAATCTCGAAAAGTACTGATCCATAAATTTTGAAAAAATTCTGGAATGCTCTCCACGGGGTGTAGATTGAACGAAAATTATCATGAGTGCATTACCTTTAACAATTTATTTGGTATAAAAAAAAAAAATAAAAAATTCAAGGTCATCAGTTTTCAGTAAAGATTGGAAAAAAACTTTGTTGAAAATTCCTTTGGGGGTGTATTTTGTGAAGTCACTGATCATTTTATGCCAGCGTAACAAAATTTTTTATCTTAAAAGCAATCAACGTACGGAACACTAATTGTACAAGTTCAACTTGCACTTGACCGGTTATTTTAAATAGAAGGCTCTGCATATTATTTTATTTTTGAGTCTTACTAAAAATTCTAAATATCATTTGTCTAACATACAATATGTCTAAATTAAACTGTTTTGAAATTATTGTCACTTGAAATTTAAAATAACAAAAAAAAAATAATAAATACTCTAGGTTTATTTTTAAGGTAACAATTGTTCAAAATGGCTACCGTTAACAGCGAGGCAATGACCTAATCTGTCACAAACAGCCTGAATAGAGTTTTGCAGAGAATCCGGGATGATCTGTGCTACTTCAATATTGAAGTTTTTGTTGTAAATCTTTTACAGTTTCAGGTCTACTTCGGTAAACTTTGGTTTTCAAATAACCCCATAAAAAAAATCAAGTGGCGCAAGGTCAGGACTCCTCGCAGACCATTCTATAGCACCTCTTCTGTCTATCCACCGATTAGGAAAAGTCGCATCCAAATATCTACAAACATTGATTTCAGAGTGAGAAGGTGCTCCGTCCTGTTGATACCACAGATTCTATTATCACATTACGCTCAAATTGTAGTTTCACAAAATGCAGCAATAAAAGTTTTCGTCAATAAAGCATTTTTGACGCGTTAAGTCGTTACCAGGCAGTAAATGTTTAACACAAGTCAGCTTAATTTTTTTTTTTTAATTTAATCTTAATTTCAAATATCAAACAATTGCAAAACAGTTTCAATTTAGACGTAATAATATCTAGAATTTCTAGTAGGACTCAGAAATAAAATAATATACAGGGCTTTCTATTTAAAAAAATTTAAGATGGTGTAATTTCTTCGAACTAACAGTTGAAAACATTTTATTGTCAACGTCAGCATATGCGCCGTTGTAACACCCTCTAACTTTTATTTAAACACTTTTTGATACATTGATTAATAAATGCTGTAGAATCATTATTCCATACATATTGGGCGACCTGTATAAAAAATTGTTATTTTGTAAATGAACTTTAATTATGGTTAGACATACTTCATACATGGTTTACCGAAAGTAAATAACGTTTCCCAGTAATAACCTATACATTTTTTCATTGTTTTACATTACATGGATTAATATTTTATCATTCGAAATCATTCAGTTCATTTGTAATTGTCAAGCAATAATATCCGTGAGAGATTGCCATAGAAAGAAAGTCCCAATATATTCAATTGACATCTTAAAATGGTACTAAACTAAAACGAAACAGAAAGAAGAATTAAACATATCGAAACTCATCGAATATGGTTATTCAGTATTATTGGTTTCCAGTTTCATTTGACGTTTGAATCATTGTTAATCCGCGTAATATTTAGTCACTAAAATATATTTTAGTATCTTTCAACGTGGACTGAACCTGCCCAAGTTTCCTGGATTGTATCATTTTAGTATCTAAGAATTGCATTTGTGGCTGGAATTGAATCCTCAACTCAAATCGAGATACAACCATTTTATTTTTACTCAATTCCTTCACCTGGTATATGTTGAACATACAGTTTACTTTTTCAATTATTTCTTTTCCTATTTCAAAAACAAAACACAAAAGCAAATATAGCCCCTGAAAAATGGAATTCCATACTTCGTTAAAAATATTTAATTGTCCCGTTTTTCAATAAAAAATAACTTTAGCACACTCAAATAATTGTTTTCTTTCAAACTGCCTTGTGTTGAAATTGTTAAAAAAAAAAATTTTGGCCAGGGGCGCGGTGCTCTTGGCGCTCCTGCCCCCTAAATCCGCTACATATTGCCGCTAAACACATACGTCGTTTTTAATTCTATAGTTTCTGATGAAAACTTTAGTCTAAAAACACACAGTACTAAGAATTTTAATCACAGTTCTGCTTCATTTATTATGTGGGTTACGATGATCAAATGGTATTATTTTGTACTCTCTTTTACAGTCATTTTACAATATTGATTCTACTTTCCTGCAGTTTTTAAATATGAATCTATTTTGATCTTCGTTATCATAAAAAAATTACTGTATACTCAGTTCTATAAGGAGTGTGAATTAATTTTGAGGATTTCTAAGAGAGGACGTAACTTGTATTATATCGCATCGAGGCATACTGTTGCTATATTTATGGTGAAGAACCATCATTAGACTTTAATTTTTGGTATACGTTATTTTGCCGAAGTGTAAACAACATATTTTTTTGATCACTGAATATGTCGAATTACGTACCAACAAAATACCATTTGCGGAAAACGTTACTTTTCGAAGGAGGAAAGCACTGCTGAATGCTGTCGGAAACCTAAGGTGATCATATTTCATCGATAAAAACATGTGAGTACTGGTTTCCACGCTTTAAAAGTGGTGATTTCGCACGGAAGACAAAGAATGTCCAGGCCAGCCAAGAAATTTTAAAGATGAAGAATTGGAAGCATTACATCGATAAAG
>CM032446.1:204331985-204334485 GCA_019049505.1 Pachyrhynchus sulphureomaculatus
ATAGATAAGGCGACCATAAGCCTAAATAATGGGAAATAAGAAAGTCGAGATAATGGGAGTTAACGTGCCATAATTGGAGAAAAGGTGAAATACTGACAGATAAGACAATACAAGCCTAGGTAATGGGAAACAAGTTGAGATAATGGGAGTTAATATGCCATAATTTGCGATAAAGCGAAATAATGATAAATAAAAGACCACATTTTTGTTATCTACCTCACTACAAATCCATAAGATAGATCTACCAAAAAAAACCTTATGTCACTAAGATCCGTATTGAATAGATCGGGTGTCAAGTTCTAGTCCTACTGTAAAAATACCAACCCTAGAAGACCAATTCCACTTATTTCTAAAATTCCAGATGATTTCTTGTTTTTATTCTATTTGAACCAATAATATACGAAATTATTCCGAATTCAGGTACAATAAGAGAATATACTTCTGGGTGACTAATAAGTCTCGTTTCGACCTGCGAGAGGCAAAGCAATTGGTCCAGCAAAACTAGTAGGGAAACAAGAAGTAGAATAGATGTAATTTTATAGCTTAAACAAATAATGAATATACCTGCTAGTGGTATATTACTCTTGAAATGAAATGATTAAATCCTAAAATAGATGGATACTGAAAATAGGAAAAGCAACAGAACCCATGCTCCTGGGAGAAGGGGGGTTATAATGACAAGTTTTTTTTTTTTTGCAAATATGATTTGCTCTCAAATCATTTGAGATAGATCCTTTCAAATATGTCAACCCCGTATATGATAAAAAAATTAAAAATTTTTGGTAAGATACAACGAAATGTACCAAATTACACATACCTAGTACTCAATCCGAGGCTGACACAGCAGCCACAAGCCGACAGAGTGGTTGGCACAGCCAACACTAAAGGCAGGCAGCGCGGTTTGCGAGGGATTAATCTCAGACCTTATGTGGTTTATTGTAAAACAACTGAAAATAGGCAAAGCTCATATTTCAATAGTCTACCCACTGTTCTCTTATTCGTCCATCCATCCCGAGACGCATTTCACTTTGTCATGGCTCAACAATAGGGCTAGAATCGACAAACAAGAGAACGGAATTTCTAGTAGTTATTCCGGTACTTACGAAACACAATGGTAAGATACAGCGAATTGTACCAAATACACATACCTAGTACTCAATCTGGGAGGCTGACACAGCAGCCACAAGCCGACAGAGTGGTTGGCACAGCCAACACTAAAGGCAGGCAGCGCGGTTTGCGAAGGATTAACTTCAGACCTTATGTAGTTTATTGTAAAACAACTGAATAGTCTACCCACTGTTCTCTTATTCGTCTATCCATCCCGAGACGCGTTTTCGCTATATCACGGCTCATCAGTTGGGCTAGGATCGACAAACAAAAGAACAGAATTTCTAGTACTTATTCCGGTACTTACGTAACACAATGATAAGATACAACGAGTTGTACCAAATACGCATACCTAGTACTCAATCGGAGGCTGACACAGCAGCCACAACCCGACAGAGTGGTTGGCACAGCCAACACTAAAGGTGGGCAGCTGAAAATAGGTAAAGCCCACATTTCAGCAGTCTACCCACTGTTCTCTTATTCGTCTATCCATCCCGAGACTCGCTTCCCTATATCACGGCTCATCAGTCGGGCTTGTGACCGCTCTGTCGGTTTAGATGGACTAATAAGAGAACATTTGGTAGACTGCTGAAATATGGGCTTTGCCATTTCCAGTTTGCTTTACAATAAACCATACAAAATTTTTATATAAACCTTGAATGCCATTATTAAAATAATAAATGTTATTATTATAAAACCTTAGTTTAATGTCTTAGTTAAAAGTACTTACCCTGAAACAATTACCAAAAGAAAAAGCAATAAAAAATACACTAAAAACTAATTAAATAAATTAAAAGCAAAATGAAAGTAAAAACTTAATAATCAAAAAAATAAATAAGCACATTCACTTTTGTATGCAACCACAGATATAATTACTATATAGGAATTAACTACCGCACAGACAACATCATTGATTCTTTGCACAGTAATAAATAAACAGTGTCCAAAATAAAATTAAAGCTGGCGATTCATTAATGTCTTCTGCAAAACTAAATTGTAATCTTGTCAATCATAATTAAATGCATCAGAAGGAAAATACCACATTAAAAGGTTACAAGAACTTATTCCAACTAAGAAACGAACAACGTTTGAATGTAAATTATTTAAGTCCTTGAGAATTTCTAAATGAAATCACGTTTCAAGGGAATTCCGCGTTATTAAAAATACTGAAAAGTTCTGACCCTGACTATTATGACCGGCAATTTTAGTTCAGATTAACTATAATAATTTATGCGTAAACTTTAAGATAAGAATCTGGTTAAAACGTAATTTAGCTACAGGTTCAGTTAAAGTTAATCTATTGATTTTTTATTGTTCTTGTAAAATGTAGGATAAATCCGAAAGTTGGAGAAACTAAATCTTGATACCGTCTTTAAACAGATATTTGTTGAAG
>CM032446.1:204339485-204349485 GCA_019049505.1 Pachyrhynchus sulphureomaculatus
AACCGGAGGGGCATATGTTTCTACATCAGTAGTGTCGGGAGGTGGGGCGTTTTCACCTTGGCTACACCGCAGATGCATGCATATATATATATATATATATATATATATATATATATATATATATATATATATATATATATATATATATATATATATGTACATATATATATAATATATATATATATATATATATATATATAATATATATATATAAATATTTATATATATATATATATATATATATATATATATATATATATATATATATATATATATATATATATAATATATATATATATATATATATATATATATAATATATATATATACATACATATATATATATATATATATATATATATATATATATATATATATATATACATATATATATTTATATATATATATATATATATATATATATACCCTTAGACGAAGTGCAGTTAAATTTAAGTTTTTGTATACATTACTATATATTCACCCTTTAAAGGTTCCCTCAGATGAGAATTTTTTAAGATTTGGGGCAAATTTCACAAAAAAAGGTACGTCAACACATATTCCATTTTTATTACATATCTCAAGTGGTCAATTTATATTGAATTTTTTTAGAAAATAAGCTATCGAAAGCATCCAATAATTAGAATATTTTTGAATTATAAAACATTATTGATGAACCTAGTGTGTTACATATTTCATAAATTGTTCAAGGTGTGCACTCAACATAAAAACTTGGTCCATATTCATTCATGACTAATCGTCGTAATTTATTTTTTTGTCTAGAAATAAATGTTCATTTTTATGTTCCGAAAGTGTCCTTTCTACAAAAACATTAAATAGTCTGAAGCAGACAGGTAAATATAATATTTTAAAAAAATATGTTACTCATACAACAGTGACAAGCAACTTTAAAACGTTTGCTCATTGTCAGAACCTTACCGACATATATCTAGATTACTACATTTTTTAGTTTGAAATCATGACTGGTTTAGTAAACGCGCTTGCCAAACCCATAATCATTATTTTAATTTGTCTTGTATATCTAATTGTCTGCAAATATCTTTTTTTAACCGCCTATGATATTGACCAGCAAAATACGATCATGTTTTATTATCGGTCTAATCACTATTTGACCCCTGATATACACCTTAAAAGTATTGTAAAACATTTGTTGGCATCAATCTACCATAAATAAGGACAACAGAAACAACCTTACAAATATTTTGCAATATAATTTACATTACAATTTTGTGCCGGAAAAAAGGTTTAAAATTCGAATTCATTGTCAGTGCCTACATGTTGCCTGCAATAAAGTTTAATATAAATAAATTATATTTATTAGTAGTACTTTGTCCTAATTATTCTACGGGCACTCTACGGTAATAGGATCTATGGATCAAAATTAAATTATAAGTTTTCCTCAATTAATAATGCTTTTCCCGCAACACAACGCAATTGAACTTTTTGCAGAATCTCGAGCGGTTGCTCTTGACATATCAAAGGCATTCGACTGTGTTTGGCACGATGGACTGTTGGCTAAGCTACGCTTTTATGGTATGTCTGAAAAGTTCTGTTTGTGGCTCTCATGTTTCCTTAGAGAACGTTCTTTACGAGCGACAGTCGACGGATTTCTTTTTAACACCTTCACTATCAACGCCAGTGTGCCCCAAGGCTCCATACTGTCTCCTACTATCTTTTTCATTTACACTAACGATCTGCTGGAAAAGACCGGGAATCCAATCTACAGCTTTGCAGATAACATTACGCTTATCTCTTCATTCATTTTGAACGGTCGGACATCGCTACTCAGACGAATATCCGCAGACAGCAGGAAGTCATTCAATTTAACAAAGACCTGAAGAAATTCTATCTTGGGGTGACAGTAACCAAGTGGAATTTAATGCTACAAAAACCCAGGCGGCAGTTTTTTCTAAAAAAATTAACGTTGTCGAACCCGACATAGTTATGTCGGGGCACTCCATTCCTTTAACGTCGTCACTTAATTTGTTGGGCGTTAATTTGGGAGCAAATATGTTCTGGCATGAACATGTTGCAGGCATAGCAAGGAGAGCTTCTCAAAAGTTGGGAATATTATTTCGAACCAGAATGTTTTACATTCCACAACAACTGTTAATTCTTTACAAAGCTCAAATTCGACCAACTATGTAATACTGCTCCTATGTTTGGGGTTCCGCTCGCAAACATACACTGCATTTATTGGATTCTATTCAGAGAAGAGCTGTTCATCTGATTGGAGACTCGGAACTGACCAGCGGCCTTGATGCGCTGGAACATCGAAAAACTGTTGGCGACTTGAGCCTATTTTACAAGTATTTTCATGGAAAGTGTTAGAAAGATGTAGCCCGCTTAATTCCCAGAGCGGTGCATGTTAGAAATACATGTCGCGCTAATACTTCACATCCGTATCGGGTTCAGCTTGTTACTCCTCGTACTTTTTAAGCAGTCTTTTATATGGAGAACATCATCCCTTTGGAATGATTTGCCCAGGACTGTGTTTCCCACCGAGTACAATTTACAGCGATTCAAGACCAACGTGAATCGCTTTTTCCGCAAACATGTCGCTCCTGTAACGATTTAGGGATCTCCCTGCAGCACCACATAAAAAAAAAATTCTCGTCTCGGTACCTATACGTTGGTCACCAATCAAATGTTTAAAAGAGTGATGTACTGAAGAGTGTATGAGTAAATTACTGATTGCACCGAATACGTATCGAAATTTCATAGCTCCTAGTCCCGGTTAAATTCACAACTCTTCACGAAAGAAATCTACATCATATTGTCATTTTTTATATACCAGATAAATTATCAGACGTAATGCACTCATGATAATTTTCGCTCAATCTACATCTTATGGAGAATATTCCAGAATCAGTACTCTTAGTAATCAGGGGGGGTCAGCGATTTTTGCAATTTTTTTAAAAAAATAATATATATAAAAGTTTGGATGAGTATTACATCATATATATTTTTGAATTCGTGTTTTCACGAGCTTTCATTTGTCACCCCACTTGAAAACTGCTCTAATTGGGCCATCAGTTCCTAAATTCGTGCCAAATTTCAACTTTCTTTGTCAAATAGTTTCAGAGAAAATCGGGTGTGACAGACAGACACCAAAGTGTTCCCATAAGGGTTCCCTACGGAACACTAGAAATGATATAAACAAAAAAATAATATTGACGCCAAAACCAATCCCGTGCATATTTTGTAACAACAATACTAAAAATTATAGCTGACCACAATATTATAGTAGATTTACCGCAATCTTAAAAAGTTGTATTATTAATAATTAGGTCATGAACAAAACTATTAAAAATATTATTGTTGAGACCTTGTGTATCCTATAATGTATCTCTCAATTTGTACTAAACCTCATAAATAATACTTATAGCCGTATGCTTGATAAGGTATTGTCGTTAATAATTTCAAATAGTCTGGGAATATTTCAATGCACGTGCACCTTCATTATAAGTATCAAATTAGGACAATTTGTAAGTAGGTATTTAGAATTTTTACTAAAATTACTTTTTTTGCATTAATAATAGAAACCACAAAAATATGTGAAAGCAGATCTAAGATTTTATCGGGGAGGGGGGTCGCACGTTAAATATTTCGATATTACATTCACCATTTGACAAGCAAAAAAACCTTTCCTACATACCATAAAAGCATAGTTTGACCAATAAATCGTCATGCCAAACACAGTCGAATGCCTTGGTATTTAAGACGAACTTAGTTATAGTATTCACTAATCAAATTCACTTCACTAAATATAGTCTACCTAAAAGTTTTTGAAAACGTCACTCAATCGTATAAAATTGTCCTGCCAAGATATACGTATAAACAATACACAGAAACAAAATTTTAACTAAAAATTCTTATTTAGTCAGCACCACGGTATCATTTGCGTATTTCACAGAGAAAGTTAAATTTTAATCCAGTAAATAAAACTGCAGGAAAAAAAAGAAAACAAAAAATGCTTCTTGTTCTGCAGATTAACGTTGCAACGAATCGAGAATTTACTAGTTGTTTTTTAATACCAAATAAGATCGCAATTTGAGAGATGATAATGCATAAGGTTAGAGAACATCTTGTATAAGCTACAAGAACTTCATAAGTATTTTCTAGTGTTTTCTGGAGATACCCAGCATCACTACACCTTTAATTTCTCCGGCAATGGACGAACGTTGTCCCCTTACTGCGACTACAATCTTGTAATTTCCATAAGAGGAAACTATTCTTGTAAAAATAAATAAAGCAATACAAAGCTCAGCTGACTGATTTATATACTGTCTGATCCCTGTAATACATTTTATAGTAGAGTATATATGTATATATATATATATATATATATATATATATATATATATATATATATATATATACACTACTTTGATCAAAAAATAGTAAGACTTTTGAAATAAAACGCAAACGGGTTATTTATTTTTCCAAATTTATTTCGTCCCCTTCAAAGTAATCCCCCTTGGAAACAATGCATTTATGCCAACGTTTTTTCCAGTCTTCGAAACAGTTGTTGAATTCGATTTCTGGAATGGCCTTTAAAGCCTTTTTCGATTTGGTTTTAATCTCCTCAATCGACTCAAAACGATGTCCTCGAAGCGGTTTTTTGAGTTTAGGGAATAGCCAGAAATCCGACGGAGCTAAATAAGGTGAGTAGGGCGATTGGGGAATGATATGAGTTGAATTTTTGATGAAAAGGTCGTGAAGAACCCATGCTGTGTGAGAAGGCGCATTATCGTGATGAAAAAACCAAGATTTATCGGCCCATAATTCCGGGCTCTTGAGAGATATTCGAACGTTTGGGAAACCGAAAAACCATTTTTAAAACTGAATTTTTTTCACTCATGTTAAAAATCGCAAAACGCTCTTTTGTTCTTGAACGAATGTAAGCGAATCTTATTAACTACTGACGCTATGGTATTAAAATTTGATACAGATGGCAGTTAAGGTCCTACTAACCTAACGAAAAAAAATTAATCCGATTTGGAAATCCCCGGGCGATTTAAATTTAAAAGTCTTACTATTTTTTTTATCATAGTAGTATATATAAATATACATCTTGACCATAATATAACAAGAAAGGACAAACTTCGACCAAAAAACGGTCCGTTATTTGGTCGATAATTAACAACTCATTTATCTAAAATACTCTCTACATTTCGTCATTTATTTATGACTTCCTCAGGAGACAAAGCTAAAATACAATGTTAATTAAGAATAAGGGATAAAATTTCAGAAAAAAAGAAACACTTACAAGCTGAATCAATAAATCTGTTTGATAGCCCATATAATATGAGAAACTGATTTCATTTAAAAAAGTTGTATTAATTAATTAACGAGCTATCAAACACTAACCAACATCCTGTCCAAATTTGTGTTTTTATTCTACTATTTCAGTAGTTCGAAAATAACAATATTCTGGATACCAATAAACAAAAAAAAAACGGAAAAAAGGAAAACCTGAACAAAGAATAAAACATTTCACTGACACTCTCATAGTAAAAAGTGAATACACCTTTCTCTATTTCTCTCTAAGGTATCCTTTTCCTTTTTTGATTTGAGTACAATTTATAAGGGTGTGGCAAATATAATAACATTTATTCTTTTATTCAATAAATTAATGAAATTGACTCTATGATATAATCTGAGCAACTTTACATTTTATTTCAAAATGTTACAATAAACGGCACTTAACTGGTCAATATCAGACTTTGAGTTTACTGATTTGTTTTCTTTAGTTATATGTACCATTTCCAAAAACAGTCTTTTTAGTGTTCCGTACGGAACACTTATAAGATCACTTCAGTGTTTGTCCGTCTGTCTGTCCGTCTGTCCGTCTGTCACACCCGATTTTCTCCGAAACTACTTGTCATAGAAAGTTGAAATTTGGTAGCAATATAGGAATTGATGGCCTCATCAGAGCCATGTAGTTTTGAAAATTAAATTTTGACTTAAGGGGTTAGTTTTGGGAGGTGAAATCGGAAATGAAAAAAAAATTTTTTTACTGGGTAATCGAGTGTGGTGTCAAATGAAAGCTTGTGAAAACACGAGTAAAAAATATATATATAATGTAATACTTGCGATCACTTTTTCTTTGTATTATTTTTAAAAAATCGCGAAAAACCGCTGTCCACCCGCCTTATCTCGGAAAGTACTTATCAAAAAATTTTGAAAAAATTCTGGAATATTCTCCAAGGGGTGTAGATTGAACGAAAATTATCACGAGTGCATTACCTGTAATAATTTATCTGTTATATAAAAAAAACAGAAATTTCAAGGTCATCAATTTTCAGTAAAGATTGGAATAAACTTTGTTGAAAACTTATTTGGGGTGTGTTTTGTGAAGTCACTGATCATTTTATATCACCGTAACATAAATTTTGACTTAAGGGATTCGTTTTGAGGGGAGAAATCGGAAGTGAAAAAAAAATTTTTTTACTAGGTCATCGAGTGTGGTGTCAAATGAAAGCTTGTGAAAACACGAGTAAAAATATATATATATAATGTAATACTTGCGCACACTTTTCTTCGTATTACTTTTAAAAAATCGTGAAAAATCGCTGTCCCCTACCTTATCTCGAAAAGCACTGATCAAAAAATTTTGAAAAAAATCCTGGAATATTCTCCACGGGGTATAGATTGAACGAAAATTATCATTACCTTTAATAATTTATCTGGTATAGAAAAAAACCAATATTTCATGGTCACCAGTTTTCAGTAAAGATTGGAAACAAACTTTGTTGAAAGCTCATTTGGGGTGTGTTTTGTGAAGTCACTGATCATTTTATACCACCCTAACAAAACTTTTTATTTCAAAAGCAATCAACGTACGGAACACTAATTGTGCAAGTTCAACTTGCACTTGACCGTTTATTTATAGTTACTTTCACGTTCCAATATAGATATTTTTTCAAAATCGAAATTATTGTCCGTCTGTTGAAAATGAATAGCCAGGGCATGATTTTTTACCCATTCAACTATCAACATTTTTTTTATATACCAGATAAATTATCAAACGAAATGCATTCGTGATAATTTTCACTCAAACTACATCTTATGGAGAATATTCCAGAATCAGTACTCTTAGAGATGGGGGGACAGCGATTTTCCAATTTTTTAAAAATAATATATATAAAAGTTTGGATGAGTATTACATCATATATATTTTTGAATTCGTGTATTTACGAGCTTTTATTTGTCACCCCACTCGATAACGGCTCTAATTGGGTCATTAATTCCTAAATTTGTGCCAAATTTCAACTTTCTATGTCAAATAGTTTCGAGAGCAAATCGGGTGTGACAGACAGACACCGAAGTGTTCCCATAGGTGTTCCCTACGGAACACTAGAAATGATATAAATAAAAAAATAATATTGACGCCAAAGCCAATCCCGTGCATATTTTGCAACAATACTAAAAATTATAGCTGACCACAAAATTATAGCAGATTTACCGCAATCTTAAAAAGTTTTATTATCCATAATTAGGTCATGAACAAAACTATTAAAAATATTATTGTTGAGACCTTGCGTATCCTATAATGTATCTCTCAATTTGTACTAAACCTCATAAATAGTACTTATAGTCATATGGTTGCTAAGATATTGTCGTTAATAATTTCAAATAGTCTGAGAATATTTCAATGCCCAAGCGAAATGACCTTCATTAGAAATATCAAATTAAGATAATTTGTAAGTAAGTATTTAGAATTTTTACTAAAATTACTTTTTTTGCATTATTAATAGAAACTACAAAAATATGTGGAAGCAGATCTAAGATTTTGTCGGGGAGGGGGGGGGTCGCACCTTAAATATTTCGATATTGCATTCACCATTTGGCAAGCAACAAAACCTTTCCTACATACCATAAAAGCGTAGCTTGACCAACAAATCGTCATGCCAAACATGACCGAATGCCTTGGTTATGGTATTTAAGGCGAACAAACGAACTTAGTTATAGTATTCACTAATCAAATTCACTTCACTAAATATAGTCTACCTAAAAGTGTTTAAAAACGTCACTTAATCGCATAAAATTGTCCGGCCAAGATATACGTATAAGCAATGTACAGAAACAAAATTTTAACTAAAAATCCTTATTTACTCAGCACCACGATATTATTTGCTTGTTTCATAGAGAAAGTTAAATTTTATTCCAGTAAATAAAACTGCAGGAAAAAAAAAGAAAACAAAAAAATGCTCCATATTCTACAGATTAACGTTGCAAACGAATCGGGAATTTTCTAATTGTAGTAATACCAAATAAGATCGCAAGTGGGAGAGATGATAATGAATAAGGTTAGAGAATATCTTGTATAAGCTACAAGAACTTCATATGTATTTTCTAGTGTTTTCTGGAGATACCCAGCATCACTACACCTTTAATTTCTGCGGCAATGGACGAACGTTGTTCCCTTACTGCGACTAAAATCTTATAATTTCCATAAGGGGAAACTATTCTTGTAAAAATAAATAATAGCAATACAAAAGTTCAGCTTATATATATATATATATATATATATATATATATATATATATATATATATATATATATATATATATATATATATACTACTGTGATCAAAAAATAGTAAGACTTTTGGAATAAAACGCAAACGGGTTATTTATTTTTCCAAATTTTATTTCGTCCCCTTCAAAATAATCCCCCTTGGATACAATGCATTTATGCCAACGTTTTTTCCAGTCTTCGAAACAGTTGTTGAATTCGATTTCTGGAATGGCCTTTAAAGCCTTCTTCGATTTGGTTTTAATCTCCTCAATCGACTCAAAACGATGTCCTCGAAGCGGTTTTTTGAATTTAGCGAATAACCAGAAGTCCGACGGAGCTAAATCAGACGAATAGGGCAATTGCGGAATGATATGAGTTGAATTTTTGATGAAAGTCGTGAAGAACCAATGCTGTGTGAGAAGGCGCATTATCGTGATGAAAAAACCAAGAGTTATCGGCCCATAATTCCGGCCTCTTGAGAGATATTCGAACGTTTGGGAAGCCGAAAAACCATTTTTAAAACAAAATTTGCTGAATTTTTTCATTCATGTTAAAAATCGAAAAACGCACTTTTGTTCTTGAACGAATGCAAGCGAATCTTATTAACTACTGACGCTATGGTCTTAAAATTTGACACAGATGGCAGTTAAGGTCCTATTAACCTAACGAAAAAAAATTAATCCCATTTGGAAATACCCGACCGATTTAAATTTAAAAGTCTTACTAGTTTTTGATCACAGTAGTACTCGTATATATAAATATACATCTTGACCATAATATAACAAAAAAGGACAAACTTCGACCAAAAAACGGTCCGTTTTTTGGTCGATAATTAACAACTAATTTATCTAAAATACTCTCTACATTTCGTCATTTATTTATGACAAAGCTAAAATACAATGTTAATGAACAATGGGGGATAAAATTTCAGAAAAAAAGAAAGAAAGAAGCTAAATCAAAAAAATCTGTCTGATAGCAGATATAATATGAGAAACTGATTTTATTTAAAAAAGTTGTATTAATTAATTAACACACACTAATCAACATCCTGTCCACATTTGTGTTTTTATTCTACTATTTCAGTAGTTCGAAAATAACAATATTCTGGATACTAATAAACAAAAAAACACAGAAAAAAGGAAAAAAAAAGATAAACCTGAAAAAAACAATAAAACATTCAAATCACTAACACTCTCATAGTAAAAAGTGAACACACCTTTCTCTATTTCTCTCGAAGGCATTCTTTTCCTTTTTTGATTTGAGTACAATTTATAAGGGTCTGGCAAATAGAATAACATTTATTCTTTTATTTAATAAATTAAAGGAATTGACTCTAATATACTAATCTGACTAACTTTACATTTTATGTGGTTTATTGTAAAACAACTGAAAATTTCAGCAGTCTACCCACTGCTCTCTTATTCGTCTATCCATCCTGAGACGCGTTTCTCCGTAT
>CM032446.1:204354485-204429485 GCA_019049505.1 Pachyrhynchus sulphureomaculatus
TTAACTCTTTATATGTTTGACATCATATAATTATGCTTAAAATTTTTTCAACATGCTACCAGAAAGAGAGAAAATTATAATACGAAGGTCGTTCCAAAAGTTCTCGACCTGAAACAGATATGGCTCTAAGATGACCAAATTATTTTGATATTTGTTAAGTGTTATCTACCAGACGGCGTGCTGTGAAGTTTCAGATACGTCGGTTTAGTGTCAAAGACGTTTTAAAATTTTGTCAAAAATTAATAAAATTGAAGTGCGAGTTATTGTAAAATACTTCATTTTAAAAGGTTTTACTTCTACGAACATTCAGAAAGAATTAAATCTGACAGTAAATGATTTTTCTCCTTCGTGTTCGACGATTAAAAAGTAGACTGCTGAATTTAAACGTGGTCTTATATCCATTCAACATGATAAATGCTCAGGACTCCCGAAAACCTCTACGACCGAAGAGATTTTGACAATAATTCACAATAGCGTACCAAATGCTCGTCGACTGAAGGTCGCTAGTCACAGACATTGTAAGCATTTAAGTAGGGCCGTGTTCACCACATTTTACACGATATTTTGGGTATGAGAAAGCTTTCCGCTCGATTGTTAACAATCGACCAAAAAACCCATTCGCATTAACATTTCTCAAGAGTGTTTAAACTTGTTTAAACATAATTCCAAGAAAAAGCCAAGGCTACAGTTTTTTGGAATTCTCATGGTGTTGTGGTCATAGACTGCCTGGAGAAAAGTAAAACCAACACCGGGGGGGTATTATACTTTACTACCGGCCCAAGTGCTCTTTCCTCACGATAATGCATATTCACACACCTTTCTAATGGTTGATGCAACCTTTGCTTCGAAGTGCTTCCACATCAAGCGTATTCGCCAGATTTGACTCCCAGCGATTACTTCTTGTTTCTAAACCTGAAAAAATGGTTGGGTGGATGAAGATTCACTTTGAACGATGATGTTAAAGCTGAAACAAACGCTTATTTTGCAGAGTTGTATAAACCTTATTATATGGGGGCATTAAAAAGTTGGAAAGTGGTTGGACTAAATGTATTGACTTGCAAGGCTATTTAGAAAAATAAAATCGCTTTAATATTGTGTTTTCTTTGCTAAGTCGAGAACTTTTGGAACGACCCTCGTACTGTTGAAACCATGTAAAACTTGTCGACTTATATGTCACCCTCCTCTTTGAATTCGATATAGTTCAAAAACTATACATTCGTTTCCTGTTTTAAGTAATATGTATATACCAATTTTTAAAACCAATATTTCGCTTGAAATCTAACATTCCCACAGACAGACAGACAGGTGAATCGACCGAGAAACAGGTTAACAGACCAACGAACATTGGAATCTATATATTTCAGGATCATGAAAAGTGAATAAATATTTCGCTTACCAAGAAATACAAAATGCAAAAAAAATATTTAAAAATTACTTACCAATATTCTTTAAAGTAAATAAAATCCTTTGTTTTACAAAACTACTATAAAACCAAATCCTTCTGTAGCCCTTTAAATACTAAACGATCAGTAACTTAAGACACAAATTATTTTACTAAATAGAACAACTTAATATTTTATTCATGACCGGACTATAGCAGTAAGTTGAATAACCCCGATCGTCGATTTGTTCTATTTTTCATGTCTTAAATTAACCCGATAGGGGTGAACGTCGGTAAAAATGTCATTTTCTTTTATTGTTATAGGTCTTTAGCTAGGATTGTGTCTGTGTTAAAAGTGAAAGGGACAATAGCGAGTCATCAAGATCCTATATATACACACATATATATATATATATATATATATATATATATATATATATATATATATATATATATATATATATATATATATATATATATATATATATATATATATATATATATATATATATATATATATATATATAAATATATATATATACATATATATATATACATATATATATATATATATATATATATATATATATATATATATATATACAGTAGATCCCCGATTAACCGAGTCGCGATTATCCGAGCTCCGGATTAACCGAGCCAATCTAAGAACGTGCGTATTAACCGAGCTTCTAAAATATGTATGTACATATTTCCATTTAAAATCGTCGGGGCCTTCGGGGAATCCCCCAGGCCCGTGTGAGGGGTTCCCCTATTTATGTTTTTGGACTCTTTCAGTATGTAAATTTGCGTGAATGGAGTAGGTGAGGTAACAGTTGGAGATTGGAAAAGAAACCGCACAAAAATAGAAGAGTGGTGTATAAATCAAGCCTCCTCGTCCTCAGGAAGAAAATCAATGAAAACCGGCGACTATGAAAGGGTTAACGAAGCTTTATTCATGTGGTTTAACCAACAGAGATCAAAATGTGTGCTTCTGTCAGGTCCAATTTTACAACAGAAAGCAATAATGATTAGTAGGCAATTCTCAGAGATAGATCAGTTTACCGCCAGTTCTGGATGGCTTGACTGCTGGAAAAAACGATACGATCGGTGTAAGACAACTGACTGTATGTGGTGAAAAACTTTCTGCTGATGTGTCATCAATTGAGAAGTTTTAAGCAGAACTTTAAAAAGCAAATCGAAGATTGTGGATAAACGTGATCAAATTCACAACTGTGACGAAACTGGTCTGAATTATAAAAATGCTTCCATCAAAAACATTGGCATCACGACAGGAAAAATCAGCTCCTGGGCACAAACGAAATAAGACAAGATTAACTATAATGGTATGTTCCAATGCATCTGGCAAGCACAAAATCCCACTGATGGTGATTGGCAAGTCTGCACGTCCAAGAGCTTTAAAAGACATCTCACCCAAAGCCCTACCAGTCTATTACAAAAGTCAGAAGCATGGATGGATGCGACCTTATTTACTAACTGATTTGAAGAAGAGTTCGTGCCATCTGTGACTAAATTTTTGAACAGAAACCGTCTTCCTATTAAAGCAATTTTGTTAATGGATAAAGCCCCCTCTCACCCTGGAGAAGGACTTCATGTGGGCGAAATTGTTGTAAAATTTTTTCCTCCAAATGTAACCAGCACAATGCAACCAATGGATCAAAGCATCCTCGAAAACATTAAAAAAAATTATAGGCGTTTATATCTTGAACATTTGTTAGAATACACAGAAAAGGAGGATATTATCAATGGGATGAAAAAGGTTACACTGAAAAATGTTATTTACTGGATAAGTCAAGCTTGGGATTCTGTGCGTACTACCACTATTACTATTCAAAAATCTTGGTCAAAAGTTATTGATTTTGAGGACTATAATGACAGTAAAGATGATACTCCATTAAATGAATTAGCTTTGAAATTGAGAAGCCATGGAGAAATTTCCTGTTCAAATTTTGACAGCGAGATAGAAGAAAAAGAATAAAGTTTATTTGAATTAATGCAAAAATTAAAAGGTTGCGAAAATATGACAAGAGAAGATGTTGTTGAATGGATTACAGCAGATGATTTAGAAAAAGAAATGAGTATTGAAGAAATAACGAATGTCTTTCAGGAAACCGAAAAATCAGATAACGACGAGGAACATGAAGCGGCGGTGGATGAACAGTCTCCCACTAAGATCTCTCATCAAGAAAGTTTTGCTTCTTTGGAAAAAGCTTTGAGGTATATCGAACAACAACCAGAGGCAACCCCAGCGGATTTGCTTCTTCTTAATAGATGGAGAAACATTGCAGCGAGAAAAAGAAGACGCAATATGAAACAGAAGCGCATAGATACCTATTTCACTATTTTATAATGTATGTACCTATTTATATGTTAAAAACGTTAATAGATCGGTTTAAAGTATTGGTGTTTATTTTTTGAATAAATAAAAACAAATCCGGATTATCCGAGTTTTCAGTTATCCGAGGAGGGTGCCCCCCACGTTACCTCAGATAACCGGGGTTCTACTGTATATATATATATATATATATATATATATATATATATATATATATATATATATAAAGGATGTTATGAAAATAGTTTAATATATTGAATCGGGTGTCTTTTTCTTCAAATTCGAACATTTTTCTAAAAATTTAAAAAAAAAAGACAGAGCTAGATTTTACTGCCAAACCGACTGCACCTAACATCAGATCAATGGCTGCCGTTGGATTAAAGAAGACGACAAAGCTTAACAAGAAATCTAAATTCCCCAATGTTGCTTAATACACGATTGAATTCATATAACTGTATATGTAAATTTTCACATATGAGGAACAAATTAAAATAATAATGAATCAGGCGCATATCCAGAACAAAATAATATTTAATCCAACAAGATTTCTTATCTATTATTTCAAAGACATGATGATAAGGCTGATAAGGATCAGGATGTGCATTTCCACGTCTTCCAGGTTACTGTCCCTTGACAGCTGACGTTGACGTTACAGTTCACATTACAGGTTTGAGCGAAAATGGTACCAGAATATGAGATATGAATGTGTTTTAATAATAATTCTAAGAGTAATACCGAAATGATAAACAATTTTCTTGTGACAAATTCAAAGTTTTTTAATGATTTTTTTATGGGTCTAGCACACGTGCTGCAAGGAAGTCCCTAAAGCGTTACAGGAGCGACACGTGTGCGGAAAAATCGTTTCACGTTGTTCTTGAATCGCTGTAAATTTTACTCGTTAGGAAACACAGTCCTGGGCAAATTATTCCAAAGGGATGATGTTCTCCATATAAAAGACTGCTTGAAAAGCGTTGTACTAGGAGTAATAACCTGAACCTCATACGGATGTGAAGTATTAGCGCGAAGCGTATTTCTAACATACACCGCTCTGGGAGGAATTAAGCGGGCCACATCCTTCAATGACAGAGAAAAATTATTACAAATTACTCACTTTGTTGTGTTCTCGAACTAATAATTCACTGATCAGACATTAGCAACACACCGTTTAAAACCTTTGTTTTATTTTCCAGTTATTTAAAACTATTATTTCGTATTAAATTAGACAAAATTTATTAAATTAAGTTATTATTTGTTGGTAGGTCCATGCAATTGATTCTTTTTATTTTAATTAGTTTTATAAACATTTGTATACTGTCACTAAATGCAAATGCAAAATTTTATTATTATTTTTTTCTAATTTAGGAATCCCTGAACTATGACAATACGAAGCTAGCAAGGAAGTCTCAACGAGTTTCTATTTTATAGAGACTACACATAATAAGTTCACTAGTTGATATTTAAACACTCTTGATACTTAATCTCTCTTTAAAATTTAGATAAGAATTTTCGTTGACCCTTGGTAGGGGTGTAAGGCATTCATAAAGCAAAGATTAGATATGAAATAAAAAATTAAAAAATAACACAGAGAATTTCTCCGACCTTGAGCTTAATATTTATTAATAATTATACGCCCCCTCAGATACATAGGCAAGTAACTCTAATGTAGGCTATACTTTTTTTTTATGGGTATAGCGCAGGTGCTGCAGGGAAGTCCCTAAAGCACTACAGGAGCGACATGTCTGCGGAAAAAAAGCATTTCACGTTGTTCTTGAATCGCTGTAAATTGTACTCGGTGGAAAATACATTCCTAGGCAAATTATTCCAAAGGGATGATGTTCTCCATATAAAACACTGCTTGAAAAGCGTTGTACGAGGAGTAACAAGCTGAACCTCATACGGATGTGAAGTAATAGCGCGACGTGTATTTTTAACATGCACCGCTCTGGGAGAAGTTAAACGGGCTACATCCTTCGAACACTTTCCATGAAAATACTTGTAGAATAGACTCAAGTCGCCAACCTTTCTTCGATGTTCCAGCGAATCAAGGCCGCCGGTCAGTTCCAGGTCTCCAATCAGACGAACAGCTCTTGTCTGAATAGAATTCAACAAATGCAGTGTATGTTTGGGAACGGAATTCCAAACATGGGAGCAGTATTCCATAGTTGGTCGAATTTGAGCTTTGTAAAGAATTAACAGTTGTTGTGCAGTGTAAAGCTTTCTGGTTCGAAATAATAGTCCCAGCTTTTGAGAAGCTCTCCTTGCTATGCCTGCACCATGTTCATACCAGGACATATTTGCTCCCAAATTAACGTCCAACAAATTGAATGACGATGTTAGAGGAATGGAGTGCCCCGACATAACTATGTCGGGTTCAGCAACGTTAACTTTTTCAGAAAAAACTGCCGCCTGGATTTTTGTAGCGTTAAATTCCACTTGGTTACTGTCACCCCAAGATAGAATTTCTTCCAGGTCTTTGTTAATTTCAATGACTTCCTGCCGTCTGTGGATATTCGTCTGAGTAGCTGATGTTCGAGCGTTCAAACGGAATGAAGAGATAAGCGTATTGTCATCTGCAAAACTGTAGATTGGATTCCCGGTATTTTCCAGTAGATCGTTAATGTAAATGAGAAAGAGAGTAGGAGACAGTATGGAGCCTTGGGGTACATCGGCGTTGATAGTGAAAGTGTTCGAAAGAAATCCGTCGACTGCCACTCGTAAAGAACGCTCTTTAAGGAAACATGAGAGCCACAAAAATACATACTCTTTGAGATAGTTTAATACACCTTCGCGTCTTTAACCTTTTATAAGGCTGTAAAATACCCTAATTTAAAAATGTTAAAAAATTATGAAGAAACATACTCACAGAACCATTTGTAGAGATACCAGATACATATATATATATATAATATATATATATATATATATATATATATATATATATATATATATATATATATATATATCACGGATGAAGAAATGTATTTCTTGATATAATCCGAGTTTGCATCCGGTGGTTAGTGTTGTTTTCACTGGTAAGTTGCAGATGTTTCGCCAAAATCTCATTTAACATTATCAGTATTTACTAGTCGCTGGTCGACATTAACTAAATAATGGTCTGTATATTTAAACTGCTGTCGAGTGGGCAAACTTTGAATCCAGTTTTCAACTTCTTGGAAAATATAGTAGTTTGACAAAACGCTGAACTTTAAATGATAATATCCTCTGTGAGTGTATATTCACGAATATATAAATTTCAAAGGTCGAAATATCGTAATATTGTTCGTCATTTCATCATATTTCTAAGTGTAGCCCCAAAATATTGCCCATGTTAGTTAGGCCTATCCTTGCAATTAGTTTCAAATCATAAGGACCATTAAATCAAATAAAATTAGTTTACTAATCAATTAAACCAATCATGGTACTATCTTGTACTGTCATTATCAGTATTAATAATATATACGTGTTCAGTAGTGGAAATTAGGTAATGAATATTATCTTTAAATATTTATTTAAGCAAAATTTCTAGCTGTCTTTAATGGAAAACCGAAAAACTCTCTCCAAATTTTATGAATAATATATGTAATCATGAATTATAAACACCAGTGGCTTCACTAGGTTAATCGAATTATTTTTCTTTATAACTATTGTAAATGACAAAAATAAATAATGGATACGGTTTTCCTTTTTTAATTAAGGGGTAATGCCATTCTAGAGCTCGGAAAAAGAAAATAGTCTTATTTTGACAATTTTTTTTTGAAATATAGTGAACGCGATCCAAAATGTACTCAAATGCTTTTATACTTTAAAGTACTTTTAGAAACTTTTAAACTTTTTTTTACAAAATAGCGGCACCAGTACTCAGTAAAGGAAGATGCATCTTATAAATAGCGGCCGGAAAGATTCTTCCTCCAATTTTTTACCTGGAGCAAAGTTCTATATAAGATTTTCTCGGGAAAAATTAAAAAATTTACATTTTTTTATGAATGGAACATATTTGAAGAAAGTGCTTAATTTTTCGGAAAAAAATCACCTAAAAAATCGTACGTACTTCGCTGGGTAATGTAATTTTGAAGGTACAGTTAAAATTTCAAATAAGTCGGTGATAATTTGAGGAAGTTATGTTACCGGCCAGTTTGAAAAATGTAGTTGCGAGAAAAACGTGTTTTAAAGTTTTACGTACTATTTTTTTATATAAATTTTCTAGATACCTGTAATCTACGATGCCTGCGCCTTATAATTGGTCTTCTAAATTAATGTTTTTCTTCTCTTTTTCCTTTCTGTCAGATTTGAAAGACAGTCGAGCTTCTTTTGCTGTGTTAGTCAGCGATCGCTCTAAAAACTTGATACGACAGGCGTCAGCCTGCATACAGAAATTGTAACAGTTCAACCCAATTTTCATGCCTAATAGTTCCATAATTTTCATTATGTTGGTAAAACCATCGTTGTACACATATACAGCTATATTTACTGCATTATCCAAAACAACTTTGCGACTTGAAACAGACTTAGGAGCTATCGACCAGACTGTCGCATTGAATCTGTCATTGCTGTTTTGCGTAAATCCACCAATGCAGCGTTAAAGTGATTGATAAATTGACTTTATTGAATTGAAAACGAGCTGCGGAAAAGCTGGCTTATGCAAATAAGTAGCCAAGAAATTGGTGGCCTTCGCTCTTTGCCAAGAGCATCATGGTGTTTCGCTAGGTGGACATTTATCATGCTATGGCTTAACATCGGTCGAAAGCTTATGGTACAATGTTCAATAACGAAAGAAAAAAGCGTCCTGTGAATAGCGTACCTTTAACGGTTTATATTAATACTATGAGGTTTATATACTACTGATGCCTAGTGACATCTAGATGAACTTAAATTCTGTAGATAAATAGATTTCTTCAATATTCAGAAAGGTACAGATTTAAGTAGCGCAAAGCATAAAAACTCTCGGATAGTTTGGAGAGCGCCGCGAGACAGTTACGCGCACTGCATAAAATACACACTTATAATCTTCTTACCCCCATAAAATCCTTTGTACCTTATTTCTAAGTCCCTAAAACATCATTTAAGACAAAAAAAAAAGTTGATTTTTTCAAATTTCTTTCTTAACAAATATCGCTGAATTCGTAAACTGAAAATAAGTAATCTACTTTTTCTGTATTAATTTTTATGTCTAGAAAAGCTTTTAAGTCTCAGAAATTAATTTTATCAAATACATGTTAACACGATAAAGTGTATAATGGTGTTAGGTGACGTAGCTGGAAATTAGCATTGTTCTGCACTTTATCAGCACGAAAAATATATGAACAAAATTTTTATCTCAATTTGTTCATTTATCTTGTGACGCCGATACCTTGCAAAATTTTTGTTGGTTCCAAATATAACATCGCTTTAGATATAAAAATTGAATGATGACGGAGTCATTTTAATTTCATTCTTATTACCTGTTGTTTCTTGTTAATTAATTTATAGTTTTAATAAATTTCCTTTGTGATAATTTTTACTCACATTGTATTATACGCTATTTCTGTAGACATTGTAGCAACTGCCAGTAAATAAATTATACTGAATTTTGTTCAATTTCATTTTCTAGAACACCATATGTACTACCATTGTGCATCTATCATAATTATAATAATGTTTTTTTTTTGATAACTAAAGTCAGTATGCAGGGATTCTGTTTATTATTCGGAAATATTTATGAAAAAAGGAAATTTGTTGATTGAGCTTTTATTTTTTAATTTCGTTTTTTACGAGGCTGCGAAAATTATAGATTGTTTAAATAATATATAAATTCAGTTAAATTAAGCATCTAATTCTTGCGATTTCGCAATTTTTATTTTAGTTTAGTTTTTGAAATTCCAATACGGTACCAAATATTAGACACTTGTGTATTTTAAGAAATGTAAAAAAATTTTCCTTTGTGGATACTCCTAATTTATGATTCTATAGAAAATATACTCAATAAAAACGTCCATTGTCGCCGTCTCACAGCTCATCAGTCGGGCTAGGGTCGACAAACAAGAGAACGGAATTTCTAGTACTTGTGCCGATACTTACGCAACATAACCTAAACATTTTTTTAGATGTATTTTCAAATAATTGAATGTTTCTTTTTATAATGGGATACGATATACTGGCATTTTTCTTCCACAATCAAAAATATTTAATAGAGAAAAATGGCATGGATATTCCCACAGTTACTTGTAATCCGAGATCTGACAGGTAAAGGAAGTTTTGTCGATGTTTGATTTACTAGATACATTTGGTTTGTCAAGGAGGTACCATTTTTCAGCAATAGAGTATGTAATTTTAGAACGACGCAAACGTGACAATGTTTTTGGATCCAGGTTTTAATAAAAATCTTGAACAAATTTGTAAGAAGGTATTGTTAATGGCCCGCTTATTAGTTATCAGATGGTTTGTTTAGATTATAAGTAATACATTGATAATAACTTAGTGATGGATGTAACTTTAAATGTAAGGCAAATAACGTGATTTTACCATGATGAACTCCCTGGAGTTTCCCACCAAATGGGGCTGACTACATGGAATTTTTCTTAATAGTTTAATAGGCTATATTTGGTAAACTAAAGTTATTTTGGGAGTAGTATAACCAGGTGAAAATAATATCCAACTTAAAAAACATCTCATATATCATTATTTATCAAAATAATTAATAATATAAATAAAAACTTATGTCACTTGCAATGTTTTGCTTGATCATATGTGCAAATCGTTCATCGAATATTATGACTTTTCACAATAATTCTGATATTATTTTCCACCTTTTTTCTCTCAGATACCCAACTTTATTAAGTAAGCAAATATGAGGTAATAATACCGCATCACATTCCTTTCATAATTCATGCAACACCCATACCAGTTGGTAACGTAATATATGGTAATGAGTAATAATTTATTTTATTATAAGTTATAATGTTTATTGTGGTATTTAATGAAGGTAAACCCATAAATTAGGTTTTTGAGTGGTAATCATCGCTCTGTAATTGTTTTAATATCCCAGATATTTTATTTCTTACTAACTAATATA
The DNA here is from genome assembly GCA_019049505.1 of Pachyrhynchus sulphureomaculatus. NCBI lineage: Eukaryota > Metazoa > Arthropoda > Insecta > Coleoptera > Curculionidae > Pachyrhynchus > Pachyrhynchus sulphureomaculatus. The sequence continues at coordinate 204,365,268 of CM032446.1, forward strand.
AATTCCATCACAATTAACTTTTATTTTTAGTGAATTTATTGGGATCAGATTGTTACAACTTTAACCTGCAAGAATTTCCTTCCGGCATCTATCTACCTATATATTTTTGTGTCCATGTAAGACAACAGTTATATTATGTTTAAAAATTGACGCCGATCCTTTGGATATGGCATATCAAAACTTGCCCTATCCATTTTGCTAAAAACTTACTTTACTGTTAAAGGATTGGGAAAGCACCATATACGCTTATTATCTTTAAGCATGAGATATTGATAAATTTTGTAATGTCGTAAATATTTATGACATAAAAGAAACTAATATAAAAAGACTATAGAAAATGACGGAAAAATATACAGGGCATTACATTAGACAAATCAAGATAATCCAATTCGATTTGTTTTACGTCGTCATGAATAACTTTCTAAAGAAGTTAAAAATTTATTGACAGATTATTACAGCCTAAAAACACGCACTAGATATATAGTTCGCGCCGTTTGTTGGCTTAAATATTTTACCAAAAAAATACATTTTAAAGTCCTTTATGAACCTGTTTGCTTGGATTTTGTAAACTATTTATGATATTCATAAAAGTCATCAAAAAGTGGTGAATGAGTCACTGCACTCTTAAAAATTCTCTACTAGGAGCAATCCTAATTTTAAAAAAAAACCTTTTGGAATATACAAAAGATGTCCGGGAGAAAGTGTGCCTAACACAGAAAAATATGGCTTTATTTTTAGTGTTCCGTACGGAACACTTATAAGATCACTTCGGTGTCTGCCGTCTGTCTGTCCGTCTGTCTATCCGTCTGTCTGTCCGTCTGTCTGTCCGTCTGTCTGTCCGTCTGTCTGTCCGTCTGTCTGTCCGTCTGTCTGTCCGTCTGTCTGTCCGTCTGTCTGTCCGTCTGTCTGTCCGTCTGTCTGTCCGTCTGTCTGTCCGTCTGTCTGTCCGTCTGTCTGTCCGTCTGTCCGTCTGTCTGTCCGTCTGTCTGTCCGTCTGTCTGTCCGTCTGTCTGTCCGTCTGTCTGTCCGTCTGTCTGTCCGTCTGTCCGTCTATCACACCCGATTTTCTCCGAAACTATTTGTCATAGAAAGTTGAAATTTGATAATTAATATAGGAATTGATGGCCTCATCAGAGCCATGTAGTTTTGAAATTTAAATTTTGACTTAAGGGGTTAGTTTAGGGGGGTGAAATCGGAAGTGAAAAAAAAAAAATTTTTACTAGGTAATCGAGTGTGGTGTCAAATGAAAGCTTGTTAAAACACGAGTAAAAAATATATATATATAATGTAATACTTACGCGCACTTTTCTTTGTATTATTTTTAAAAAATCGCTAAAAATCACTGTCCACCCGCCTTATCTTCAAAAAATTTTGAAAAAATTCTGGAATATTCTCCACGGGGTGTAGATTGAACGAAAATTATCACGAGTGCATTACCTTTAATAATTTATCTGGTATATAAAAAAAAAAAAATTCAAGGTCATCAGATTTCAGTAAAGATTGGAAACAAACTTTGTTGAAAACTCCTTTGGGTGTGTTTTATGAAGTCACTGATCATTTTTATACCTCTGTTAACAAAATTTTTTATTTGAAAAGGAATCAGCGTACGGAACACTAATTGCGCAAGTTCAACTTGCACTTAACCGGTTTTTTAATATAATCTCCATCTGTCTCGATACACTTCCTACATCTTTCATTTTATGTTTCGATTACATGGCTTGATCCGTGTATCTTCTTAAACAAAGTAGTCGTTGAGGACTGTATAGTAGGGTGGATTATTAATTTACACTGCCAATTAATTCTGTATAATAATTAACTGTAAAACAGGTGAGCTTCAGAAAGGGATTTAGCACGATTGACTACCTCTATACAGTACGTACTGTAATAGAGAAAAGCACAGAAAATAAGGTACCAATACATTTGGCCTTTATTGGTTTTCGTAAGGCATTTGATACTGTGGAAATCTGGTTCGTTCTAAAGTACCTAGGGAAAGCAAGAATAGATTCCTGATATGTAAAAATAATAGAGAACATCTATTCATCTATACATATTAAAATTGACGAAACAACTGTCACTAACAACATACCAAAAAGAGGACTGCAACAAGAAGATACTGCCTCACCTAAATTATTTACGCTGGGCTTCAAAGACGTCTTTAAGAAGTGAAATTGGGATGAGAAGGGCATCAACATCGACCGCACTAGACTGAGTCACCTTAGGTTGGCAGACGGCATAGTCGTGATAACTAATAATACCAATTAGCTACAGGAAATGTTAAATCAGCTGAATGTGGCCTCTGTAAGGGTAGGTCTTAAAATGAATTTAAAAAAAAACTAAATAAATGAGCCCTGAAGATACTAACATATATATACGAAATAAGTCCATAGAACGCGTCGACAAGTAAATCTACTTAGGTCACACTGTTAAGATTGGAAAGGAGAACCAGCATGAAGAAACTACCCGGCGAATAAGGCTAACATGGGCAGCTTTTGGAAAACTAGGAAATATCTCAAAAATTACTACCATACCCGTAAACCTAAAAACTAAAGTCTACAATACCTGTGTCCTACCTGTCAGCACATATGGACTAGAAACGATATGCCTTACTAAAGCATTTGCTAAAAAGCTCGTAACTTCACAGAAAGCTATGGAAAGAAACATGCTTGGTATGTCCCTTAGAGATAGAATTCATAACGTGCAGATAAAGAAACGAATCAAAGTTAATGACATAGCTCTATAGACAGCAAGGATAAATTGGCGATGGGCAGGTCATGTGGCTAGATCATCCCGAGACAGATAGGTATATAGGGTCACCGTATGGAGACCCAGAGAAACAGGAAGAGGCGTGGGACGTCCACAGAAACGATGGGCCGTTGATATGAGAGTAGTAGCAGGCAAGTAGTGGTAAAAGGTGGCAAAAGATAGCAGAGCAAAGAAGAGATTAGAAGTCACCTACGTTCAGGAGTGGACAAACTTGAGTTGATAAGAAGCATTACATGTCATTATAATGTTCTTTGGAAGATAGTAAGTAAAAATAACGCATTTTGTGTTCATAAAAATGGTGGCCTTAAGATGAGCTGACATTCGCTAAACCTTAAATTTGCGAGGTGGCTTATCTGCTTTGTCTGTCCACTGCATTGATTCTTGTTTTGATTCGAGATCATACTGGTAACTCCGAATTTCACTAGAGGGCATAAGATAATATATTTCTTCAAGAAATTTGCGACACCACTCCACATGGCAGTTTCGGTCAAACTATATTAGTGTATTTGGTATCAACCATACACTCCTTTAATCATGTACAAATTATTATGTAAAATTTCTCGACTACGTTCTTTACTATTTTAAATTTCGTCTTCTATCCGCTTTACATAAAATCTACGATCTTAAGTCACTGATCACTTTATTTTTATATTTTCTTCCCTTATTGGAAGAGACTATCATATAACGGTGGCTTACGATAGTGCAGACCTCTAATAAGTAGCCTCCAAGTCTTCTTGAATTTCCTTAACATCTCTCTTATTTTTTACCAGACATTTTATCTCTGCACGAATTCCAATTTTCGTTTTCACGCAACACCGTGTTACTTTCCGGACTGCTACTTCCAAAACTCATATTTAATCGGGCCTGCACTTATATATTTTGGAGTTATGTGCACAGCATTCAGCAACAGGTTTCTAGAAAAAGTAGAACATCCTTGACTCGTAAAGAAAAGTTCTTCACCAGCTGCAGACAAGGACGTAATTTATTTTTATATAACACAAGTTCAGAAACACCTTGTATATCATCTAAAATAGTTTTTATTATAAAAGATGAATATTACTACTTACTTCAAGAAATAATACAAATGGAGATAATTGCTTTGAAATTATAAGTAGGCTGTAATTGTTTGCAGTAAATAATAATAGTAATTTAAAATCAGTGGTCTGTATAAGATAATATACACAACAATTACACTAAACTAGAAATTTCTCTAGCAACGAATGCTATTACTGTATAGAGACAAAACATCTAGAATTAGAGCTAATAGTTATAAATATTGTTACCTGTCTTATGCAGTAAATTTTTTAAAAAATGTACCATAAATATACATACTCTTTTATATGCTTTTTCTAAGAAATAGCTTACAATTAGGTCATAGTGCCAATGAATATTGATCTAAGGGAAATATAAGACAAGGCATGTTGATTTAATTACATGTACTAAATCAAGGTAGCTGGGGTCGTATCCTTTACCCTGACAGTTTCTATCATGCGATTTAATTAACGACATGACTAAAATTGAAACAATCGAAAACTCCATGACGTATTGTACATCTTATAATCAAGATGCTGATGTTTATCTTGTGTGGCCCCTTTTTAGATTTAATTAGTTACATAGGTATACAAAATAAAAAAAATTCTCTCTTTTAAGTGAGACACGTGTTTTCTTAAGTATTTTTTTATGCTGAATCCAAAAAAATAATAGAAAACACACCTAAAGTTGCCAAAGATCCATTTTAATAAATAAAATGTAAACTGTACAATCATTAAAATTATGGAATAAAACTATTATTTCGGTCATCTTTAGATGTTTTGAATCTACATTTATCATAAAAACTTAAAAATATTAGGTTTTAGTGTTCATGGTTCACAAAAAAATACGCATACACCACCTTTAACTAAGCTACGTAACAAAATGCTGTTTAAAGTAAATATGTGCAACTGTTAAATTAAATAGCCGGTCAAGTGCAAGTTAAACTTGCACAACTAGTGTTCCATAGGTTAATCGCTTTTAAAATAAAAAATGTTGTTACGGTGGTATAAAATGATCAGTGACTTCACAAAACACACCCCAAATGAGTTTTCAACAAAGTTTGTTTCCAATCTTTACTGAAAATTGATGACCTTGAAATTTTTTTTTTTTTATATACCAGATAAATTATTAAAGGTGATAATTTTCGTTCAATCTACACACCCTGGAGAATATTCCAGAGTTTTTTTAAAATTTTTTGATCAGTACTTTTCGAGATTTTTCAGCGATTTTTCGCGATTTTTTAAAAATAATATAAAGAAAAGTGCGCGCAAGTATTACATTATATATATATATATATATATATATATATATATATATATATATACGAGGCTGGTTTGAAAAGTCCGTGCAAAGTCCAAGAGATGGTACCACCGGCGCGTATCGAGGTCATGTTTAGTTAGTAGCATCTCTTGAATGAACGCACACCAAGTTTCAGCCATATTGGTCTATTTTCTTTGTGTTTGGCATTCGTGTGAATCAAGGAAGTCGAGTGATTTTCAAGAAATGGGCGAAAAAGAATTTCGTGTGGTGATTAAAATTGCTTTATGAAAGGCAAAACGCCTCAGGAAACTAAAGAGAAGCTTGATAAACATTATGGTGACTCTGCACCTTCGATTAAAACAGTTTATAAGTGGTTTCAAAATTTTCGGACTGGCCATATGGGCACAAGTGACGCTGAACGTTCTGGACGGCCTGTGGAGGTTACGACTCCAGAAATCGTTGATCAAATCCATGATATGGTGATGGATGACAGAAGAGTTAAGGTGCGTGAGATTGCTAGTGCTGTGGGCATCTCGACTGAACGGGTACATAATATTTTGCATAAACATTTGGACATGAGAAAGCTATCCGCAAGATGGGTGCCGCGATTGCTCACGCTTGACCAAAAACGAAATCGTGTGAAGTGTTGCAAGGATGGTTTGCAGCTGTTCTAGAAGAATCCGGAGGACTTTAAGCGTCGTTTTGTCACTGTGGATGAAACATGGATACATTACTATACTCCTGAGACCAAACAACAATCTAAACAATGGGTTACCAAGGGGAATCTGCACCAAAAAAGGCGAAGACCGTTCCTTCGGCCGGAAAGGTTATGGCGACTGTCTTCTGGGATTCGGCAGGGATAATCCTCATCGACTATCTGGAAAAGGGTAAAACTATTACAGGTGAATATTATTCATCGTTATTGGACCGTTTGAAAACCGAGCTGCAAGAAAAACGCCCGCGATTGGCCCACAAGAAAGTCCTTTTCCATCACGACAACGCACCAGCACACACCTCAGCAGTTGTGGTCGCAAAATTAATGGAAATAGAATTCCAACTCGTTTCACATCCCCCCTATTCTCGAGACTTGGCTCCCTTGGACTACTATTTGTTCCCCAATTTGAAGAAATGGCTGGCGGGACAAAGATTTTATTCAAACGAGGAGGTGATTGCAAACACTAATGGATATTTTGCAGACTTGGACAAATCCTATTATTCGGAAGGGATCAACAAACTAGAACATCGTTGGACGAAGTGTATAAGCCTAAAAGGAGACTATGTCGAAAAATAAAAAAGGTTTACCCCAAACACATAAGTAGTTTTTATTTTTGCACGGACTTTTCAAACCAGCCTCGTATATATATATATATATATATATATATATATATATATATATATATATATATATATATATATATATATATATATTTTACTCGTGTTTTCACAAGCTTTCATTTGACACCACACTCGATTACCTAGTAAAAAAGTTTTAAGTTTTTATGATAAATGTAGATTCAGAACACTTAAAGTTGTTCGAAATAATAGTTTTATTCCACAATTTTAATTACTGGATAGTTTTACATTTTATTTATTAAAATGGATTTTTGGTAACTTTAAGTATGTTTTCTAAAAAAAATCTCAGAGTGAATGTCTTTTTTTATAATTTTTTTGAATTCAGCATAAAAAAATACTAAAGAAAACATGTGTCTCACTTAAAGGATTTTTTTTGTATATCTGTGTTATCAGCAAAAAAGGCGTCCTTTATCTTTCTCTCTCTAGTAAAGAAGAATTTCAAGAACGTGTATTTAAACATATTTACAGAGTGTTTTCTAAGTTGGATTAAAAAAAATAATAGCACTTACTAAAATAAACACTCTGTTTTCTGTCTAAACAGACTCAGATTTTTACTTGCATTAAAATAAAAACGTGATATTGTTAAATATTGTCAGGCAGAAATAAATACAATTTTAGGGTTAATTTTTGCAAAATACTACAGCTTCTTAAAATGAGTTTCAATTGAGAAAACAACTACCAACATTACCATCAACTATGCAGCCCTTCGTCGGACATAAGCCTCCCCTAAGTACATCCATCTCCTTCGCTTTTAGGCCTTGTTTACCCAGTTGTATCCCGCTATCTTCTGATGCCAAACCATCGAGTTTACGGGCATCCTCTACTTCTTTTCTCATTCCCAGGCCTCCAGTTGATTACTTTATCAATCTATCAATTATAAGAGAGTCTTGCGATGTGACCTGCTGAGTTCCACTTCAATCTGCCAACCTTCTTAGCTACATCAGTTATCTTTGACCTATCCCCTAACGATATTTCGAACCATCGCTCATTGAGCTACTTGTGAGCGGTTTATAATTTCTTGATTCAGAGCCCACGTTTCTGTTCCGTATGTCAATACTGGTAACATGCATTGATCAAATATGTTAGCTTTTAGTGTATTTGGGACATCGATAGGAACATGTTCCAAAATCTGCCAAACGCCGACCCAGCCAATGATATTCTTCTTGATAAATCCACTTTCAAGTTTTCTTTAGATATTACTATTTTTTATCCAAGTTATATATACGAATCCGTTCTTGTGATTTTCGCGTTTTCAACGTTCAGCACTGCTTCTCTATCACAGTCGTTATCATTTGTCATGAACATGGTTTTGGCGATGTTTATCTTCAGACCAATCTCTCTGGACTTGTTATTAAGTTCGCTCAGCATTTCTTCCAATTCTTCTTTGCTGTTAGATATAAACACAATATCATCCGCGAATCGTAAATGATTGAGTTGTTCTCCTATATTTATTAAATGAGATTTTGGCGAAACGTCGTGCAAATTCATTGTTAGATGAACTGATTGAAACCCGGAATTTTAATGTAATATGTATATATATATTTTTATATATATATATATATATATATATATATATATATATATATATATATATATATATATATATATATATATATATATATATATATATATATATATATATATATATATATATATATATATATATATATATATATATATATATAAAAATATATGTAATACAATATTACAGACTAGTTGCATATATATATGTCACCTTTAGAAACACCTTATACTATATAAAAAATGTCGTTAATCTTGCAGAGTTATGGTATCCCGTTAACTTCTTGACGGCGTGGTATCTTACAGTCATATAGACAACCTCGCTCTTTTTTTATATGTCTCTAATGTCCCTTTTTTTCTGTGTCTATAATGTCCCTAAACGCGACCATAGCGTAGTGGTTAAAGTGTCTGCTTTCTACGCGTTCGTATAAATAAATAATAATATAAAATTTACAACGTAATCCGTAGTATCATGCCTAGTAAAGCACTTTGGCCGTTCGAAACCGGCATTAAACTATTGGTCCTCTTTGTCTGTGGAAATACTTAAAAAAGCACCAACCACAGCCAAAGGCAAGAGGTTCGCCTACGTCCGTGTTGGATATGACACCACCCTTTTCTCGCAAGTAATCAGCAAAAAAAAATTAACAAACCAATCTGAAAGAACCGACAATTTCAAAATTCATTAGGCTATTAAAATAAGTAGAATATTATAATTTTTTTCTCTCGATAATTTTATAAAAGCCACATCTACGAAAGATAGCTGCAAATATGGCAAGACAATCAGCGATTCTTTTCCTTCTTCGAGTACCATGACCGTTCAACCGTTGATTATCCTGTGAGCTACCATCTTGATGATGATAATTGTATTGATAGCTGCTCGGAAGAGTCGAACCGTAAACTCCTCGTACCACTGCCTCAAATTTTTCAATCACTATGTTTTCCTTCTCCCTGGACCACGTCTGCCTGGAATCTTTCCCTTTATAATTAAATTCAAGATTCAGTATTTTCTCATAATGTGGAAAAAATATTCTAATTTGCGTCGCTTGATGGTCGTGACCACCTCCAAGTTCTTGCCCATGCGAGTGAGAACGCTATTGTTACTAATTCTGTCCATCCAACTGATTTTCAGCAGCCGTCGATACACCCACATCTCGAATGCTCCCAGACGTTTCAAGCATTGCTTCAGTAAGCGTCCACGCTTCCAAGCCGTACAAGACGACCGGAAAGACATATCTGCGTATCATTTTCATACTAAGTTTCAAGGACAGGTCGTGACTAATTAAGATATTTTGTTCATCATAAATGCGGCTTGGGCCTTCTCTATTTGAATTTTGACTTCCGCAGTCGGGTCCCAGTGGTCGTTGATATTGCTACTGAGATACATCAATTTATCAATTCCCTCTATCTTTGTACCACTGACTGTAATAACACCTTCAATATTAGATTCTTTGCTGCCATTCTAGATTGCATAATAATTAATAGGCCTCTTTTTGAAATAACTTTCTGACTAATTAAAAAAGTAAAGCTGGTATTTACGATAATTTACCACCCTTTATCAAATTTGAGATGTTTTTACTCTATCAATATTTATTGCTAATACTAAAATATTGATAGGTTTTTAACATGCATCTTCATTTAAACGATTAATCCCTAAATAAACGATAATTATTATTGACCATATAAGAAATATTAATACTGATTGCCTAAAAGCTGCAAAAGTAATAATTGTATTTTTCTATACTCACAAAATTTATGTTTATTACTATTAAAACAGAAATTCTATTTTGGATTGGGAAAATAATTGGTATTTGTCCCTAATTAAAACAATAACATTTACTAATGAAAAGCTAGATTTCAACAAACTATCACTTTATTATTCAAAGTAATATAATCCTAATCCACTAAAGCAAAACTAACATGTCACGTGTTTCCCGATTGTAATTTATAGTTATAGTCACGTGAACATGTTAAAGTCTCTGCAGCACTTGAGGTTCTTAAGTAAGTTAAATAAGTTTTGTTTATACATTTTTAAAGAGTCTTGTGAAATTGTAAATTAAATAACATAATCTATAATAAATAAAAATGTTATTATTCCTGAAAGTGTTCATTTACGTAATGAAATGCATCCGGCGCACCTGAATTGTATATTAATTTAAAATAATAACATGCAACATTTTTTTTTATGAGCAAGCTCACGTGCTACAAGGAAATCCCTATAACACTATCGTAAATTCTACTTGTTGGGAAACACAATCCTGGGCAAATCATTTCAAAGGGCTGAACTGCTCCATATAAAAGACTGCTTGAAAAGGGTTGTACAAGGAATGACAAGCTGAACTTCATACGATGGGAAGTATTAGCGCGACGTGTATCCCTAGCATGCACCGCTTTGGGAGGAATTACGCGGGCTATATCCATCGAACACTTTCCATTAAAAGACTTCGCCAACCGTTCTTCGATGTTCCAAGGAATTAAAGTTGCTGCTCTGTTCTGAATAGAATCCAACGAATGCAGTGTATGTTTGGAGGCAGAGCCTCAAACATGGGAGCAGTATGGTCGAATTTGAGCTTTACACAGAATTAACAGTTGTTATGGAGTATACAGCTTTCTACTTCGAATATTATATAATCTTTTAAGCTCTCTTTGATATGCTTGCAATATGTTCTTGCCAAGACATATTGGCTCCCAAATTAACGCCCAGCAAATCGAGTGAAGATGCTAGAGGAATGGAGTATCCCGTCAAAACTACGTGGGGTTCAGCAACCATAACTTTTTTAGAAAAAACTACCGCCTGAATTTTTGTAGCGTTAAATTCTACTTAGTTACTGTCACCCTAAGATAACTCGTGGGCTGAAAAGTTTCTGGTCTAGCTACTTAAAACACATTTTTTGCAAAATTCGACTTTATTCATCAATATAGTCTCCATCAAGAGCGAGACAATCAGTCTAACGCTTTTTTAAGCTTTCTATACTTTTCTTGTAGAAAGATTTGTCTTTGCCTTCAAAATATGCCTCAGTTTTAGCGATAACTTCTTCATTGGAGCCAAATCTCTTTCCCGCGAGCATTTTTTTGAAGTCTGCGAATAGAAAATAGTCGCTGGGGGCTAAATCTGGAGGATACAGTGGATGAGGAAGCAATTGGAACTTCAATTCATGCAATTTTGCCATCGTAACCATTGACTTGTGACACGATACATTGTCTTGATACAAGAGCACTTTTTTCTTGTTCATTTGGAGCCGTTTCTTTGCGATTGCTGCCTTCAAACGCACCAATAGCTTTATATAATATTCGCTATTGATGGTTTTTCCCTTCTCAGCATAGTCGATGAAAAGTATTCCTTGCGTATCCCAAAATACAGAGGCCAAAACCTTCTCAGCCGACCCGACTATTGTGTCTTTGGTCGCTTCGGGCGGCTTTCACCGGCTGCTGTCCACTCAGCTGACTGCTGATTTGATTCCGGTGTGTAGTGGTGGATCCATGTTTCATCCATTGTCACATATCGCATGAAAAAATCCTTTTTATTGCGCTTAAAAAAGTCCAAACAGCGCTTAGAATCATAAACACGTTGTTGTTTTTGATCCACTGTGAGCAAACATAGTACCCATTTCGAACAGAGCTTTCTCATGCCCAAATGTTCATGTAAAATATGACCAACACGTTCTTTTCCAATCCATCCAAAACAACTAGTAAACGATGAGTGATTTTCCAGAGGCAGAGTCCCCGTAACACTTATCAAGCCATTGTTGTGCTTGAACGGTATTTTTCCTATCAAAAAACAGTGTTTAATCAAAACACGAAATTCGATTTTTTCCATTGTTTTGAAAATATCAAAAGTGGGGTCACTGAAACCACCGTAACTTGTAAACTAATCCTCGAAATGTCATGGCATGACATGACATTGTTTGGAGGTTAGTACTTCCTAAAAATCTTATGGATTTTTTAAAAAAGGACGACATCTATGTGTCTGACCAAAAACTTTTCAGCCTACATGTTCTACTGTGTGCGAATACTTGTATAAGTAGCCGATGATCGAGTTTTCAAAGTGAATGAAGAAATAAGCATACTGTCATCTGCAAAGCTGCCGACTGGATTCCTTGGGGCACACCCGCCTTGATAGTAAAAATCTGTCGACCGTCGCTCGTAAAGAACGCTCTCTGAGGAAACGCGAGAGCCGTAAACAGAACTTTTCAGACATACCATAAGAACGTAACTTAGCCAATAATTCATGGTGCCAAACAAGATCGAGTGCCCTGGATATATTAAGTGCAGCTGCTCGAGATTTTCTAAAGTGTTCAATTGCCTTTTTTCAAACATGTGTTCCATAAGTTAGAAGATCTCCTGTTTATCTTTGCTTCCGATAGCCATATTGATAGTTGCTAGTGGTATATTTTAGAAGATGCTAATTGATAGCCTTTTCCATGATTTTGGACATTATTAAAAGCAGCGCGACTCGTCGATAGTTGTTTGGCAAGGTCTTCTTACCTTTTTTGGGTATTGACTGAACTGTAGCGCATTTCCAGCAGGAAGGAAATATTCCCTTTCTGTAGGATAGGTTGAAAAGTCTACAGAAACCTGAAGTTGGTTCTATTGCGAATTCCACCATGATAGTAATAAACTATTAAAATACTAATGAAAATTTATTGTGGAAACTTTAAACATGTATTATTTTATTTATCCTTTATCATTTGTGGAGTTATATCAAAAAATTTTAATAAACACATGCCAAACGAAACATTCCAAAATAACTAATTTGGAACAGGCGTTCACATGAATCCACTTAGATGAGAAGTCTTAGAATTAGACCGTATCAAATTTAAGTGACTTGTCGGCTTTTCACCTACAATTGAATGAGACATCTTCCCGATTAGACCACTGAATACAAAACATCGAGAAATCACTCCGATTTAACTCGGTCTAATCCTAAAAATCACGATTTCTTAAAATAACTAATTACACTAGTTAACATGATTTTTTTTCACAAGGAAACTGAATAGAGACCCTAGTTCAGTTTTTTATACTGAATTCAAATATGTTATCAGATTTCTTCTATCGGACATAGTTTTCTTTGGATAGTCATTTTTGTGTAATATAGTAAGATTTCATTGTTATAATTCTTGTAAATATTAAAGTGGGAATTTGTATTCAGAGTAATTTGGCACCAGGCAGACTTATTCATATTGAAACATGTTTTAACTCTGTCCAGGCGTAATGATGTCAAACCTGTCCTATCTTGTGCAAATATTGCACTTTTTTAGCAAACAGAGGGCCAATAGCCAGTATTATAATTGTAGTGAGTCTGGTAACACGTGTAACTACTTACTTTTGTGCTGTTTATTGTTTTTATGGTATTTGTAAGTTTTTTTATAAACGTTTCAAAATGCCAAGAAAGTGTGTTAATCAACCAAACAATTTCTGCTTCGTGTGTGGTGAACTGACCTTTAAGTTTCAGAGGCGAAATTTTACACCGCTTGTGAAAAAATGTTATGAGCATTATTTTGGGTGTAAAGCTGGTGATTTTGATAAAGACTGGGCCCCAAATTTATACTGTGTATGTGTTAGGCTTCTCACTGGTTGGAAAAATGGTACTCATCATATGCCGTTTCCAATCCTTATGATTTGAGGGGAACAGAAGGATCATTTAACTGATTGTTATTTCTGCTTAACTAAAATTAAAGGAATTACGTCCAAAACTAAATATACAGTTACGTACCCCAATTTGGCATCTGCAATTAGACCTGTGCCACATAGTGAAGAGTATCCTGTACCAGAGTTTCCAGATTTCATGACCTTAAATGATAACTCCGACTCCGACCCAGTTCATACTGGAGACGGAAAAAGCGAGGGAAGTGACCCTACATTTGAGGCAAGTAGTTCAACAGAACCTCACTTTTTATCTCAAGAAGATCTTAATGATCTTATACGGGATTTAAATTTGTCTAAAAAGTCAGCTGGGCTTTTAAGTTCCAGGCTCAAAGGCTGGAAATTACTCAAAAAAGATACAAGGATATGCGTTTATCGTAGACGCCATAGTGATTTCAGTGACTACTTCTCTAAAGTAGGCCATGTAGTTTTTTGTAATGATGTTTGTGCAGTAATGGAGGCTCTTGGACATCAACACCAGCCAGATGAGTGGCGATTGTTCATAGACTCATCGAAAATCAGTTTGAAGGCTGTACTACTCCATAATGGGAATGAATTACCATCAATACCTCTCGCGCATGCCAGTGATATGAAGGAGACATATGAATATATGAAATTGCTGTTAGAAAAAATTCAGTATACTAAATATAACTGGAATATCTGTGGTGATTTGAAGGTTATACCTTTATTGTTAGGTTTGCAGCTTGGATACCCGAAATTCTGCTTGCACATAAAACTGGGGCTCATAAAAAATTTTGTAAAAAAAAAAGGTTCTGCTACATTTATGTATTTGAAATCTAAATTTCCTAATATAATTGAAGGAAGAAATTTTTATAGGGCCCCAGATAAGATCATTAATATCGGATGATGAACATTTTGAGGAACTGTTACATCCACCGAAAAAAGCGGCGTGGAAATCATCCAAAATATCTGTTGTGGATTTCTTGGCAATAATAAAGAAGAAAACTATGGCGAAATAGTGAGTGATCTTCTGACTTCATACAAAGAAATAGGCTGCAACATGTCCTTAAAAATTCACTTCTTGGACTCCCACCTAGACTTCCTCCCTGAAAATCGTGGGGCTGTCTTTAATGAGCATGGTGAGCGTTTTCATCAGCAGATTTCTACTATGGAAAAGAGGTACCAAGGCAAAAGGAGTCCCAGTATGCTGGCCGACTACTGCTGGACCATGATAAGAGACATCCCGAAGGCAAAATATAACCGAAAATCATCATCAATAAATTTTTGTAGACTAGTGTTATTTTAACAGAAAAATCGACTCCATTCTTAATTAACTAAAAAAGAGCAACTCAAGAGTTTTTATCATTTTTTTTTTTTTTTTTTGGAAAAAGCAGTATTTTCAGAATATCTTCCTTTTTGTAGTGTAAATTTTACTTACATAGCGAAAACTATTACACATTCTCGTTTATACTAGTAATATTACCTATCGGTCAAATAATATGCATGGAAACAAGCCATATGACAAATTAAAAAAAGTATAACTCCTATCTATTAAGTCTAGTTTTAGTCATAAATATGGATAATTAGAAGCGATATCATTAACAATACATTAACACTAATTTAAATAACCCCAGCCTTGAAAAATAAAATTCATTATAAAATATGTCTAAAACCTTGTACTTTTAGAAATGTTCTTTACGGTCTTTTTAGGGTTCCGTACTTATAAGATCACTTGGGTGTCTATCTATCCGTCAGTCTGTCTGTCTGTCTGTCCGTCTGTCACACCCGATTTTTTTCCGAACCTATTTGACACAGAAAGTTGAAATTTTGCCTCTAATATAGAAATTGATGGCCTCATCAGAGCCGTGTAGTTTTGAAAGTTAATTTTGACTTAAGAGGTTAATTTTGGAGAGTAAAATCGGAAGTGAAAAAAAAAATTTACCAGGTCATCGAGTGAGGTGCAAATGGAAGCTTGTATAAATACGAATTCAAAAAT
This sequence comes from Pachyrhynchus sulphureomaculatus, assembly GCA_019049505.1. Taxonomy (NCBI): domain Eukaryota; kingdom Metazoa; phylum Arthropoda; class Insecta; order Coleoptera; family Curculionidae; genus Pachyrhynchus; species Pachyrhynchus sulphureomaculatus. Next base: position 204,380,794 of record CM032446.1, read on the forward strand.
ATATATAATGTAATACTTGTGCACACTTTTCTTTGTATTGTTTTTAAAAAATTGTGAGAAATCGCTGTCCCCCCTTATCTCGAAAAGTACTGATCAAAAAATTTTGAAAAAGTTCTGGAATATTCTCCACAGGGTGTAGATTCAACGACAATTCACGAGTACATTACCTTTAATAATTTATCTGGTATATAAAAAAAAAAACAAAAATTTAAAAGTCATCAGGTTTCAGTAAAAATCGGCAAAAAGACTTTGTTGAAAACTCATTTGGGATGTGTTTTGTGAATTTATTGATCTTTTTATACCTCCGTAACAAAAATTTTTATTTTCAAAGCAATCAACATACGGAACACTAAATGCGCAAGTCCGACTTGCACTTGGCCAGTTATTAACATTTAACGACTACTCAGGTTTAGTAAACGATACAAGTTTTAAAATAATAAAAAGGATCGTGATTTGCAGCCTTAGGAAAAATGTCATCAAATTAAGGATAACTTGTCATAATTATCTACCCTATAATAGATCTATTGACAAAAATATATTATTATTTTTTTCAACAGAGTGACACTTCTTTTGTTGATTTTCTAAAGAGGTTAAATTTTTCAATTTTTTTTTTGATGTTATGAATAACAATATTAGCTAAAACTTCGCATATTTACATTAAAACACGATCACACAGCTAACCTGTTCTGAAAATTGGTTGACTGAATCGAATACTAAATGAAAATTTAAAAAATTCAGTGGTTTACTAGCTTTCTCGTTATAAATAAAAGTATAATTTACTGTAGTGCGTAGTTTTCGCTAAAGAAGAAGAAAGTAAATAACATTATATTTGTAAGTAAGAGCAGACTATTTTTTAAATTTGTATTTTAATAAGTTATATAAATCACATATAACCTGATACTAAAATTAATAAATATAAGTGGCGACGCAGGTATGCATCCAAGAGAGGTTGTAGTATAAGACAGCAAGGGACCATTCGGTTTTCTTAGCGGTGTTGCACGGAGGCGGAATAAGTTAACTTACTGCTACAATACAATCTTTTACTTGTCATTATCGCTCTCGATGAAATTTTAAATGGTTGATTGATTTGGTGGGATGCGACACTTCAGTGACGCACAAAACGTGCAAAATATGACACCAGCGATTTCAAAGCGGAAACTTTGATCTTTCGGATTGTAACATTCTGAATAACGCCAGGCCTCACACGGTAAAAAAGGCGCGGAATTTTATATTTCCTTTTCAGATTAGGAGTTCTCCCTCACACGGCGTATTCTGAGGACATGACCCGGTCTGATTATTATATATATTTCGGTCGTAAACAAGCATAACCAAATTCTTCGACTCGAAGTCGCCATCTTTTTTTCAAAGAAAGAATCCTCCAGTTGCCTGAAAAGTGGCAAAATGTGTGCCGAATAATGATGAATGTTTTTGTTGACCGTGTTATATTCTGTTCGTAACTTAATAAACATTTTGTTGATGCAAAAAAGGTACCGAATTATACCTAGTAGTTTATTTAATGTTTAATGTAATACTTATACACCGATTTCATGACATTTTTATTTTTTTTGTAGCCCATTATCTCAGTTTTAGCTTTGACAGTCCTATGTGACTAGGACAAAAAATTGTAATTGGAAAACACGTAAGATGTGTCATATAATTATCACCTTTGCTGTGCTTAATGGATCAGGATTAGATCACATTAAATGACAAAGAGATAATTTGTTGAAGCATAACCCTTTTTAGGAAAACATATTGTTTTAAATAAGGAAAAATATTGTAATAATTATTACACCAATTGAAAATAAAATTCACGTTATAATAACAATAATACGCCCAAATATAGTCAGTAATTAAAATTATTGTTATTATTATTTTTAATCGTTAATGGTCCTTTTACGCAATTAATACATTATATACCGGGTGATACAGCCAAAAAGTAACACCCTGTAATTTTTTTAGTTTGAAAGTTACATATTTGCATTTTCACATACCAGAATGGGACATCATTAGGCTTTTTTATCACTTAAGAAATCTTTTTAACTACTTCCGGTTTGACCGGAAGTGACTGCAACTTTCTTATTTTTAACTGAACCCTGTATATTTTTTTATTAATTTCAATTCGCTTTACAATTCTCTTTCTAACGATGTGACCGGTAAAAACTGATTTAAACTCTTAGACTTAGGCGACCATGGCGGATATACTAGCAATTGTTTTTATTCGTTTTATCTCACTTTGGAAAGAATTTAAGACTATCCATTCATAGTGCCATTTTCGGAAGTCTAAGTAGCTCCTACACAATTTTATGCTTTACATTCGGTTACAGAATTTTCTCTTTAAATAATGATCAATATCACCGAAATTAAGATAGGAACACATATTTTTTATTTAACCTAGTTACACATTACAGGTTTTTTGCCAACATATATCTAACAGAACTATCTAACGCCAATTCGATTTATTATTATTTTCAGAAAATAAGAAACCTATTTATTAAATAAATATTTAAATACAAATAATAAAACCAAAACATTTAATAATAAGAATAACACAACAAAACCGATAACTGTAATTAATTAATATTAGAAAGAAGTAATATTCTAACTAAGTAACACAATAAAAATAAATAGGTAAAACTATTTTATACTAGATATAAATTTACTAGATATTTATTCCAAATGTTCAAAATGCTATCCGTTGTTAATCTTACACATTCTTGTTTTTCTCACCGTGGTTCTCATAACATTCTCCAGCTGAATTTCAGTAATTTGATTTACTGCTCTTCTTAAGCGCATTTATAAATCATTTCTGCCTGTTGGTCTGTGGACTTTTGTAAACTTTTTCTTTTAGATGGTTCCATATAAAAAAATCAAGAGGCGTAAGATCTGGCGAGCTTGCAGGCCGCTTATTAGGTCCATTGGTACCTAACCAATTTGATCTTTGATTCAAATAGTTTACTACATTTCTACTATTGTGGGCTGGAGAGCCTTCCTGCTGGAAAATAATGTCTCCACGATTTAAAGGTAAAGTTTCTAAAAAAACTGCAACATCATTTTGAATGAACTCCAAATATCTTTCTCCATTTAACAAACCATCAAATATAATAGGACCAATAATTCTTGTGCCAAGGATACCCAACCAGATGTTAAAGCCGAATCTTTCTTGATAAGCATTTTCTCACATAATTCTAGGATTTTCTTGGCAAATCTAGATTCATCCGAAAATAGAATGTTGTAATGAAATTGGTTATCAAGGTGATATCTTCGCAAAAACCAATTACAATAATCCATTCTTCTTTGGTAATCCGTTTGAAATAAATGTTGATTTATTTGATATTTGTAGGATCTGAATTTATATTTTCCTAAAATGCCGCGAGCGGTTTCATGATTTACACCGGTTTGTTCTTCAACATGTTTTATAGAAATTGTAGGATTTATCTGAACAATGGCCAATACATTGATTTCTGACTCTTCGTTGCCAATAAATACATCAGCAGGTTCAATCGGTTGCCTTCTAAACTGCTACTCTACCCTTAAAAATAATTGTTGGGTGGGTGCCTCCTATCGGGATATCTTGCCATGTACAACTCGGCGGCTTGTGGGCTATTCTTTCTGCACTCTCCATAAATTAATAACACGTCTGCTTTTTCATCCGTTAAATACATTTTTGTTAACCAAAAATTATAGTATCACTTCAATGTCCGTCTGTCACACCCGATGTTCTCCGAAACTATTTGGCATAGAAAGTTGAAATTTGGCACAAATATGGGAATTAATGGCCCAATCAGAGCCGAGTAGTTTTGAAAGTTAAATTTTAACTTAAGGGGTTACCGGGTCATCGAGTCGAGTATCAAATGAAAGCTTGTGAAAACATGAGTTCAAAAATATATATGATGTAATACTTGCGCACCCTTTTCTTAGTATTATTTCTAGAAAATGGCCAACAATCTCTGTCCCACACGCTCTCTCAAAAAGTACTGATCAAAAAATTTTGAAAAAATTCTGAAACAGTCTAAATTAAGTATAGATTGAGGGAAATTATCGCGAGTGTATTACGTTTAATAATTTTTCTGGTATAAAAAAGAAACTATGTGACATGACAGAATGGTGAAGGTTTGGAAAGTTGGGAATTCCACCGGGACTAAAAGCTACGAAATATCAATACGTATTCGGCGCAATCAACAATATTATGATGACCCAACGGATGGGTACCGACGGCAAAATAATTTTATTTTATTTGTTTATAATTAAACAAATATTTAGGTAGTAAATATTTGTTTTAAAAAAAGCTAGATTCATTTATTGACTATTTATAGATAGCTAATTTTTATTTTAAAGGTAATCACGATACGGAACACTAACTGCACAAGTCCAACTTGATCGTCTTTTTTTGCATAAGTATATGCATTTTTACTTATATATCAGTGAGAATATTTGTATTTTATGTAAACTATGTTGATGATTTCAATCCTTTACCAAGGCTGTGAATAATAAATATTCTTTATTTATTTATTTAAATCCGTTTTATTTATGTTGTTGATCAGACACCGTTTGGTTTTAAGGGTTATATATATATATATATATATATATATATATATATATATATATATATATATATATATAGGTGTATATATATATAGGTGTATATATATATATAGGTGTATATATATATAGGTGTATATATATATATATATATATATATATATATATATATATATATATATATATATATATATATGTATCGGGAATCGGTTTAGACTGTAAATAAAACTCTTTTCTTCTTTAATACTCGAAATATCGTTATTGTTTGATAGCTTCAGGAGTAAGAAAATATGAGTTAGTCTTCGAAATCAAAACTCAACATCTCGATTTTTCTGCATAAACAAATTTGTGAAGAAAAGAGTTTTATTTACAGTCCAGACCAATTCTCGATAATCAAACACGCATCTATATATATATATATATATATATATATATATATATATATATATATATATATATATAAATAAAGAGAGCGATATGCATATTCTAAAATCCATATTTTATTACTCTTTATGGAATTTATCCATATTTTCTCTCAAGTCAATGACCCCCTCTTGATATAGCCCATAGCAATGCAAGATTCTTGATTTATAGGGGCCACTTTCACTACACCTATGTACGAATAAAAACAATACCAGCGTTAAAAAAAACTTGATAACCTGTGAACGAGATTACTTTGTATATTATAGAATGTGCGTGGTGTAATATTAATTACGCTTCAAGTTAATTTTTATGGTACAATAAGATGCATAATTATAACCAACACAATATCGAAAGTAATTGTGTTTGGAATGTAAATTTATGCTTCCAGTTAGTAAAATATTGTAAACAAAAGGGTGCATAAAAGATGTTTAATATACCATAATTTGGCGGGATCAATTGTCTGTTTTGATTGGTATGCTTAATCCCATCCGGAAGACAATGACAAACTACCCGTAGTATCATGCTAAGTAAAACTTGACTGTTCGGAACTGGCATTAATCTGTAGGTCACCTTTGTCTGTGAAATAGTTAAAAAGGCACTAACCACATGCAAAGGCGAGAGGGTCGTCTACATCCGTCTCGGATACGGCACTTCAAGAAGAAGACGAATTCCGTCCCCTGGTTGCTGTAAATATTTTCCCTGCGCTAGTTGTTTACAGTGTTGTAAAATGATAGTTTTTTTTTTATTACAAATGCTCATATGTGAGCAATTATAATATACCAGTAAATGAAGATGGTTAAGGGGTTAAGGCGGCGTACCTTGATATTTTCAAAAAATCTATTTTTTTTTGGTTAGATTTATTATTTATACTTTTAATTATATTACAAGCTTTACAAAATAGAATCACAGGTTGAAGGTAATATAAAAAAAATTATAAACTTTTAAAACGCGGATGCGGTACTTTTTTTATTTTGCGTTTTTTTTCGAAACAACTTTTTTCAAACTCGTGTACAAAATATCTCGAAATCTACTGAACCAATTTTGATAAAATTTATACCACATATTCTTTATAATATTATCTTAAAGTTGACCTCCTGTTTTTATCGATTGGATGCACCGTTCATTTTTTATTAAATTTTAAAGCTCAAAATTTTTGTTAGAAATCCGAGTTTATTCTCACTTCTACAAAAAAAAATTTAAAATTTTTTCTATGTGGGGCCACTTAGCTATAACCTTTCTTAACAATAAAAAATGCTTTGTTTAGTTTTTAGACGATTTCTGACTGAGAAAAAAATTCCACGGGTAGCAAGGATTTTCAAAATAGGGTCCTACAGGAGGGTTCATATCTTGTTCGTTTTTTAATTTTTTTTAATATTTGTTGTTAAAACTATAAGGTATTTGTAAAAAATAGAAATTATATTATATATACAATAGCTGCGTCAAAAAAAATTATTTTATGCCTATTTTTCCGAGCGCCAAGGTGGAGTAACCTCTTAAGATACATTATTTATAAATTATTCATCAGTGTCATCAGTACAGCTATAGATTCGTTTATTGATTTTTTCCAGTAGACAGTTAAAGTAGGAAAGAGTATTAAGCCTTTGGGTACACCGTCACCTTGCGGGGAACGAAAGTGAAGAACAATGAACAAAACTTTTTAGAGGCATCATAAGATGAGACTTAGTCAACAACTCGTCATGCCAAACACGGACGAATGCCTTGAATATATCAAGCGCCACTACTCGAGACACGTAGGTGCAAATACCAGCTTGCAGAAGTAAATTACATATTCGCACTTTCAAAAAGACTTACCCTCAGTAGTAGCTGCATGCAGATATTTTTTTATTTATTTCTATATCTTTATTTAACTTCAACAACGATCATTAGATCTTACAACGGTTTCTGGACTTATCCTTAACTAACCTACAGCAGAGCAGGTGAAGTAATCTGCAAATTTATTTCTGCCAAAAAAATTATAAGTAAAATTCGCATTTTTTTTTCATAAAGATCTATAAATTATGATTTACCCAGCACTTCCAAATTGAGAATACGCAATTCTCAAACACTAAATTTAACATTCTCAGACCAAAAAATAACTTAATTCAAGCATTTCAAATGGATATTTTAAATGACTAAGTGTTTTATGTTGGCGTATTAACAAAAAAATAACCGGTCAAGTGCAAATTGGACTTGCCCAATTAGTGTTCCGTACGTTGCTTTTAGAACAAAAATTTTTGTTACGGAGATATAAAATGATCAATAACTTCACAAAACACACCCCAAATGAGTTTTCAACAAAGTTTTTTTTTTCGATCTTCACTGAAAACTGATGACCTTGAAATTTTTGTTTTTTTCATAATAAATTACTAAAGGTAATGCATCCGTGATAATTTTCGTTCAATCTACACCCTGTGGAAAATGCCAGAATTTTTTTCAAAATTTTTTAATCAGTACTTTTGGAGATTAGGGAGGCGGCAGCGATTTTTCGCGAGTTTTTAAAAATAATACAAAGTGTGCGCAAGTATGTATTTTTTAACTAGTGTTTTTACAAGCTTTCATTTGACACCCCACTCGATGACCTGGTAATTTTTTTTTTCACTTTAGACTTCCCAAAACTAACCCCTTAAGTTAAGATTTAACTTTCAAAGCTACACGGCTCTGATGAGGCCATCAATTCCTATATTAGAACCAAATTTCAATCTTCTATGTCAAATAGTTTCGGAGAAAATCAAGTGTAACAGACCGACAGACGGACAGACAGACACCGAAGTGATCTTATAAGTGTTTCGTACGGAGCACTAAAAAACGTAAGCGGCCTTTTATTAAAACTGGGAATAATTATAAAAGAAAATAATTTTCAGCTTTCACGGCTCAAGAATTCCTGGGCGAATGATGGCTTTGTAAATTTAAAGCCGTAGTTGTCAACACAGACCAGTTTTAAAGTTACTCATTAGTGAATTCGACAGTAGAAATCTAAAGAAGATTAGATCTAGATCTAGATATTAAATTTTGTTCTTGTTTTAAACCTGGGGGTCTCCTTGCGCACTCGTCAAAATTACTCCTTTTTCGCGAATTGTTTGAAAATCCATTGATTGTTGGGATAATAATGGTTTTGGGTACATTTCCGGCTAATATATTTCCAGGGTCAAGTTTCCAGTCATTGTTTTAGACTGATAAACCATAAATATATATATATATATATATATATATATATATATATATATATATATATATATATATATATACATATATATATATACATATATATATACATATATATATATATATATATATATATATATATATATATATATATATATATATATATATATATATATATACATACATATATATACATATATATATATATATATATATATATATATATATATATATATATATATATACATGGATAGAAAAAGTAATTTATTCTCCTTAAAATAACACTGCTAAACTTACAAACATTTTAATATGTCCTTTTTAGTGATAAATTGCAAATTGTTTGATAATTAAAATCAAATCTAAATTTAAAAACTTTACATTACCTTAACAAAGAATTCCACCAATGTCTTTCTAACTTCTATAAATTGGCCAGCTTCAAACTGCTAAACAATTGATTCACCTTTGTTCAATCACTTAAATGTTTCACTATATTTACAGAAACTTTTATTTTGAAACTATTTTTTCACGTTTCACTTGAAAGAGCGTACACACGCCGCTACGTTACAACCGCGAACAGAATGTTTGTGTTTTCAGGTTCTTTTCGCTCATTCCAACATTTAATAGTTAAGTCAATGTATAAAGACAGGTAAGACATTGACGTCGCGCAAGGGGAATTATAATTGACGGTCAACCTAGTAGTTTCTGGCTTTAGATTATTAATTCCTCAAATCTGAATCTTATGATATTTAAATAACTATATACACATACACACACACACACACACACACACACACACATGTATATATATATATATATATATATATATATATATATATATATATATATATATATATATATATATATATATATATATACATATATATAGATAGATAGATAGATAGAGACCAGCAAAGTTCGTAATATATGGGAATTTTTTTTATTATTAGATTATCCAAATTTATTTTTCAGGTCATCAGTTCTGCATGTCCGATAATCAAAAATTGATTTTGACATATGTGTCTTGGCCGTTGGTATGGCGGGAAATTTACCTAAACTGATATGAAATCATCAAAATTCGGGTTAATTAATAGAGTATCGAAAAAAGTCAAAGAATTAAAAGTATTTAAAATTTGATTTAAACCCTACTTACAACGTTTTGAGGATCTACTGTACATAAAAAAAATTTAAATTGCTATTTTTTTTTAAACATTTCTTTATCTAACTAAAACTTTCCATTTTTTTTTAAGGTAAATTTCTTTTGTTCTAATCATAATTAGAAATATTCTTTTGTTTTTAGTGTTCCGTACATATAAGATCACTTCTGTGTCTGTCTGTCCGTCTGTCGCACCCGATTTTCTCCGAAGCTATTTGACATAGAAGGTTGAAATTTGGCACTAATATAGGAATTGATGGCCTTATCAGAGCCGTGTAGTTTTAAGAGTTAGATTTTGACTTAAGGGGTTAGTTTTGAGGTGTGAAATCGGAAGTGAAAAAATCTTTTTTTACCAGGTCATCAAGTGGGACGTGAAATGAAAGCTTGTAAAACACGAGTTCAAAAATATATATAATATAATACTTGCACGCACTCTCCCTTATCTCGAAAGGTAATGATCAAAAAATTTTGGAAAACTTCTAGAATATTCTCCACAGAGTGTATATTGAACGAAAATGATCATGACTGCATTACCTTTAATAATTTATCTGGTATATAAAAAAAAAAAAAAAATTTGAAGGTCATCAGTTTTCAGTATAGCTCGGGAAAAAACTTTGTTGAACACGCATTTGGGGTGTGTCAAGTGACTGAACATTTTATACTTCCATATCAAAAATTTTTGTTCTGAGAGCAATCAACGTACGGAACACTTATTATACAAGTCCGATTTGCACTTGGCCGGTTATTTTTTTTTTTTTGACAAATGGGATAAATAATTCAAAAAAAAGTAAAAGAAATTTACTTTCCACCCTTTAAATTACATTCTAAACACTTTTTATTATTTTAGTTTTTGTGACGATGATGAGATGTCAATTAACCCGACTTTTCATCATTTCATATCAATTTATTCAAATTTCCTGCCATACCAACGGTCGCGTGACTTATGTCAAAATCAACGTTTGGGTTATCGGTCATGCCAAACTGATTACCCAAAAAAGAAATTTGGATACTCTGATAATAAAAATTTTTCCCAACATATGTTACTAACTCTTTGCCGGTCTCAATCGAAATGTGCACTCTAATATAATTAATGGAAGTTCAGGTTACGGACTGCTTCATAGATGGAAGCGATTATTACGATGCGACAACACCGGTCAGCTTGTGGTCCCTCGAAGTCATTCAGTGTTTTAATTCCGAAGAATAAATGGAAACGATGGAAAGTTACTTTAAGTTGGTACGACCTCTTTCCAAGAACCATAATTTATGAAGCATATTTACTAACAAAATAAAATTTTAATATCTAAGTAGAGATATTAAATTGTTGGGTCAGACTTGTGGAAATAAGGGATAAAATACTTTATGTTTATTTTAGGAAACTGAAGATTATGTTATTTCTTATTATTTAAAAAAAAAGTAGTACTCGTATTTACAAAGGTGACCTTAAAAAAATAAATTAACTTTCCGACTGATATTTTCATCGGTAATATTGAGTAAATAACCTTATTTTACTTGTACGGTAATGATCTTTAATTCTGTTGTTTCTAGAAACCACAAATACCGAATAATTAAGGGTTTTTGTTAAAAGAATATAACTTTAACGTTTTAATTTTTCTATACATCTTAACCAGATTGCAGGTGCCAAAATTAAAATGCTTTTATCTCCTTCATTTTTTGATGATTTTGACCAAATTTAAGTGTGACCTACAATTACTATACGTCATGGAATCCTCTATTTTTTCAATTTTAGTTAGATGGTCAACTAATTCAGATGACAGGAGCTATTAATGCACAAAATGCTTTAGCTGTTCCTTGACTGTCCTAGATAAATAAACCTGCTTTTTTATTTTTTTCAGATCAACATAAATTTTAACGTAATTATAGATCACTCTTAGAAAAACCATGTCTACTACATCTATCAATATCAGAATCATTGTATCTACATTTTAAAGAAATCAAGTAAAATAAATTGATCAAATAATGTTTGACATTGACATGTATCAAAATTAAAATGCTTGTATCTATTTTATTTCTGGATCAAATTCGATCAAATTGGAATGATATAATGTAAAATTAATTTGTAGATATATACAAATAAACAAATTTAATTCCTATTAAAATATATTTAGCTGTAACAATATGTCAAGCTTAAGAACACACTAAATAAATCGTGATTTTCTCTTGGAAAATTCTGAGCATTGTAAATAAAGCCAAGACACAGACCAATGCTTTTAAAAAGATGGATGAGATTCCATTGAAACGTCAGTGAAACCGTCCATCGAGGGACTTTAAGCTAACACGGGATACCCGAAAAAAACACTACTACATATATATATATATATATATATATATATATATATATATATATATATATATATAATTTTTTTTTCAATTTTTCGCAATATTCATGTTAAGTGCACATTAAGGGTGAAAAAATACGTTCTCTTTTCAAAAAAGTTCCGCAAAATTTACGTAAAACATTGTAGATCAAGTTTTATGATGCAAAATCATAGATATGACACAGATCTTGGAGAAATTTTCATGGCGCACGAGTAATATTGGACAAAGACAGCGAGAACGAAGCGCTTTTTTTAAAAAAAAAATGTACACATCTAAAAAACTCGACAAGAAGGCAACTTCAGAAAAAATGTTTCAGACAAAAGTTTTAGCATTTGTATATGGGAATTGAGTGGGTCTATTAAATTTTGGGCCCAACACTGTGTTGGGACTCTATGAGTCCCAAAATTTAAAATTTAAATGGAAACCCAATATCTTTAATACATATTTGAATTCTGCAAGAATTTTACGTCCGAGTAAAGATTTAATTTTGAATGGGCCTGATTGGGCCACTTGGAAAGAATTATATCTGTGTTAAAAGCTAAAAACTAAGGTAAAAAGTCGAGTGACAAGCCAATATTTTGTTGTTTTCTTACGTCGAGCATGTATTTACAGGAGTTCTTGTCTCCCCCCGCATGCAGCGTAAACTTTCCTAGTAACATGCTTCACTTGAAAGCTTTATAGAGAATACATTTTCCACATTACCATTGTTATTTGTTTACATATTCTTTGACATTTTTTTTTAGGTGTGTCAATCTTTTTTCCAAAAAATGGTTCGTTCTCACTGTCTTTGTCCCATATTACTCATGCGTCATGAAAATTTCTTCAAGATCTGTGTCATATCTATGATTTTGCATCATAAAACTTGATCTACAATGTTTTACGTAAATTTTGCGGAACTTTTTTGTGTCATATCTATGATTGTTCTTGTTCTACAAGGCTTCCCGTAAATTTTGTGGAACTTTTTTGAAAGGAAAACACATTTTTTTTCACCCTTAATGAGCAGTTAACATGAGCATTGCGGAAAATTGAAGGATTTTAGCGGGAAACGGCCCTCGGGAACGGATTCAGCATCAAAAAATGTACAAGGAAACACCTTCATAACCCTTAAATTCAAATTAGATGTCTAACGGGGGGCTGTTGAAGGGGAAAAGAGGATTGAGAAAAAAAAAATATATTTTCAATTGATGGATGCGACCTCTAAATATTAACAAATTTTTCTAAAAATTTAGGGGCTTTATTTTTTCATAGAATTGAACATTTTGCGGGAGTAGGACCAAAGAAAAGCAAAAAAAAATTTTTAGCTTGTCACCCTAATATACATATATATATATATATATATATATATATATATATATATATATATATATATATATATATATATATATATGTATATATATATATATATATATATATATATATATATATATATGTATATATATATATATATATATATATATATATATATATATATATATATATATATATATATATATATATATATATACATAAAGGGTGTTTTTTATAGAGGTATAGAACTTTGAAATGGAATAAAACAAAGATGAATTTTTTAAATTGACATGAAATTTACTTTATTCGAAAGATAATCTTCTGCTCTGGCATTATAATTTAAATATGACTTCTGGCATATGACCGCCACGGCTGGCTCGGACGTAGTCTAATCTGGAGGTCTAATTTTCGATGACTTTTTCCAACATTTGTGGCCGTATATCGGCAATAACGCGGCGAATGTTGTCCTCCAAGTGGTCAATCGTTTCGGGCTTATCGGCGTAGACTAGCGACTTCGCATATCCCCACAGAAAATAGTCTAGCGGCGTTAAATCGCACGATCTTGGAGGCCAATTCACGGGTCCGAAACGTGAAACTATGCGGTTACCAAACGTTTCCTTCAATAAATCAATTGTGGCACGAGCTGTGTGACATGTTGCGCCGTCTTGTTGAAACCACAGCTCCTGCACATCATGGTTGTTCAATTGATGAACGAAAAAGTCAGTAATCATGGCTCTATAGCGGTCACCATTGACTGTAACGTTCTGACCAGCATCGTTTTTAAAGAAGTACGGACCAATGATTCCACCAGCCCATAAAGCACACCAAACAGTCAGTTTTTCTGGATGTAACGGTGTCTCAACATACACTTGAGGATTATCATCACTCCAAATATGGCAGTTTTGGTTATTGACGTATCCATTCAAACAAAAGTGAGCTTCATCGCTAAACAAAATTCGCTTATCAAAATCGGGATCAACGGCAATCTTGTTTTGGGCCCATTCACCGAATCTACGCCTTACTAGATGATCGTGTGGCTTCAATTGTTGCACGAGTTGGATTTTGTAAGCACGCAAACCAAGATCTTTCCGCAAAATCTTCCATAAATGGATGGACACATATCCAATTCCTGTGCACGATGGCGGATAGACTGATTCGGGTCTTCCTCTACGCTACGCTCTACAGCAGCAATGACTTCTTCTGTACGCACTGTACGACGTCTCTGTGGATGCGTATTAGCATTTAGAGTAAACGTGGTGCGAAAACGTTCCATAGTTAATCGAATTAATTGCTCTGATGGACGATTATGTTGACCGTAAAATGGACGTAGTGCGCGATACGTATTTCGAACAGAACCATGATTTTCAAAATAAATTTGCACAATTTGGAAGCGTTGTTCAGGCGTCAGTCTATTCATGTTGAAATGCCAAACCAAACTAAACATAAATCACTTGACAGCTGACAAAATGGCCGCCAGTTAAAAAAGCGTTGCCAACTTAAAGTTTTATACCTCTATAAAAAACACCCTTTATATATATATATATATATATATATATATATATATATATATATATATATATATATATACATACATAGAAGGGGTTATCAAACTCGTGCTATATATTTTTAAAATATCATGGCGACCACGCTTTTTCTCTGATTCCCACCACATTTGTGTTCAATATTGTTTGGCAAATCATTGTTCAGTATTGTTTGGCAAATCATTGTTCAGTATTGTTTGGCAGATCATCATGGAAAGATACATAATTGCACAGTGTATACAAATTGTAAAAATTTATTACAAAGATTATAAATCTATTCGGTCTACGTCTCGCGCATTACGTGACATTTATGGTCATAACCGACCTACAGAGCAGAGTATTCGTAATTTAATTGGGAAATTCGAGTCAAATGGTATTAAAAATTCAGCACATCAGAAACGTAAACATATTGCTGAAAACATCGATGCTGTGAATCAAAATGTGAATCAAAATCCAGAACAATTAATTATCCGTCGTTCTCAAGAACTTGGAGTTTCTTATGACACATAGAATATTCTCAATAAAGATTTTCATTTGAAGGCGCACAAAAATTAATCCTTTAGTTTGATTTAATGTCTGGAGGTGTAACTGGACCGTCCTTTTTTGAAAACAAAAATGGCAATGTAGTTACTGTCAATGGAGGATGTTACACAAAAATGATTACTAATATTTTTCTTGCGTAAATTGATCTGAATGGCATATAGTTTCAACAGGGTGGTCCAATATGCCATACATCTCGTGACACCATCAATTTATATAGAGAAAAGTTCAGTGATTATGTAATCTCAAGAAATGCCGATGTGAACTGACAT
Source organism: Pachyrhynchus sulphureomaculatus (assembly GCA_019049505.1). Lineage (NCBI taxonomy): Eukaryota > Metazoa > Arthropoda > Insecta > Coleoptera > Curculionidae > Pachyrhynchus > Pachyrhynchus sulphureomaculatus. Next base: position 204,396,048 of record CM032446.1, read on the forward strand.
GCTATATAACTTCGTTTGCTTCAGTAAACCATAAACACTGAATGACCGTAAAACTAACATTATTCGTGTAATTAGTAAATAGTAAAATAAGTGCTGATTTATGTGGAAAAGTGAACAAAAATTGATGTTCCAGAAACGAATATTTAAAAAAATCCAGAGGCGGTCATCACATATATATACATATATATATATATATATATATATATATATATATATATATATATATATATATATATATATATATATATATATATATATAAGCGGAGGTCCTAGAGCCTTGGCCACTACCCGCACTTCATACACCATCTCTCTCTGTCCCACAATTCCTTTTCTTTTAACTCTCTGGAACTCATTGCCTTCTATTTTCTCTCCATGTCGTTCTTGGTTCTTTTTTCTTTTATTCCACGGTACATATTGTACAGCCTACTTCGGCCAACTTCCTTCTCCCATGGGCATTACGTGACCGTACCACATCAACTGTCGTTTTTCTATTCGATCTATCACTGTCTCTGTCATCTTTAATCTTTTTCTGATTTCTTCAGTATACGATCTAATCTTGACACTACACAGGATCGTCACAAGTAGTCCATTTCAGCTGCTTTTAATCTATCTCGAGTATTCATTTGCCAGCATTCTGTGCCGTGGGTCAGTATAAGTTCAACGATTACCCTATATGTCATTGCTCTCGCACACGTGCTACAGGGAAATCCCTAAAACGCTACAGGACACGTTGGTCTTGAATCGCCGTAAATTAAACTCGGTCGGAAACACAGTCCTGGTCAAATTATTCCAAAGGGATGATATTCTCCATATAAAACACTGCTTGAAAAGCGGTGTACGCGGAGTAACCGCACCGCTTTGGGAGGAATTAAACGGGCTACATCCATTGAACACTTTCCATGAAAATACTTGTAGAATCGATTCAGGTCGCCAACTATTCTTCGATGTTCCAACGAATCAAGGTTGCTGGCCAGTTCCGAGTCTCCAATCCATCTTTTGAGAAGCTCCCTTTGCTATGCTTGCAACATGTTCATGCCAAGACATATTTGCTCCCAAATTAACGCCCAGCAAATTGAGTGACGAGGCTAGAGGAATGGAGTGCCCCGACATAACTATGTAGGGTTCAGCAACGTTAACTTTTTTAGAAAAAACTGCCGCCTGGGTTTTTGTAGCGTTAAATTCTATGTGGTTACTGTCACCCCAAGCTGTAGCTGATGTTCGAGCGTTCAAAGTGAATGAGGAGATAAGCGTACTGTCATCTGCAAAGCTGTAGATTGGATTCCTGGTCTTTTTTAGTAGATGGTTATTGTTAAAGAGAAAGAGCAGGTGACAGTATGGAGCCCTGGGGCACACCGGCGTTGATAATGAAGGGGTTAGAAAGAAACCCGTCGATTGCCCCTCGTAAAGAACGCGAACAACAATGCATCTTGCAAAACACGATCGAATGCCTTGGATATATCAAGAGAAACCGCTTGAGATTCTCCATAGTGTTCAATCGTGTTGTTCCAAATATGTGTATGTTGGGAATGAGTAGTGCCAAATATGTGTTACATAAGTTAGAAGACCTCCTGTTGATCTGATATGTTCACGAAAGCCATATTGATAGTCGCTAATAATATTGAATCCTTTAAGATATTTTAGAAGATGCTGATTCTTTTGCGCGCCCAGAAGCTTTTTTGGTGTCCAGCTTTATTAAAATACGTTTTATGATACGCTGTCTGAAGACAACATCGGGCATCCTTGACTGTACTTTGAAAATAGTAGGTGGTGTTTTTCCTTGGAAATCAACAGTTGTTGTTGCAATAGAATTATCTGGCCGTGAGAATAGTGGTATAGTGGATTTAGTGAAATTTTGACTAACCTCCTTAGCGACTGACCAAAAGGACCTGAAATTCTTGAGGCAAGCAAGAAGTTTGTTTCCAATTCGTTGACTGTGTACCTCCTTGGTTTTATCGATAATTTCTTTGCATCTGTTCCGGACACGAACAAAGATGTTACGATTTATGACGTTAGGATTTTCACACCATTGTCGGTAGGCAAGATGTTTAGAAGTAACAGCTTCTTTGCATTTTCGGTCAAACCAAGGCTTGCCTTAAAAGGCATTTCTTCGAAAAAGGGATGTAAGTGTCAATACCAGCTAAAATAACATCGGAAACCTCCGTGGCGCAGTCAGATGGGTCGTCGGATCGAAAACAAACGTCCAACCAAGGGAAAGTTCGAAAATATATCATGACTTCTTCCCATTTAGCAGATTTGTAGTGTCAAATCTTGCACGGTTTAGGCGCATCTCTCTGATTGGTCGGATACTTGACGTCGAAAGCTGTTTATTTATGGTCGGAAGAACCTAACGGCGGATTTACGGTGACAGTGTAAATCTCTGGATTGGTTGTTAGAATCAGATCAAGAAGACTAACGAACTCTCCGTCTCGATCAGGGATTAGTGCTGGCTCGTCATTAAGCTATGTTAAGCCACACCTGATTGAAAATGATTCAGCTTCACGACCTTGTTCGTCGATAGTATTTGAATACTTAAGCCAGTTGATGTTGTGGACATTAAAGTCGCCCAGGATGGCCATTCCGGCATCTGGAGGGTTAATCTGTAAATGATCGATGGTATCTGCAAGAGAAGCGAGAAGTGTTCTAAAGTTAGTATCACTTGGTGGTCGATAGAGGCAGCAGATAAACCTTGTGGTTTCTTAAGTTGTTATTTTTAACCACATAACTTCGAAGTTTCGGGGCTCCAAAGCCTCCTCTCGTTGATAAGAGAGGTGCCTCATCATGCTATTTAGTCCCACAGTCTGAGGACATCGGCACAGCTACGAAATCACACCGGGCGATGCCTGGTGGGATCTGGGTATCTACCATCTTAGTTGTTCTTTAAGTCGCCTTCTACGACAGGCAGAACGTACCGGGTGAGATGTTCTATCCCGCTCCCCCACGGGATAATATTATATATTAATATATATATATATATATATATATATATATATATATATATATATATATATATATATATATATATATATATATATGTACTATATATGTACTATATATATATATAATTATATATATTATAAAATAAACAAAATTCATTTAAACGTTTTCTCTATATTTTACAAAGTCATAAATTAACCAGCCTCATACTAATAAACTAACCCGTATATCTGTAAAATATTAAATATACACTCTTTTATAAGTTATAAATATGTCGAGCGTATTTTCTATTTGAACAGGACCACTTGCAAAAGAAGACTGAAACACTTATTAATAATTAATTCGGTTAATATATTACCATTTATCTTTTGTTTTTAACTACAATTTTATTATATTTTTCCACGCAGCACGCCTATGACTATCACAGGTGAACCAACAAACGCCACTACCACACTCTACTATACCATCATGGTCCTCTGCACCCATTGAAAGTCATTTAAAACCCAATCTTATTGGGCCACAAGGTCAGCAAGTATGACGTCACATTAACACAGTCAAATTACAGTACAGAAATTTCAATCTGGACGTGGGTCAATACTAGGAAGTAGTAAAATCTTTTGATGTGGTTAGAAATTAGTAACTAACCGTATAGATTAAGCAACTGTACATTCCAGAGCATAATCAGTTACGGTTTTACGGGGGTTATTATAAAGATAACTCAGACAACAAAGTCTAATCTAAAAAAGGCTACATAAAATTCAATTGAACATTTTGTTGCATATTGAGTCTGTCCCATAAATAAGTATAATAAATCCGGAAAAAAATTTATTGTAAATGTAAGCATAAATTACTAAAATTCTTCAACATAGCACACTTGTGCATCGACACAACGTTGCCAGCGCCTCTACCAATCGCAGTACACTTCCGGGAAGGCGTCGACGGGAACCACATTCAAGCACCTCGTCAGGGCCTCTTTGACGTTATTCAGCGTTCCAAAATGATTGCCCTTCAAGCTCCTTTTTATTCTTGGAAATAAAAAGAAGTCCGGAGGTGCCACATCGGGGCTATAGGGCGACTGGGGCAGCGTTCTCATAGCTAAATCTCCTATAAGAAAAATGCGATGCACTGTGGTTTTCGGAATATTGTACTCATCTGCTAACATTCTGACTCTCAAGCATCGATCTGAATTGAGCATGACTCCTACTGCACATTTTCGTTGCACTGTGTCATTGACGGACGCCCAGGGCGTTCCTCGCGGCATCGTGAATTCGTGAGGCGACCCTCGAACAGGGGTCCAGTCTAGCAGCAATACGCACACTGTAACGACCCGCAGACAAATGACGTGGGTTGTGTTACTTTCCCAAAACCTCTCACCACCTTTCGCACCACAAATCGCCCCACTCCAGCCGTCCGCGCTGACGGGAAAAAAATGGTTCCGGTGTGACTGGGAAGAAAGGCCTCAATAAGATCTTTGTTAGTATTCCATACGTCTGTCACACCCGATTTTCTCCGAAACCATTTGACATTGAAACTTGAAATTTTGCACTAATAGGAATTGATGGCCTCATCAGAACCATGTAGTTTTGAAAGTTAAATTTTGACTTAAGGGGGGTGAAATCGGAAGTGAAAAAAAATTACCAGGTCATCGAGTGGGGTATTAAATGAAAGCTTGTAAAAACAAGAGTTTAAAAATATATGTATTGTAATACTAGGGCCCATTTTTTTTTGTATTATTTTTAAAAAATTACGAAAAATCGCTGTCCCCCCCTTATCTCGAGAAGTACTGACCAAAAAATTTTGAAAAAATTTTAGAATATTTTCCCCAGGGTGTAGATTGAATTGAAAATTATCACGAGTACATTATCTTTAATAATTTATCTGGTATATAATAAAAACAAAAATCTCAAGGTCATCAGTTTTCAATAAAGATCGGAATAAAACTTTGTTGAAAACTCATTTGGGATGTGCTTTGTGAAGTCTAGTGTTTCATTGCTTTCAAGGGTCATTCATTACTAATATTATATGCAACTGTTATATTCAAAAATTAAGGGCACTAATTTTATAAAAAATATGCGCGCTATTGCTATCTAATTTCTTTTTAGGCTGGTAAAACTGTTAGTAACACCTGACAAAAAGTTTCACATTGGCTTTGTTAGGTAAAAAAAAAGCGTGCATTGAAATTGTGAAAACTGCTGGGAGTGAGGCGCGATTTTTCTAAACTCACAGAACCGGAACGACACCACTGCCTCCTCTGGCAACGTCACATACACTAAGCTTGCGGTACAGCTTCTTCCTCATTGCAAAGGAACTGTTCTATTTGTTCGCACATAGAAATATACAGAGTGTCCCAAAGTTTTTTCTTGTTTTTAGAAAACGGATAAGCTAAAGGCACCAGGGTCAAAGAACAGAAGGTCTAAAAGTCCTCTTTAGTCCCCTATACGACTAGTCCCTAATATATTACATATATACTATCTTTCTTATTTACATTAGCAATCTGCTGGAAAGGACCAGGGCTCTAATCTAGAGCTTTGCACATGACAGTACACTTATTTCTTCATTTATTTTGGACTCTCGAACATCGGGTAATCATTCAAATGCAGGAAGTCGTTCAACTTAACAAAGGCATGAAAGAAATTCTACCTTAGTGTAACAGCAACTAAGTAGCGCTACAAAAACCCAGCCGGCAGTTCTTTCTAAAAAAGTTAAGGCTGCGGAACCCGATATAGTTGTCAGAACATTTCATTTCTCTAGCATAGTCATTTGCTGGGCGTGAACTTGGGAGTAAATATGTCTTGGCATGAACAAGTTGCATGCATAGTAAAAAGAGCTTCTCAAAAGCTTCCAATATTGTTGCGAACTCTACAACAACTTTTAATTCTGTACAAGGCTCAAATTCGACCAATAATGAACGGAACACATAGCTCGAGGTCCTAACGACAAATGGACAAAGCGGCTTCTGTATTGGCGTCGAAGAATATATGTACGGAGCGAAGAACGTCCCCAACTCCGATGCGGGTGCATCGTAAATGCAACTCGCCCAGAACCACAGAGTATGGAAAGGGATGGAGGAAGCCTATGTTCATGGACGGCGACAGGCTGAAGAAGAAAAATGAAATAATGCTCCCATGTTGGGGGCTCTGCTCTCAAACATACACTGCGTTTGTTGAATTCTATTCAGAAGAAACCTGTTCGTCTGATTGGAGACTCAGAACTCACCAGCAACCTTAATTCGTTGGAACATCGAAGAAAGATTGGTGACTTGAGTCTGTTCTACACGTACTTTCATGGAAAGTGTTGGAATACACGTCGCACTAATACATCACATCCGTATGAGGTCCAGTCACCCCTCGTACAACCTTTTTCAAGCAGTCTTTTACATGGACAACTTCATCGCTCTTGAATTATTTGCCCGGGACTGTGTTTCCTAGCAAGTACAATTTACAGCGATTCAAGACTAACGAGAATCGCTATTTCCACAAACGCGCATCATCTGTAGCGCTACCATATAACAGTGCTTAGTTAACAACTCGTTGAACAATTCCCGTAACGGTCTATGGCCTTAAACAGCCCCTGACAGGGAGCCTACAAAATTAGACTTACATCAGCCAGAGCTAGAAATTAATGTACCTTATGGTAGACTGGGTACGGTTGAAACAGAGTTTATATCTCTCGAACCGTGTGCGGTAAGTTGAGGGGTGCAAGGGACGAACGAAGCGGACTACCAGTCCGAACACGAACTTCAGTATTGCGTCGCTCACAGCGCGTTGCAGTTATTTATGGGAGGCTCTATTATGTTTTAATAAGCAAGAGCAAGTAACTTTGTTCGAAGATTTTTGCAATTATTATGGTTTTCAGTAAAATGAGAGTATTGAGTGTTTTTTTTGTGTTTGAAATGAAGCTTGTAGAATATGGTAGCGTAATTAGTTTTAGTGTGAAATTATTGTCACCGTTACTATAAACTGTTTTGTATCTAATGGGGGAGTTGGGGACAGTTGAAACATTTTTTGTGGGTACGGTTGAAATAATATATATTTTTAATTTTCTTGTTTTCTAGATGTCGAAGGTACGTACAAGAAAGACTTTAAGGGGGCAGGTTGACTTATCAAGGTACAAAGATGCCTATGAGGAGGTAAGAGCAGGAGATTCTTTGCGAAAAGAATGGAGTGAATCACTGTTCGCTCTTAAGATATATACCAAAGCGAGATGCAGCTGGCGACGAAGAAAAACACACAACCGAGTTTTTAATGAAGAACAAGAGTTAGAGCTTTCTAAACATTTGATTCGATGTGCAGATATATATATTTCGGCCTATCTAAGAAGGACGTAAGAAAATTGGCATATGAAAAGTATAATTTATCACGACCTCGAACTTGGGATGACAACGAGATGGCTGATGAAAAATGGTTTCGGATGTTTATGAGAAGAAACCATGAACTGTTTGTACGCTCAATGCAAGCTAAAAGCCTTTCAAGGGTGACTAGCTTTAACAAAAGCAGCGTAGATGCTTTCTACGACAATTTGGCCATTGTCATGGACAGTCATAAGTTTGAGCCACAAGATATATATAATACTGATAAAACAGGCATAACTACAGTCCAAGAGCCAGAGTGGTAGCTAGGCAGGGAACTTGTCATGTAGGTTCAGTAACTACAGCAGAAAGGGGTACTTTAGTCACACTAGCCTTTGCGGTTAATGCCATCGGAAATGTAATTCCTCCATTCTTCATCTTCCCGCAAGTGCGTTACCAAAACCCTTTTATCAAGAATGGACCAGTAGGATCTGCTGGGATTGCAAACATGAAACACCTATTCATTTCCTAGAACACTTCAAAAAACATATAAATGTATCTCCTTCACATGAAGTGTTACTTGTGTTCGATAACCACTCCTCACACATTCATATTAACGCATTGGACTTTTGCAAGAAAAATGGCATTGTCTTACTATCTTTCCCTTCCAATTGCTCTCACAGACTCCAACCGCTTGATCGATCTGCATACGGTCCTTTAAAGAAAGCTCTAAATTCGACCTGTGATGCCTGAATTCGAAGCTATCCAGGAAAGACAATATCAATTTATGACATTCCAGGGATTGTAGCGTCTGCTATGCCGCTTACTCTTACACAATTAAACATTTAAGCTGGCTTACGCAAAAACTGGAATTTACCCATATAATCGGGATTTGTTACTGAGCTCGATTTTGCTCCTGCATTTATAACCGATAGGTCAAACCCCGAAAATACAACAGAGGCAGAGTTTGTTCCTATTCAAAATACTAGCACACCCGAAGATGAAGGGCCACAACTCTCGCCTTCTATAATTAACCAACCATCAGTAGAGTCGGCGGAGCCCTCTAATGTACATGCAGCTCTTGTTACTCAACCACAGGCTATGAATATTCGACAGAGTTCACCAGTCCCAGAAACTGAGCAAGAAAACAATATTGTTGGTCAGGAAACTTTGACTACACCACCCAGACGTCACAGCAGTATTAGTATTCAGCAAATTTCGCCCAAACTCTCTACAACTGCTCAACCAGTTCCTCCGTTGACAAATCGACCTGAAAATGTAGCGTCCTCTAGTGCTCTACTTGTATTTACGCCGGAAGCAATACGACTATTACCGAAAGCTCCTCCGAGGAAAATAAACAGAGGGCGAAAAACCAGGAAGTCTACAATTTACACTGATACATTAGAGAAAGAAGAGGTACGAAAGTTAAGCAAGTTAAGAAAAGATGGAGGAAAGACTAAAAGAAATACCACAAAAGGGAAGAAACAAATACACAACAGGAATCATCATCAGAAGAGGAGGAATGCTACTGCCTTGTTTGTATGTCACAGTATTCGGAGAGCAGACCCGAAAATGGATACAATGCACAAATTGTAAACTGTGGGCTCACGAAGAGTACACAGAAGGTGGTCTTCGCTATGTTTGCCATTCTGTTTGGGACTCTGATTGATCTCAAAACTAGAATTTATAACTAAGTATTTTTGTTTGATTTATTACTAATCAAAATCAATAGCATTGTTAATAGAAATATTTTCTTTTAGCTTGTTCTCAAATTATTTTTCTAGTAGAAGTGCTACAAATTTAGTTCGTTTAGTTTTTAAAAAAAAATGCTGTTGATTTATATTGTTTTTGATAAGTACATACATTGTGAATAATTGTTAAGTAATCATATTGTCAGAGACGACTGATTATATACATTTTAACTTGTGCGCCCTAAAAACATTGATGGCTGATTAGAAATATTGGTAAGTTGTATCTTTAAACACTGATTTATATTGTTAAACGGTGCCACAATTATTTTTAAAATTGAAATAAATAATAAATAAAACATGTTATTATATTATATTTTGTATTATTTGCATGTATTTCAACTGACCCCAATCATTGTTTCAATCGCCCCTGGTATGGGGATGGTTGAAACAAATCAGATTTTTTTTTTTATTTCATCTTATACTAAAAATAAAACAACAGGTATTCAAATAGTACTGCCCATTAGTAGATAGAAACACGCTCTTGTATTTAACACATCTCCATCATCACTCGGTTTATTAATGGCAATGCTATGGACGATATAAGCTAAATTGTTTCAATCGTACCCAGTCTACCCTACTTATGCCAACTTTAATATCAATAGTAGTTTCGTCTCATTGTTAAAATGACCAAGAATAGTCCAGAAGATTGTTCAATTCAAAGCTTTATTTGGGTAAAGTAGAAAAATATAGAAGCATCCCTATTACATTTTAAAGGTTTCATTAACATCAGCATGACAGCTGCATTTCTTCCGCCTCAAAAATGTAACTTTTATTAAATCGTTCTAAACCGTTCCAATTCTTGAAAACACATGACATTCAAACGCTTGGTGTTTTTGCATAACTCATGTGATCGAATCGCTGACAAAGCAAAATGATAATAACCGGTCAAGTGCAAGTCGGACTTGCGCAATTAGTGTTCCCTACGATTATTGCTTTTAAAATAAAAATTTTTGTTACGGAGGTATAAAATGATCAGTAACTTTACAAAACACACTCCAAATGAGTTTTCAACAAAGTTTTTTTTCCGATCTTTACTGAAAACTGATAACCTTGAAATTTTTGTTTTTTTTATATACCAGATAAATTATTAAAGGTAATGCATTCGTGATAATTTTCGTTCAATCTACATTCTGTGGAGAATATTCCAGAATTTTTTCAAAATTTTTTGATCTGTATTTTTCGAGATAAGGGGGGCACAGCGATTTCTCGCAATTTTTTCAAAATAATGCAAAGAAAAGTGTGCGCAAGTATTACATTATATATATTTTTGAACTCATGTTTTGACAAGCTTTCATTTGACACCCCGCTCAATGACCTGGTAAAAAGATTTTTTAACTTCCGATTCTACTCCCCAAGACTAACCCTTAAGTCAAAATTTAACTTTCAAAACTACACGGCTCTGATGAGGCCATTAATTCCCATATTAATGCCAAATTTTAACTTCTTACGTTAAATAGTTTCAGAGAAAATCGTGTGTGATAGACAGACAAACGGACAGACAGACAGACAGACACCAAAGTTATCTCATTAGTGTTCCGTACGGAACACTACAAATTTTACGTAGTCGAAGGATACGGTATTTTTTCTATTTTCGATTGCCATAAATAATATTGAGCGAAAATGTTAAAAAAGATAAAAATACTATGATTTTTTATTTTATTTACTTACAAGCCTTTAACTTAAATATAAAAGTTGGGATATTGATTAAAACGCTGTTATAAAAATAGTTTAGTTAATTATTTGAATAGGCGATTCATTAGGTCAGGTAAAGAAACAACAAATATTTTTTTCCTAATTCGGACAGACTTAAAATTTGATAAAAGTCCTTACCAGGCCCTATGGACGTTTGTAATTTTATGTTGCCAAATGAGGATCAGGTAATTTTCCGTTCCATTGCCTAGACATTGAATAAGTAGTTATTACTATTTTACTCAAGTCAACGAAAAACCCGAGCAACTCATACTTACATCGCGACAAATGAAAGTTGTTTCTAAACGAAAAGAAACTGTCCTTCTTGATATCATCATTTCCGTATTGAAGTGAGTCAACTGACCCTAAAAGTGCACGATATAAATATTTTTTTTGCTCCGATAGCGCGAGAAAAATTCGATATTTCGATATGTTGTACGAAATTTAAAATAACCGGTCAAGTGCAAGTTGAACTTGTGCAATTATTGTTCCGTACGTTGATTGCATTTAAAATAAAAAACTTTGTTACAGTATAAAATGACCAGTGACTGACTGACAAAACACACCCCATATAAGTTTTCAACAAAGTTTGTTTCCGATCTTTACTGAAAACTGATGACCTTAAAATTTTTGTTTTGTTTTTTATATACCAGATAAATTATACACCCCGTAGAGAATATTCCAGAATTTTTTCAAAATTTTTTGATCAGTACTTTTCGTGATAAAGGGGGGGACAGCGATTTTTCGCGATTTTTTTAAAATAATACAAAGAAAAGTGTGCGCAACTATTACATTATATACATTTTTGAACTCGTGTTTTTACAAGCTTTCATTTGACACCCCATTCGATCACCTAGTAAAAAAAAAAACTAACCTCTTAAGTCACAATTTAACTTTCAAAACTACACGGCCCTGGTGAGGCCATCAATTCCTATATTATATCAACTTTCAACTTTCTACGTCAAATAGTTTCGGAGAAAATCGGGTGTGACAAACGGACAGACACCGAAGTGATCTTATAAGAATTCCATACGGAACACTAAAACAAACACATTTTTTCTATTTACTATAAACCGTCACATACTGACATAATTATCCATAATACCTCATGTCATCCACCAAGTCACAAACTTGCAGTTTTCCATAATATGATTCACAGACTAATTAATATTCCTCTGAACCAAGACGATTTTCAAAAAGAACTTAATATTATAAAAACAATTAGCAGTAAATAATGACTATTCACCATCCATAATAGATAATATTCTCAAGAAAAAACTTTACAAAAAAGCCATTAGTACAGTTTTTCCGAGTAATAAAGAACCTTATAAAAACGTAAAGTCAATAACGTACTATGGTAGATGCAGGACTAAATTAAATAGAATCTTGAGAAAATTAAATATTAACACAGCATTTAAAACATCCAACACACTTGGCAAATTTATAAAAAATAACAAAAGTAAAATAGATAGAGACAATAGATCCGGAGTATACAAATTAAATTGTGAAAAAATTGCTCAAGAACACATATAGGTCAAACAGGAAGAAGTTTTTCAAAAAGAATAAAAGAACATGCTTCATCATACATCAATAGAAAAAATAACTCAAATTACGCAAATCATTTAATTGAAAATAACCACCAATTCAACCCAAACTTTGAAATATTACATACTTGCACAAAGAGCCTGAATCTTAATTACCTAGAATCTTTAGAAATAAACAAATTGAAAAATTCAGATTTCTTAATAAATGAACAAGTAGACTTAAATAATTCACCATTACTAAATCTGTTTTAATTAAATTATTTTATTACCTGCCATAAATTGTGAACCAACCATTTATTATAGTATTTTTACCCTCATTTTGTAACAAATCATCTGAAGAAGCTGTCGTACAGCGAAACATATCATGGTGTTAAAAATAAAAAATTTAGTGGAAATTTAAGTAGTGTTTTACTTCTTGCAAAACTTCTAAAACACTAAAAAAAATACAAATACCTAATAATATATCACTTAAATTGAATAAAAAAAAATTATAATAACTAATGGTAATATTTAATTTCAATTTATTCCTACTCTGTAGTGTAAGCACAAGGTATTTACTTCGTAGGGAAGTTAACTTCCGAAAGCTTTGACAACAAAGTCGACTAATAGCTTTGGTAATTTCCTTTGAAACAAAGGAAGTACTTGTGTGGAGAAAGTGATTTTTTTTTATTGGTTTTGATTATGCCATTAGGTGTGTTATGGTTGAACGGCGGAGATTGTTATCAGATTAAACTTGAATAATATGAGGTCAAGTTTGAGTTGGATGAACACATCAGGTATTGTAGACCTACTATCTTAGAAGTGCAAAAATGCCCCACAAACTGGCATCATTTAGAAAATTTGACCACATAATTTGGATTGACAAAGTGTAGCATCAAAGCTACATATTTTCATGTATTGCAATTTATCTACGTTTGAAGAAAACAAAAATTGCTATGCAATATTTAATATTTATTATTTAATTTTTTTAAAAATTAATTTACGAAAAGATGAAGTACGAGGATTGCGTGATTCCAATTTTTCTCCATCACAAAAAAATTAGGAGCTATGTATTTTTGCTACCATAGCGAGAAAAAATAATAATAATACTCGTTACAGTACAGATTACAGATGAGCGGTATTTTCATATCTGTGACTTTTACCTGTGACTTAGATAGTCACAGGTAATACCTGCGCCTCAATTTTTCGCAAAGCAGCGACTCTAGTCGCTGTTTTAAACAGTCGCTACATATGCACATGTCGCAGATCCGCTCGACCTGAATTTAATGATCTGCGACGGCTCATATCGTCTCGTTACAGGCAACGGTCGCAATCGGCCGACGGCTCACATGCACACGATATTGGACTGTCGCGTCGCCGTTGGAAGGTAAAACGCTGTTATCTCAAATACAGTCGACACTCTATATAGTGAAAGACCGAAATTTCACTATAGAAAATTTTTCACTATATAAAGAAAAAATCTGTATATAATGCTATGTATGTATTTTATATTGGTAATCATTTACTTGTATTTTACAAAGTACAAGCAACAAAAAAAATTGCAAAATTGAATTATTAGAAAAGATTTTATTAAACATTTGAAAGTTTAAATAGTACATAGCATGTACAGGGCTAAATACATACATAAAGTCCGTACGTTATATCTTTACCCGTGCGTCATAGTTTTCAGGCCATATAACAGACGACTATTATATTATTTGTCTCTTTTCACCAATAAATCGTAGGTATTGGTAAAAAGAGACAAAAATATAATAGTCGTCTGGGATATTGCCTGAAAACTATGACGCACGGACTTTATGTATGTATGTACTACATACGAAATAAAAAGAATAATATAAAATCTGTTAATACATATGTACATACTACGTGCATACGTACTAGGAAAAATAATCAGTTATTTTCTTTTGAACATCATTTTTGAAAAATAATTGTTGCTCAACAAAATTCTCGCATTTATTCAAATGCATAAAGATTTGATCAGGTACACTTTCCTGGCCCCTGAGAGTAGTTCGCACAATGTCAAATGCATTTCTTATTTCATTTTCACTAAATTTAGCAGGACATTCCCCGGTTTCAGTTTCTTCTTCATGATCTTCTATACTTTTTATATCGTCAATTATGTCTTGGTCAGTTGGGAGATCTGTCGTGCCAACATCATTGTCGATTTCTAAGAAATTTTCAAGTAAAAAATCTGCGTCGACGGTAGCAGTTTTTTGTAGAATACCCCATTGCCTTTTTAAAGTAGCGAGATCCATTTCGCCTTCTTCTTCCCATTTGTCAATTTTTTTCAGTAAAACCTGCTTTAGAAAAGCAGTTTTTGATAGTTTTCTGAGAAACATTTTCACTCTATACTTCAGCGACTTCGGTTATACACTCTTTAAGGGTAATTAATTTTTGGACTGGAAGGTTGTTTTATCAATCACATTAACAATTTTGTGAACAATTCTGTTTCGGTAATGATGTTTTATGTTTTTTATAATACCCTGGTCCATAGGTTGCAATTTGGAGGTCATGTTTGGTGGAAAAAAGGTCAATTCAATATTCCTTAATTTTTTACATACAGTAACTGGATGTGCAGGACAATTGTCTATAAACATCACAATCTTTCGCTTTTGGCTTTTCATTTTCGTGTCCAGTTCTTTGATCCATCTTTCGAAAATCTCAGAAGTAATCCATGCCTTTTTATTATTGGCGTAATCTAACTCCAGAGATTTAACTCCTTTTAAACAACGGGGATTTTTGCTTTTACCTTTGAGCAGTAATTTCAGTTTTTCTGAGCCATCCATGTTTGCTCCAACCATAACTGTCACCCTTTCTTTACTTGTTTTAACACCAAAACATTTATCACTTTTAAAAGCAAAAGTTTTATTTGGGAAACATTTAAAAAACAAACCGGTTTCATCACAATTGAAAACGTTTTTTGGCTCGTACTTTTTCAATGCACTTTTTAAAACAGTTTCAGTCCAAATGTCACAGTCCTCCTGACTAACGCTTGCACTCTCGCCAGACACCGTCTTGAAAACAATTGAATTGCGAGTCTTCCAGGCACTCAACCACCCTTCACTAGCTTGAAAATTAACGCAGTTTTAGCAAATTGTAGAGCCTTTTGCTTTATTAAATTTCCCGATATTGGTACGTTTTGATGCGTACGGGCCACTTGAAACCATCGTAAAACTGCTTCATTTACATCCTCGTAAGTACTCAAACGTACTCGTTTTCGACTGCTTGGAACACTAGGTTTTTCTGTCGCGACTTTTTATTATCAGAGAGACGCAACTTGGAGAAACACCAAATTTTGCAGCAACATCAATTTTTTTGCAGCCTTTATCAACTTCCTCCAAAATTTTAATTTTCTCAGCTAAACTTAAACACACTCGCTTGGACATCTTATTTGATTCTTAAACAAAAAGAAACTGAACCTGAATTTGCGAATTAGTAGGCCTCGACTATAAAATGGGTTTTTCCCCGGGTTTCTATAAAATATGTTATTCCCCGGGTTTCTCACAGAAATCTACTTGATTTATTACCAACCATTAGGCGTTATAAACGCGTTAAGAACCTTTTCAAAAGAATGCGTCATAAAAATGAAATTCGTGCTAATGTTAGATAAAAATGGGAAACCCGAAATGGCCAAGATCTCAATAAATGCATAAAAATTTATAAATAAAATTCCGGTAAAAATTTTATTATATAGAGTATTACTATTTTACAGATTCACTATATGCAGGGCTTTTTACAAGAAATTTCATTAAAATATTCTAGGTCTTGAAAAAATTGCACTATAAAGAGTTTTTCACTATATAGAGTTTCACTATAAACAGTGTCGACTGTAATTACAAAGTAAAATTTTGTTGTATTTATTTGTAAATAATTTCGTAAATACATATACACATATATTTAAGCAGAAAGATGTTAATAAAAAAAACTAATAAAACAACAAGTACTCTGAAAATGAATAAAAAAATAGTCAAATAACATTCATCAAAATATTAAAAATATTGGGTCATAAAAATTGGCTGGCTGTGACAGGCGCCGTTGTTGATCATTAAGCAGCTTTAGGGAGGCAGGAGCGCTTTAGGGACTTCCCTGCAGCACGTGTGCTAAACCCATAAAAAAAGCAGTAGTTTCGGATTTCTCGAGATTTCGGACGGAGTGACGCAGCGACCTGGGTCGCTATTAAAAGAAGCTGTGACTTATAACACCTGTGACCTAAAAGTCACTGTTAAGCTCATCGATAATACAGATAATCTCTTCATTCGATGAAAATATCCTGTAAATCTCAAAAAACAGTTTCCATCACTTTTCCCGTCGCTAAAGCTGTTTTCGTTTTGTTCGGCGCGCTTTCACCTTTGCCAACCCACTATTTTGACTGTCATTTTTTCTCGGTGGAGTAATGGTGTATCTACGTTTCGGCTACAGTCACAAAAGTACGCCATAAACCCTTCGGTTTACGCTGCAAATTTGTGCAAACACGATTGTGAAATGTCCTTGGTATGGAGTCAACAAACGCGGCACCTATCGTGCACTCAGCTTATTCACATTCACACTGATATGAGATGCCTACTATCTCAGCAATCTTACAAAACTTAAGATGACGATTTTCCATCACGATACCATAAATTTTATCAACCATTTCTTTAAAAGAAACCTAGATTTGTCGTCTTGAACTTGCAGCATCTGCATTGCTCGTACGGCTACGTTTAACCTCATTTATCCAGCAATAAATGATCTTGAATGCTGATGCAGAATCCCCATGAACCTATTTCAGTTCAATTGCTATCTGTTAAGGTCTACTTTTTTAAATAAAAATATTTTATCAATGCACGATACTCGGCTTTATCAATTTCTATAAAACGTAGAACATCGATCACTTATGATAGTTGCCAACAAATAACTGCACGATGCGTCTATTTAAAAACTTTGAACATAGCCGTTACAAGAATCACGCTTACAAACAATCATGTTGCTTAACAAAATTTCCCACCATTACGTAGACATTTACCAGACTTAATCCACCTTCGTATACAAAATATCACGCCAATTAGAGGAAAGATTGGAGCAAAATAGCGTTTCGAAAGGTAGGCCTGCTATTGCAAGAACCATTCTTAATGCCAAGTATTCAAGATCATGATTTTGGTATATGTAACAAAGACTAATTTTCCTTAATATACTATTTTCTTTGCAAAAATTATATAATATACAATACAGAATACCTCACAATAACGGACCATTATTGCTATAGAATGGAATTGAAAAATTTCTATGAATATGAGCGATAAAAAATATGTACTATTGCCATTCTTACAACTCATATATAATACAGAGTATGTGTGATAATGGGCTATCGTGTTGCCGCAAGGTCATTAAATAAGTTTAAAAAAATTCTCTTTCTAGCCAGTAGGGTGCATATTTCAATGACAATAATATACAAGGTACATATCATTGCAAACGATGCCCCGGTAACATATCTTTTCATATTTAAATATCTTAAACAGAGATAAATCCTACTGGTCCTTTTTATTTCTTTAAGTCTTAAGTCTCAAGATTTCTTTAAGTCTTAAGTCCCAAGATCATGAAAAACATAGTCTTCTATTTCCGTTGGTCTGTCTGTCTATCTGCTTGTTGGCACTATAACTGTTGATCGAAAGGAAATATTAATTTCAAATTTGGTACGCATATAATACTTCAAGTAGAAATGGAACCTATAGTTTTTCAGCTTTATTATAGCTTTAAGAGAAAGGGTGGGAAGTGGTTGGATTCAACACAATTATGAGAGTTCTTTCTGGTTTTTAGTTAGGATAATGAACATATGCTAAGTGTAAATATTTATATTCAAACATATAAGGAATTAAGATGGTGAAGGAGGAGGTTAGAGGGGTTGTTTCGTATATACCGTGTTACAAATCTTTTCGGAATTGTTTTAGTCGAAAAATCTATAAACCATACTATAGATTAGATAACATGATAGTGCCAGTGGCATGCACTAGACTGTACCTGACCAATTCGAGCAGAGTTTTTTGGAATAATTTCTGCAAAAACAATTAAAATATTAAATCAACAAAATATCCTCAAATTAAAAACAAATTTTGTTTCATCATTAAAAAAAACATATTTAGAAATGATGCTTGCAAAACTACAAACAGTACAACGAATTACCACAGGGCGGACCATCGGTTGGGCTTCTAAACATGTCTTTAGCATAAACATAGGAATATAGGGACGGAATGTAAGTCCTTACTTTAGACGAGGGGTGCTCAGTTTTCCGGGGAGGGTACTTGTGTACACTTGTGATTGTCTGGAGCTCTGCGCACGTTCAGTTCCGCGCAATTTGAACAACGTCATAGTTCCTGTGTAATATTCTGGAATAAAACGCTGTTTTTTATTTGAAATAAAAGAAACAAAATGTCAATCACATCAACCTATTATTTTTATTATTTGTCAACGTTTAAATACTATAATGCCCCATTTTCATTATCGACTTCTGGAAAAACTCTTGTGATTTCGGTTATTTATATGGAAAATGACATCTGTTTCAATACATTCGGTAATTTTATGAAAAAAATTACAATTTTAAGAAAGTATTTCTAACAAAATTTTGAGTTTAATTCTACATCACAACTTTTTGTGCAAAATTTATAAATTTTTTTAACTAATTGAATCTATTCCACTAATTACATTATGTTTATTATATTGTAATAAAATTATATTTTAAACTATATTATAAACATTCGTACTACGCTTGCGCAATATCGGCAGCCAATAGTAAGAGGGCACAACTTACCTCTCCGCCCTCCCCGCAACTACTGTCACCCCGCTCGAATACCTTTCGACACTCTATTCCTATGTTTATGGTCTTTAGGCATATTGTATCTGTAAGACTTGAAAGAAACTGTAACTCAATATACATTGTAATAATTTTGAAATAATAAAGAGATCTTTGACTTTGACTTTGGGGTTTACTTCAAATATGTCTTGTTATAGAGCGTCTGCAAGGGTTCTGTAATAGAGGAACCTAAAAATAATGTTATTCTTTTCATTATTAGTGTTCCGTACGGGTGAAATGGAAAGTGAAAAAAAATTTTTTACCTGGTCATCGAGTGGTGTATCAAATGAAAGCTTGTAGAAATACGAATTCAAAAATATGTATAATGTAATACTTGCACACACTTTTCTTTACATTATTTTTAAAAATCGCGAAAAATCGCTGTCCCTCCATTTATCTCGAAAAATACTGATCAAAAAATTTGGAAAACATTCTGAAATATTCTCCACTGGATGTAGATTGAACGAAAATTATCACGAGTGCATTATCTTTAATAATTTATCTGGTATATAAAAAAAAGGTCTTCAGTTTTCAGTAAAGATCGAAAACAAACTTTGTTGTAAACTCATTTGGGGTGTGTTTTGTGAAGTCACTGATCATTTTACACCTCCATAACAAACATTTTTATTTTAAAAGAAATCAACGTACGGAACACTAATTGCGCAAGTTCAACTTGCACTTCACCGGTTATTTTTAATTTCAACGGAGACCGTTCCCTTAATCAACTCATTTTGCAATTATTAATATATCATTTAAAATATCAAGTTGTAATTTCCATTAATTCTTTGGTGTGAAAAAGTCAAATTCAGTATTTATTTTAGAACAGCGTTTGTGCGAAAGAAATACGGGGTAAATCAATTTTTATTTGGCTGAATTAAAGATAATATTAATCCAGTTGCACGAGTTTCGCTTACATATTTATTTATATACAATAACAATAAAACTACTTAAAAATTCTACACAATTAAAAAAAATGTAAAAAATTAAACAATTTCATGGAACAATGATCAAGGTTTTACTTTTTTGTACATGTTAAAAACAATACATTCCAGTGCTAATAAATACCAATAGAACAACAACAAAATTAAACTTTTTAAATTAAATTTTATACAATTAAATGAGGCTAACAGTGAAACAATGACCTGAATCCAAAGCGTGCATCTTCTAGCTTATTTTTGTTTAGTTTCTCAGAAATATGAAACTTTTCAATAATTACATAATAATTAAATAAAGTACATTATCCCTAGGTCATTCATTTTGATAGAAAACTTCCACAGATTACGGAACGTACAGTCTGTCAAGAAAGAACGTGACCGCTGATATTCTTAAAAAAATGTGTTTCGAGAACATTTTTTGCCATCACTGTAATCTTTAGTGTGTTAACAATGAAACAATTACCTTAGTAAGTTGTCCAATCGCCTCCCGCTTCAATAATCGCCTGGCATCTTCGAGGCAAGCTGTGGACGAGGTTTTCTGCATACTCTGTAAATTTTTCGAATCTCGCGAGACAACTGAGTCAAAGTCCACAGAGTCTTTCCTCCGAGCTTTCTCTTTAGAAACGTTTTCAATAGGGTTGGCGATTGTGAGGGCCACTCTAGTAACTTATCGTGGATCCAAGCGAGACGCTTCGCGACGTGATTTTCGCCCAGTACAGGTTTCTTCAACGTACTTCAGAATTTGATATCATGAGCACGAAGGTATTGTCGGATGGTCTCATAGGACACATTCAGACCCAATTTTCTTAATTTCGGGTACCATGAAAACAAAGGCACGATTCATTTTTCGACTTTCAGAGTGACTTTGCCTACCGAGCCATGTTTTGGCAAGTCGTCGACATTTTTCGTCTCCTTAAAA
Source organism: Pachyrhynchus sulphureomaculatus (assembly GCA_019049505.1). NCBI lineage: Eukaryota > Metazoa > Arthropoda > Insecta > Coleoptera > Curculionidae > Pachyrhynchus > Pachyrhynchus sulphureomaculatus. The sequence continues at coordinate 204,416,931 of CM032446.1, forward strand.
CAATTTACCCACCTCTTCACAAACGACATCGACTTTTTAATATATTTAGCGGCCGCGAAATGTGTGTGAAAGTGTGATTTTTGGCCTCTTTGAATGGGAAGAAAGAAAGACTGCCTCGAACCGAGGCGCAAACAAGTCGAATCGACCAATACTAAAATACGTCCTAAACAAAGGTTCCTTCTACCGACTTTTTGTTGAATAGCTAGAATCGCATCTAGCAAAAATAAATTATCGCGGATACGTCCTTACTTAATACACTGTATAGTTCTTCTGGATTTGTACTACGTCGATTGAATAAGTAATGCTGCCGGCTTCTTCAGACTTGTTCCGAATGTGGGGAGAATTTGATATCGCGCGTTTATATTAGTGGGCCGGGGTGAGGAGAGAGCGGAGCTTCATGAATGATCTGTTCCCAGACTGGCGAAAGGTAAAGACCAGTGTTACGATTAAGGTTGTGTGGATGTTTTGATATTAAGATTACTTTCATTTACAAATTAACTATCCAAGTGCCGAAATTGCCGTCCTGGGCGACTTTAATGCCCACAATGTCAACTGGCTTAAGTATTCAAATATTACCGACGAACAAGGTCGTGAAGCTGAATCATTCTCAATCAGTTGTGGCTTAACTCAGCTTATTGACGAACCAACACGGATCCCTGATCGAGACGGAGAGTTCGCCAGTCTTCTTGATCTGTTTTTAACCACCAATCCGGAGATTTACACGGTCACCGTAAATCCGCCGTTGGGTTCTTCCGACCATAAACTGCTTTCAACATCGAGTATCCTGCCAATCAGTGACAGAGAGGCGCATAGGCCGAGCAAGATTTGGCACTACAAATCTGCTAAATGGGAAGATCTCATGGAATATTTTCGAACTTTCCCTTGGATGGACGTTTGTTTTCGATCCGACAACCCATCTGAATGCGCCAGAGAGGTCTCCGATGTTATTTTGGCTGGTATGGAAGCTTACATCCCTTTTTCGAAGAAATGCCCCTCCAACGGCAAGCCTTGGTTTGACCGAAAATGCAAAGAAGCTGTTGCTTCTAAACATATTGCCTACCAACAATGGCGTGAAAATCCTAACACCATAAATCGTAACTCCTTTGTTCGTGCCCGGAACAGATGCAAAGGAATTATCGACGAATTAGAAACAAACTTCTCGCTTGTCCCAACAATTCCAGGTCCTTTTGGTCAGTCGCTAAGGCAGTTAGTCAATATTTCACCAAATCCAACATACCACCACTCATATGCCCAGATAATTCCATTGCAACCACTCTTTGCGTCACATTCTACTGTCGATTTCCAAGGAAAAACACCACCTGCTATTCCCATATTGCAGGCAAAGATGCCCGATGTTGTCTTCAGACAGCTTATCATAAAGCGTATTTTAATGAAGCTAAACACCAAAAAGGCTTCTGGCGCTGACGGAATACCTGCCATAGTTCTGAAAAACTGTCCAAGGGAACTAACACCAGTTTTCTGTAGACTTTTCAACCTATCCTACAGAAAGGGGATATTTCCGTCCTGCTGGAAATGTGCCACAGTTCAGCCGATACCTAAAAAGGCAAGAAGACCTTGCCAAATAATTACCGTCCAGTCGCACTACTTTCAATAATATCGAAAGTCATGGAAAAGGTTATCAATCAGCATCTTCTAAAATATCTTAAACGATTCAATATTATTAGCGATCACCAATATGGCTTTCGTAAACATAGATCAACAGGAGATCTTCTGACTTATGTAACACATGTTTAGAACAACGCAAATGAACACTTTGGAGAATCTCGAGCGGTTGCTCTTGACATATCCAAGGCATTCGACCGTGTTCGGCACGATGGACTGTTGGCTAAGCTACGCTCTTATGGAATGTCTGAAAAGTTCTGTTTGAGGCTCTCATGTTTCCTCAGAGAGCATTCTTTACGAGTGGCGGTCGACGGATTTCTTTCTAACATCTTCACTATCAACGCCGGTGTGCCCCAAGGCTCCATACTGTCTCCTACTCTCTTTCTCATTTACATTAACGATCTGCTGAAAAAGACCGGGAATCCAATCTACAGCTTTACAGATGACAGTACGCTTAACTTTACATTCACTTTGAGCGCTCGGACATCGGCTGCTCAGGCGAATATCCGCAGACAGCAGGAGGTCGTTTAACTTAACAAAGACCTCGAAGAAATTCTATCTTGGGGTGACAGTAACCAAGTGGAATTTAACGCTACAAAAACTGTTGCTGAACCTGACATAGTTATGTCGGGGCACTCCATTCCCCTAACATCGTCGCTCAATTTGTTGGGCGTTAATTTGGGAGCAAATATGTCCTGGTATGAACATGTTGCAGGCAGAGCAAGGAGAGCTTCTCAAAAGTTGGGAATACTATTTCGAACCAGAAAGCTTTACACACCACAACAATTATTAATTCTTTACAAAGCTCAAATTCGACCAACTATGGAATACTGCTCCCATGTTTGGGGCTCCACTCCCAAACATCGAAGAACTGTTGGCGACTTGAGTCTGTATGATGTAGCCCGCTTAATTCCTCCCAAGACGGCGCATGTTAGACATACACGTCGCGCTGGTGCTTCACATCCGTATGAGGTTCAGCTTGTTCCTCCGCATACAACGCTTTTCAAGCAGTCTTTTATATGGAGAACATCATCTCTTTGGAATAATTTGCCCAGCGCTGTGTTTACCACCGAGTACAATTTACAGCAATTCAAGAACAACGTGAATCGATTTTTCCGCACATGTGCCGCTCCTGGAGCGCTTTAGGGACTTCCCTGCAACACGTGTGCTAGACCCATAAAAAAAAAACTATCCAATTTTCCTAGGATAGAAAAAGTTTGTTGCAAGGATTGATCAAAGAGAATCTGGTCTCCTGTTTCATGCTGGTGTTCGGCAAGTGCTGAAGTGGAAATATTACGAAGACGTACTACCCTTTAATGTTCTTTAATTGTTGTACGTATTTTTCTACTCGTTTCGCTTATATAGATTTTACCACAGCTATATAGTATACTGATTAACACCTGGGTTTTCAATTGGAATACAAGGGAGTCACAAGACCATTTCCACTTCAGTACTTGCAGAAAGCTAGCATAAAACGGTACGCCAGATTCTTTTTGACTAATCGAAGATCTTTGCAACAAATTCCTTTTTTTATCCTAGGAAAACTCGAGAGTCCATCGAAATATCTGAACATCCCCACAAGTTTTTACCTTTCGCCAATCCAGGAACAGATCATCAGTGAAACCTCGCCCACTTCCCACCCAGGCCCACTAAAATAAAAGCTTTGTGCAAGCAGAATGAAATCAGTTTCGTTCTATATTCATCACTTCTCGGAACAAACATTTCACTATTCATTATTTCATCCACACATAATAGGTCATTAATTGTTCTATTATTAAGTTTTTATGGAAATTAGGTTTTATACAATAAAATTAAACTGCACGGGTGGTATGTATTTGAGAAAATAATACCGGACCGGCAATTCCCAAAAAACGCTAGGTAGCACAACTGAACCGACAAAATCAAAACAAATCAACAAGCACAGCATTAGCTTAGGAATGGAATTTGACAGAACACACACGAATCTTGAGATATTGTCACTCGAGTGATGTCGGAACAAATTCTGCATGTATTTTAAAAACTCAACTTATCATCAGTAGCCTTTTTGATTTTATTAATTGCAAGCAATATACCAGGTGTACAAGTATGAAGTGCGGATTTCAGACAACAGATGGTGCACCAATGCAGTTTGTGCTATAAAGATTTGACACTGAGCCATTTTGTTGTGTCATCAACAAGTGTCAGACGCGCACGAGTGATAAATTGGAAAAGTGTGTGCATAGTGTTGTGTTCAATATGTCGAAATTTATACCGAATAAAGAGCATTCGCGGACATCATTAATTTTTTGTTTTCATTTGAAGAAAACTGCTGTTGAATCATACCGATTACTTCGAGAAGCTTATGATGAACATGCTCCATCGTAAGATACGTGTGAACGATGGTTTCGGCGTTTCAAAAGTGGTGACTTCGATGTTGCAGACAAGGAACGTGGAAAATCGCGAAAAAAAAAAAAAACGAAGATGTGGAATTGCAAGCATTGTTGGACGAAGATGATTCGCAAACACAAAAACAACTCGCCGAGCAATTGGGCGTTAGTCAACAAGCTGTTTCCAATCGGCTACGAGAGATGGGAAAGATTCAGAAGACCGGTAGATGGGTACCACATGAGTTGAACGACAGGCAAATGGAAAAGCGCAAAAACACGTGTGACATTTTGCTCGCTCGGTACAAAAAGAAATCGTTTTTGCATCGTATAGTTACAGGGGATGAAAAGTGGATTTATTTTGAGAATTCCAAGTGCAAAAAATCAGATCGATGGAATCGCTTTGGCAGAAAGACGATGCTCTGAGTTTAGTGGGACCAGAGGGGCATGGTCTATTATGAGCTGTTAAAACCTGGGGAAACGGTTAATACTAAACATCACCAACAACAATTGACCGATTTGAACCGTTCGCTACTTGAAAAAAGGCCAGAACACCGAAAGAGGCAACAGAAAGTCATTTTTCTTCATGACAATGCTCCATCACATACGGCAAAATCAGTTCGCGACACGTTGGAAGCACTCAGCTGGGAAGTTCTACCCCATGCGGCTTACTCACCAGACTTGGCTCCTTCCGATTACCACTTGTTTGCATCGATGGGTCACGCACTTGCTGAGCAGCGCTTTGGTTCGTACGAAGATGTGAAAAAATGGCTCGATGAATGGTTCGCAGCAAAAGGGGAAGATTTTTACTGGCGTGGTATTCACAAATTGCCCGAAACATGGAAAAAATGTATAACAAGCGATGGAGCATACTTTGAATAAAGCACTTTTTATCATTCTTCCGAATTTAACATGTTTTTTACAAAAAAAAAATCCGCATTTTATACTTGTACACCTGGTATAACTAAAAGTTGATTATATTATATGAATTTAAATAATTACTAAATTTAAGATTTATAGTATTTTCAATTTTGATTTTTTCATTTTTCTTTTGACTGTTCTAATTTTTTTTCACAACCTTCTTCTTTTTCATTTTTCACTCTATTTCCTCCACTGACGTTAAATCCCGGCAACTCAATACTAGGAAACGCGTTCCTTCTTAGTGGTAAGTGATTATTAGGTGCGATCATAAGAAGATTATTTCCATTTCTGTCGCATACTGGTGGAGTTTGTGACATGTGTCTTCTTAATCTAGCTCTATTTCTTACTACTTGGTTCATGGAAATGATAGTGTGACGTGCTATTGATTGATTATCTTCACATTTGATGTTGACCTGGATTGGACCTGAAGTTGCTTGCTGCCATTCCAGAACGCTAGTTAAAAGACGAATATACCTATAAATAAAAATGAATTAAAGCAACTGGCTGCACTCTAATTAATCCTATTTTATTTATTCAGACTTCCATCAACTCTAATACCATCAAATATTTCTAACGTAGGCTGAAAAGTTTTTGATCTGACACACATATGTCGCCCTTTTCAAAAAATCCATATGATTTTTAGGAAGTACCAACCTTCAAACGATACGTGCCGAAATTTCATGATATTTCGACGATTACAGTGGTTTTAATGGCGCTACTTTTGTTGGGAAAAAATAACGTCCAAGCAAAGCAATGGCTTGATAAGTGTCACGAGGACTCTGCCCCTGGAAAATCACTCATCATTTACTGGTATGCTAAATTTAAACAAGGTCGTACCAATACAAATGATGCAACGTTCTGGACGCACAAATCAGTTGGTTACACCGAAAAACATAAAAAAAATCCACAAAATTGTTTACGATGACCGTAAAGTGAAATTGCGTGATATAGGTGACACCCTAAAGATATTAAAAGCACGTATTGGTCATATTTTGCATGAACATTTGGGCATGAGAGAGCTCTGTTCGAAATGGGTACCGCGTTTTGCTCACAGTGGACCAAAAATAACAACTTGTTGATGATTCTGAGCGCTGTTTGAACCTGTCTAAGCGCAATAAAAATGAATTTTTCATGCGATATGTAACATAGATGAAACATGGATCCACCACTACACAGCGGAATCAAATCAGAAGTGACAGCAGCCGGTGAAAGCCCCCGAAGCGACCAAAGACACAACAGTCGGCAGGGAAGGTTTTTGACCTCTGTATTTTGGGATACGTATGAAATAATTTTCATCGACTATGCCGAGAAGCGAAAAACTATCAATAGCGAATATTATATAAAGTTATTGGTGCGTTTGAAGGCAGAAATCGCAAAGAAACGGCCCCAAATAAACAAGAAAAAAGTTCTCTTTCATCACGACAATGCACCGTGTCACAAGTCAATTGTTACGATGGCAAAATGGCATGAATTGAAGTTAGAATTACTTCCTCATCCACCGTATTCTCCAGATTTCCCCCCTCCAAATAAGATGCCCGCGGGAAAGAGATTTGTCTCCAGTGAAGAAGTTACCGCCGAAACTGAGGCCTATTTCGAAGCTAAAGACAAATCCTACTACAAGAAAGGTATAGAAATGTTAGAAAAGCGTTGGACTTGTATCTCTCTTGAAGGAGACTAGATTGATGAATAAAAAATCGAATTTTGCAAAAAAATGTGTTTTAAGTATATATATATATATATATATATATATATATATATATATATATATATATATATATATATATATATATATATATATATATATATATATATATATATATATATATATATATATATATATATATATATATATATATATATATATATATATATATATATATATATATATATATATATATATATATATATATATACGGTATTCAACTGCCTAAAAATGAATGCAAGAATCTCGTTCGATTATCAATACATCTCGAGCAGTACGACTAACGAGATACGCTATGCACAAGTAGAGGGAGAGTACCAGTTTGCGAGAGTCCCGAACTCTCAATATCCAAACAATCAAGTGAAGTAAATATGTATAGAAATTCGCTACAACTCATTCCTTATAAGGATTTATATCTGTAGCCTTACTAAATATATCTAGTGCAATAATTAAAACCAAATGTCACCGCTTTTTTACTTTTATAAATATCCTATTTCAAATGAGGCTTATTTAAATCTCAACTGCTACTTCAATATACAAGGTTAGCATAACTAGAGTCCGACAAGTCCCAAACTAAATCCTAAAAAACCATTAAATTCACCTAAAGTGACGGCTTTGGCTACAATTTTGGCACGTGGAATAATCTGCTTGTATTACATCAGGTCGCAAAACAAATACATTTTGGCTAGTCATTCGAGAAGTTTTGGTAACATAAATTAGCCCCAACATAGCCTTGATTTTACACCAATAGAGTTTTGCTAGTGGAGATATCACCATCACCATCAACGAGTTCCCTGGATCCACGCCTAGACATAGGCCTCCCCTGTAGAATGCCATCTCTGTCTATCCTGTGCAACCTGCAATCAGTTGTTAGCGGCCCTTTTAATATCATCTGACCAACGCGTCAGTGGTCTCCCTCTGCTGCGCTTATCTTTCCTTGGTCTCCATTCCAATATTTTGCGTATCCATCTCATGTCTCTAAGTCTGACAATGGGTCCTGCCCATTTCCATTTTAAAATAGCTATGCGCGTGATGATATCTGTAACTACAGTGCGTCTACGCAGATCTTCGTTGCGTATTCTGTCATTAAGAGTTACACCAAGCATTGACCTCTCCATTTGACATAGAAAGTTGAGCCATGTAGTTTTAAAAATTAAATTTTCACTTATAGGATTAGTTCTGGGGGATGAAATCGGAAGTGAAAAAATAAAATTCCAGGTCATCGAGTGAGGTCCAATGAAAGCTTATGAAAACACGCGTTTAAAAAAATATATAATGTAATACTTGCGCATACTTTTCTTTGCATTATTTTTAAAAAATCGCGAAAAATCGCTGCCCACCCTCTTATCTCGAAAAGTACTGATCGAAAAATTTTGAAAAAATCTGGAATATTCTCCACAGGGTGTAGATGGAACGAAAATTATCACGTCACCTCATCATTTCATCATCATCACATCATTACCTTTAATAATTTATCTGGTACATAAAAAAAAAAATTCGAGATCATCAGGTTTCAACAAAGATCGGAAACAAATTTTGTTAAAAACTCATTTGGGGTGTGTTTTGTGAAGTAATTGATCATTTTATACCTCCGTAATAAGAATTTTTATTTTAAAGGCAATCAACCTAGAGAACACTAATTGCACAAGTCCGACTTGCACCTAGCCGGTTATTTAAATTACTCATGCTGCACTAACTTGACATTTTATTAAGTAAAAAATTTTCAAACCCCTGTATAATATCTATGATTTTAAATGATAAAACTTTACACAGTAACATGATTTCTATTTAAAATGTCCCGCTGGTCCCCTTTTTAACATGGCGGACTACCACGTGACCTCTTGAAAACTGAGACCTGATTTTTCCTATACAGTTACCCCTGAATTTCACTATTGTATTGGGTTTACTGTGACTAAAGTTTACACTAAGAATTCTCGCCCCTCTTACAATTAAAAGAAAATATCCTGCAATGTTTAATTATTCCATCATTCATCAAAGAAGAGTGTCGGGTACGTAACTGTCCACATTTAGATAACATTTTAAAAAATAATTTCCCAACCACTATCGTTTATTATACCCAATCATTAATTTGTTGTTTTACTATAAATATTTTAAAATTAAACTTTTTATTGAGACACCTTCATAATATCACAATAAATGATGCTGAAAAAAGAACTTAACTGAAAGCTATAATTTGTTTTTAAAATACTACCTTATGGCCATTCTTAGAATTTCATTTTTGGACAGTTTCTTATCGGGAGGGTGTGTCGGGACCAGCCTTCTTAATTCCGCGAAAGCTCCGCTGACATTTTGTTGCCGCCACCTTTCCCGACTGTTCGTAAATATTTTCTTTACAAATCCTCTTGGTTGTAATTCTTTTTGGAGCCTTAAATTTTAATTATTAATTAGTTTGGTTAACAAAAATTCGAGAGAAAAATGAAACATAAAAAATAACATAATAAAATTTTGATTCTCCCGTTTTTAATTGTAGTTGGTTAATAACGCTCAAACATCAAAAAAGTAGATTTAACAATCATTATTCAATTTTCACATCCTACAAAATACGAGAACAAATTAGATAAGAGGTTAATTTTAGTATTTACTTAAACAACTATCCTTATACGAGGGTTGTATGATAAGTACCTGGCCTCCACAAGAGATGGAGCTACTACTATTTAAAAAACTATATTTTTCGTAAACATAACCTTTCACAAGAGTTATATGAAATTCTCAAGTCTCTGCGTGATTTAGTTTGTAAATGGCAGCCATTTAAATAGAACAACTTTTATGATTTTTAAACAAAGGAAAAAATTAAATATCGAGCAGTGATATTTGTATTTAAAAAAAGAAAACAAATGGTGAGATAAAAGCGGAAGTCAGCGAAGTTTGTGGCGCTTTTGGACTCTGCACGTCCAGGTCATTCAAATAAGGTCACCACATCAGAAATAATTGAAAAATCCACGATATAGTGATAAATGATTGGAGAGCGAAAGTGCGTGAGAATGCTGAGACTGTGGGCATCTCAACTGAACGGGTGCAGAAAATTTTAACAACGCATTGGGATATGAGAACGCTTTCCGCAAGATGGGTGTCGCGATGGCTCACAACTGACAATAAACACGCACGTGTGTCAACTTCAAAAGAATGTTTGGCGATGTTAAAGCACAATCGGAATGATTTTTTGCTTCGATTCATAACTGATGACAAAACATTCATTCCTCACAGCACACAACCAAAGAACAGTCCAAGCAGTAGGTTTTCCGTAGCGAACCACCGAAAAAGAAGGCCAAGGTGACTTTATCGGCCAACAGTGTTTTGGGATGCACGCAGCATAATCCACGTTGATTATCTGGAAAAGGGCAAAATGACTAATGGAGAGTATTATGTCAGATTATTGGATCGTTTCAAACCATGCTGTGAAAGAAATACGTCCGCATTTGGCGAAGAAAAAATCTGTTTCATCTAGACAACGCACTTGTGCACACTTGTGTCATCGCCCTGACAAAATTCCATGAATTAAAATTCGAATTACTTCCGCCATATTCACCAGATTTAACCCCCAGCGATTATTTCCTAGTTCTGAATATAAAAAAAATAGCTCGACGGACAAAAATTTGGCCCAAACGATGAGATGATTACTGAAACAAACGTCTATTTTGAAGGGTTGGAGAAATCGTATTTTTTAAATGGGATGCAAAAGACAGAAAAACGTTGGACTAGGTGTATCGAGCTAAAAGGAGACTGTTGAAAAATGAAATAAAATAAATTTTGCACATAGGTACTTACAGGTACTTATCTTACAACCCTCTTACTATATTTTCTTTACGATATCCTCAAAATGCATTTTTGCACACATATAAAAAAATCTTTCTTCTTCTATAGGTACGTGGTGCCATTTCCCAGGCAAACGCTATAAAACCTGAAGTTGTTACTTACAACCTTCATGAGTTCCGTCACCTTCAAAGTAGTCACCCTTCACAGGCACATCCAAATTTTTTTCCACTGGTCAAATATTTTTGGAAGGTCGATGCTGTTAAGTTACCTCCAGAGCTGCCTACGATTCACATCGTATCTGCTTTTACATCTCGAAGTGCCCAAAACAGGTGAATTGGAGAATGACAGTCATGCAGTTTTGCACCAAAAACTGTTGCTCTAAAGCTTTGGTCGTTATCTTCGAATATACTTGCAAAGACACGTTAGAATGCCTCAATAGAATGCCGAATTTACGCTGTGCCTCTGCGGGACAAATTCGAAATAAACGATTCCCTTCACATCTAACAAATAATGAACATGTTCTTCACTTGTTGGCATTTTTTAGTTTTCAACGAATAGTGATTCTTTTACTGCCACTATCGCCGGTAATGAAGCAAGTTCGTTTATTTGAGTGCAAACATCAATGCGTCGCTGCTTTTGATCTCTTGTCAACAGGCGCGGAATAAACTTCGCGGCGACTCGATGCGTCTTCCATTAAAATTCGTTGACAAGTTCCATAAACCATAGAAAGTTCGTCATAGATACTTCGAATTGTCCTATGACGGTCTTCACAAATGATTTGTTGAACGTTGACGATGATTACAGGCGTGGTTGCAGCCAAAGTTCTTCCGGAACGCTCGTTGTGTTCCACCGAAATTCCTAAATCCGTAAAACCACTAGAAAATTTGAAAATGGTTCAGAACCTCGTCCTCAAATGCTCTCCCCAACATTTCATACGTTTCAACAGCCCTTTTCTCTCTTTTAAAATAACATTCCACTCACACGCGCTGCTCTTTCTTGGTCTCTGTTGTAAAAATCACAGAGAGACATAATTATACCTTTACGCAAAGGGGTATACCGAACGAAGTCAACTAGCGAGAAATTTGTCACACGACATTGTTAGGGATGTACCTACCGCCACCTACCGGCGAGAGACGATAATATTTCGCTATATAGCGTTCATCCGGAAATTTTAGATCGCACCACGTATATTTAAATTACATTAGTAGAATTCAATTTAGCATCCCTGAAAAATAGCTAGAAAAATATGTAATGACTTAACAAACTTTGCCCGTCCATTAAAAGTACAGGAGGTCCAAAGATAATGGACCAGCAGGATTCCCCATAGATTGACAGATAAAACTAGGACATGCCATGTTTCACTCCATTTTAAAGCCCTCAGCTAGCCTAGGTGAAGATAACTGTGCTCGGTATATGCAACATAATGACAACAGCAGCAAAAATTTAAGAACCGTATCGCAAAGGCTACTAGTAGCCAACAAACCTCAGCGCTATTTGATATCAAACCACCAAAACTTTTAATCTAAGAGCGAAGCCCACGGTCGGGAAAAAATACTGGTATAAATAAATAGGATACTAACACCACTATTAAAAGTAATTGTAAAGATAAAATAGCAATTTAAACGAGAATACTGCTGACCTAGATATAGTGACCGATATTAGTACTTCACTCACCACCTGCGCAATTTACTTAAAATATTATAAAACCGAAATAATCAAGTTTAAATGGGAAGAATTATAACGGAGAAAGCAAAAAGAACTCTTAACAAATCACACAAGTTTTGATGCTCTAGCCATTCTCCAGAACTTTATCTAATTTTTTATACAAAAAATTCATTTCGTGGGTATAACTTATATTGATTAAAATGATAATTTTTATTTAAAAAAAATAGTCACGTTTTCAATTAACAAGAAGTAATAAGAGAGAGTGTATCATTTTTAGTTCAACGTAACGAGCTACTGCAACTGAACACGTCATGATTAATTAATATCCGTAGACCACTTGAGTTTGGTGACAACTCTGTGAAAAATGAGAATTTTAATTTATGGAAGTTCATACCTGAATTGAATTATGAGGCGAAAACCTATTCAAATCACTCCTCTTTTCATCATCACTATCAACTAATGACAATTCATCTGAAAAATCGTCATCATCAGATAATGAATCACCTT
>CM032446.1:204434485-204500492 GCA_019049505.1 Pachyrhynchus sulphureomaculatus
ATTCTGTGTCAGGACTGCGGTCTTTCATACATAGGCCAAACAAACAGGAAAATTAGCGCCAGAACAGACGAGCACAAAAACGCCGAAAAACAAAAATCCACCACCTGTTTTCTAGCACAACATGCACACAATACCGGCCACAAAATCGAGTTTGACAAAAACAGAAGCCTACAAAAAAGTGATATCCTATCCACTAGAGTAATCAAAGAAGCCATAGAAATAGAAAAGAGGCCTACAACTTAAATAATCGGGATGATAGCCAACGTTTACCGAACTCTTGGAAACATATTCTATCCCAGTACCAAGTCCAACCAAGAGAAACAATAACTCAACCATATGTTACTTCACCAACACAAGCATTACAAAGAACCACAGGACCGACAACGCGCAGCCAAAGCCGAGCCTCTATTGGCCAGATCCGTCCAACCAATAGAGCCATGCCCCGGCACCCTCGGAGCCAGTCTCAACATTCAACGCCAAGACACCGACCAGTGATCAACGCTTTGAAAAAGATGGATGAGATTCCATCGAAACGTCAGCGAAACCGTCCATCAAGGGACTTTAAGCTAACACGGGATACCCGAAAAACCGCTACTACATATATATATATATATATATATATATATATATATATATATATATATATATTATACATATGCATATATATATATATATATATATATATATATATATATATATATATATATATATATATATATATATATATATATATATATATATATACATATGCATATATATATATATATATATATATATATATATATATATATATATATATATATATATATATATATATATATATATATATATATTTCGAGGATGGAGAGATATGTAGAAAAGTTAATTCGGGAATTCATTGGCTCATTTGTTACCTATACTATACTATATATTGATAACTATCGAATTACCGTAGTAGATTTTAACACTGATTAGTCGGTGCTGGTTCCCCCCTCCAAAGATGGTCTCGCCGTTGTTCAATGGGCTGTTGACTGCGGATACATTGATGTCTTATTTTATTATTCGTCTTCACTCGGCTGGAGATTGAGGGCATCTTCTCTTTCATTTAAAATGCCAATTTTCTCAATTTTGATTGCTTCTCGAATAATTCTTGTTTTGTGAATATTTGCTTGTAGCTATTAAAATGGATTTTACGGCCCATTGTGCCATGTGGTGTTGAAACGCAGCAGATGTGTTTCCAATATTAAGTTTGTGTTGATCGAGTCTTGTAGACATTAATCTGTTGGTTTATCCTATATCCTATACCCCCTGGTTTGCAGGCTTATTTTGATTTTTGGATGTCTCAGTGATGATTCTATGGTTCTAAATGGTTTGTAGGCGGTGAATGTGTTGTGTTTTCACAAAAGTCGTCAGATACAGTCTGTTATTTCCTTGAGGTACTGAAGTATGATTTTAGGTTTGTTTTCTAATTGTTCCTGAGGTTTTTTTTGTGTGATATTTTGCTGTATTATTTTTGGTTGTTTCGGTGCTATATCCATGTTTACGTGTTTTTGTAATACTGTTTATCTTCTCTTGTCTATTTTTATTATCTGTTAGGAGGAAATATCTTTAGATCAGGTTATTGGCTATTGCTTGTAATTGGGATGGGTGGTGGTGTAAGCAGACATGTATATTGTGTGCTTATAATTTTGAAAACTATTCTTTTATTTCATTATATTTCAAAGGCCAGTATCAGTTTTTTTTAAATATTTTAATTGGACCCATACTATTAGTTGCACCTTATTTGAATACTATTATAAATTCTGGACACTGCTAACAATACTAGCAAGAAAAAACAAACAACTTTGTCTGTGAACTTCATATATGCCCACAACTCTCTAAGTGACAGTATCCAACAAATGCAGAATATGTTTGAAAGAAAGGCCGCAAACATGGAGGTAATATTTCATCATTACTCGAATTTAAGTTCCAAGTTAATTCCTACCAAGTTGACGGTGCTAATAGAATATTCTTTTGGAATCACTCTGTTGGGTTCCGTAAAGTCAACTTTTTGACAAAAATCTGCTCTCTGGATTCTGTACAAAATAAATTCTACTTTTATTAAGTTAGTAATGTTTGGGAATATTTGCATTCGCGTTTGGAATTTGAGCATTCTAAATAATTTAGAAAATAAGGTTTCTGTCATCAGCAAACCTACAGATTCGATTTTTGTTCAACAATTCATGATGCCACCACACACGATTAAATGCTTTGAATACATCAATCGCAATCGGGCAAGACTCACTATCGTATTCAATTGAGTTGTTCTAAAGATGTTGAGCTTTGCTTACGATAGACATATTAATGGTCGCTAATGAAATTAGATTATTTCAGATACTTTAAACATAGCTGATTAATAACCTTCGCTATAACCGAAAACAATGGGATTGTTTGTTAGTGTTTTGGCATGGTATTTTTGCTTTTTCACTTACTGCCGAAACTCGGGTGCATTTCCAGCAGGAATAAAATATTCCGTTTCTGTAAGATAAGCTGAACAGCCTGAAAACTACCGTTAGTTCGTTGGCACATGTTTTGAGTACGATATCAGGTATTTTATCAGCGCCACTACTTTTTTGTTTTTGTCTGAAAAGATATCGGTCATTTTTCACTGGAAATTGACAGAAGTATCAGAATTTATTTCAATGTACATAGATTAAGTTTATAGAGGGGGATGTTAGGGAAGCCCCATAGATATCGTAGATCATTAAACGACATGGGATTGATAAAGAATATTCTTTTTGTAGGCAGAAAATGGCATTAGTAATTTGTTTGCTTAGAATAAGACATAAAAAGCCGGAGAGTTTCGAAATATCTAAAGGCGTCAGACAGGGGTGTATACTGCCCCCACTGCTGTTCTCGGTAGTAATAGACGAGGCCATAAAAACAGCAAAAAGATAAACAAAGAAATACTGGGTGGGGTTCCGGAATATGGAGAGAGTTGGAATAACAGAGATAACATACACTGACGATATGGTACTGATCAAACGAGCAAAATTTGAACCAAAGCCTAAAGGTGTATAATGATATGAGCATAAACGTGGAAAAAAAACGAGGACAATGATCATAAGCAAGAAGAACAAAACGCATTAAATATACCTAAGAGAAGAAAGGATACAGCAGGTGAAGAGTTTCAAATATTTGGGTGCAATGGTGACAGAGATGGAGGACTAGATGAGGAGATTAGGGCGAGGACAGTGGCAGCGGAGAAACTCTTTAATAGCATCAAGAACACATTCCTAGGCAAAAAAGAAATACCAAAATCAACAAGACTACAAATTTTCAAAAGGTGGCGACACCAATAATCACATACGAATCCGAAGTGTGGACAACATCACAAAGTCACAGAAGTAAGATACAAAGCATCGAAATTAGATTTTTCAGAAAGATAGAACGAAAGACAAGACTGGATAGAATAAAAATAGCGATTCAAGAACAATAAAAATCGCTTCTTTGCGCACACGTGTCGCTCCTGTAGGGCTTTAGGAACTTCCCTGCAGCACGTGTGTTAGACCCATTAAAAAAATAAGAAACGTTAATATACGGAAAACACTGGAGATGAAGCCAATACAGGAGAAAATAGAAGAAAATCAGTTGAGGTGGTTTGAACATATACAAAAAATGGAACAGGAGAGACTGATAAGAAGAGTATATGAAGCAAGAGAGAATCGAAAACGAAGTCGAGGAAGACCACGAAGAACATGAAGAGAGGAAATAAGGGGAGCAACAGCGAAGAGGGGAATGAGGTAGAAGGAGGCAACAAGGCTAGCCCGGAATAGAGAAAGATGGAGAGAAAGATGGAGAGAAAGATGGAGAGAAATATGGAAGACCCCAACCTAACCCAACCCACTCACACCAGCCTACACCGAGAGGTATCATGGCTAAGGATCAGGTAAGTAAGTAAGTAATTTGTTTGCTTCTACAACCGTATAAAGATGTACTTTAAAAACCTACTATTTACAGTGTGTTTTGCATACTTGTTAATATTTGAATCTTATTAGTGGCTGTACTTCGATGAAAGAACACATTTATCGTTTCAATCTCGGGCAATACACTGAAAACTAATTTCTAATAATTTTAAACTTTAGTAGACTTCCGTCTACAAAACCACTTTCGCTCCCAATATGCGTAATAATTAACCTACGTCCCTTACCAGAAGGTGGTTTAACACCAGTAGAGAGACCTTCATTGAATGCTAGGCGAGCATTTTTGATATTCTCATCTTGCCAAAATTTCTTGACTGTGTACCCTTCATTTATCCACGTCTCATCTAAGTCTTTCTCCAGTGTACAATTTCTCCACTTTCTATCAATCAAGAGTTTTTTCACACTTTTTCCAATAAAAATTTTAATTCCATTCTAAAACATTCCATAGTTTTACTCTACTAATTTTCGATATTTCTAGGGTGGCTTGTCGCCGCCTGCAGGATCATATCCAAAGTTGGAATTCTTTTTTTCCATAAAAAAGTCATGAACAATAACACCTTACTGCTTGTTTTGTGTTGTCTGTCAGCTGAAGATCTTTTCTGCCTAGTCTTTTTTTTTGTAGTCTATACCGCCTCCTTTTCTTCTCTTAAAATTCTGAAATCTGTGGCTTTATCAACTCCGATCATTAAGAAACATTTTGTCGCATAATCGTCCACACTTAAACCACAGTTTTGATCGTTTTTAACTATATGCTTTTCATTATTATGGGTTAGCTGCCCGAACTTTTAACGTTTCGCTAGAGAAGACATTTTGTTAACACACTAACTGACTTGTCACTAACTGGCTTGACAATATATATATATATATATATATATATATATATATATATATATATATATATATATATATATATATATATATATATATATATATATATATATATATATATGTATATATATATATATATATATGTATATATATATATATATATATATATATATATATATATATATATATATATATTTATATACATATATATATATATATATATATATATATATATATATATATATATATATATATATATTATTATATATATATATATATATATATATATTTATATACATATATATATATATATATATATATATATAATATATATATATATATATATTATATATATATATATATATATATATATATATATATATATATATATGTATATAAATATATATATATATATATATATATATATATATATATATAAATATATATATATATATATATATATATATATATATATATATATATATATATATATATATATATATTTATATACAATATATATATATATATATATATATATATATATATATATATATATTTTTATATATATATATATATATATATATATATATATACATATATAGTTGTAGTATATTATATAATAAATATAGTTGGGGCAACAGGAAGGTTTGTAAATAAAATGATTTGATCGGCAATAAAACTTCGTTATAAAAGAGCATTGTTATCTGAAAAATACCTGGAAATAAATAGCACACCTTTGTTATAGGACCGCGCCGCCCAGTCCACTGGTATTTTTATTACTATCAGTTTCAAATAAATAGAGTATAAATATTTTTTGTCATAAAACCTTTTTTTAAAAAAAAATCGAATTATATTTTTGATTTAATAATTACTGTGGAAAAAACAAATTTAATGTAATTTAAGCATGAAAATTCAGGTAGAAAATTTTGAAAAATCATTACTTTAATCTTGACAAATTGATTATAAATTTAATAATTTTAAATTTTCAAAATTAATTAAGATTATCATGTATGTATCATATCATTTCTTTATCAAAAATATATATTTTTTAAAAGTAAAGATAGAATTGCTCGTTTTTTTATTTCTTATGTTACAAAAATATTTAATATAAAATAAATTAATCCAAAGAATGTTACTTAAAACCTGCAAAGAATGCAGCGTAATTTTAGAAATGAAATAATATCTTACCATTGTAAAATTCCTGGCTTAAAAATATGTATGGGTTGTATAAAAAATTATTTCTTATTCATCATATATACATAGATTTGTTAACACTTAATACCTAAAAGCAAACAGCACTAAATCACTATTATTACACCACACAACACACTATTCAAATTAAATTAAATCTCGATGAAACACCGAAAGTTTCAAAACGGAAATGACCAGAATAACAATTTGTGATATCAGCATCACACATCCCGTTCCCAACTCTTATCAGCACACTCCAGACACCCCTGCCTCGGCCAATAGGAGATGAGAATTTCAAGGGATGGAGTCGATAGGGATTATTGGGAGACGCCCCTTACCTTTATTGCAGGAGAGCAGGATCCATATTTCTTTGGGAATACATCATTGTGTTTTGTAATTAAAATTAGCACAGCTTTTTTCGAATAAAATAAATAACGAAAAAAAAAATTTAAACTGATGGTTACGAAACGAATTTAATATTAATATTAATTAGGTAAAATTTACAATCTAAATATACAAAGTGCTTCGAACGCAATTGTCCTTTGAAGGTACCCCAGAAAATGACAGAAGATTTTTTATCAATTAGCTATTGCGATAATAAGTGATTTTCCAGATTTTCCAAATATATTAAAGGACACGGGATTATTAAAATATACCATAACCGGGAGCAGCTTTGGAATTTTAATCCCTCTAATTGTATTTTCGAATGCTATTTATTTTTCTTATACCTAAATGCCTAAATATTACAAGAGCGGCGCTTGGACGCAAGTGGTGATTTACCTTGATCTTAAATCATTGCAGATTGTACTGGGTGGATAACACACTCCTAGGCAGTTTATTATAAGGAAATGAAATTATCCATATAAAAGACTTTTTGAAGAAGTGACATGAGGAGCGACAAATTGAAACTTACATGGATGTGATATAATAGACTGACGTATATTCCTAGCATGGTCTAAAGGAAATTACTATAGGTGAGCTGCAACTATGGACAGACTCAAGTCAACAAATTCCTGTTCAGAAAATCAAGGTTTCTGATAAGTTCCGAGTTCCTAATAGAGTAAATAGCTCTCTTCTGGCCAATAACCAGCAAATTCTATTCTCATGCTTGGGAGCACAGTCCCAAACATGGAAGCTATATTCCATCTATAGGGGAATTTAGAGTTTCTAAAGGATTAAAAGTATACCTTCCATATATACTGTTACAAACTTGCACGTACGCCCTCTATAAACATAAACACTTTTTTGGTGAAATTATTTATAGGTTATGTTACTCAGTTGTTATATAGTTATTGTGTGTAAAGGTATTTACAATTTGAATTCTTTAAATAATGCAGTGGGGTGATCGAGAAAATAGGATTACTGTTATAGCTTTATTTAAATGCGGTATATAAAAACACATTGACATTTTTAAGACCTTAAAACCGCTTAAAATTAGTCGTATGTTTGTTTACCGAGCGCTAAAATTATTTACTGAGACGGAAGGCATAAAAGACAGGCAACGTTCAGGAAGACCACGGACAGTTCGAACGCCACATGCTGTTAGAGCTGTAAAAGTGCGAATTGACCAAAATCTTCTCCGCAAACAAAAAATTTTATCTCGTGAGATGAAACTTTCGAAAAATTCTATGTCTCGTATTATCAAAGAAGACCTAAGACTTGGCGCTTATAAGAGACACTGATCATTTACTAACGAAAGATTTAAAACGAAAACGGTGGCAAAAATCTAAAAGTTTGTTGAAGGAATACGTTCATGACAAACCGACGAAAAAATTTTCACTCTGGAGCAATCTTTTAATAAGCAAAATGATAGGATTTATGCCAAATCTTCTAAGGAAGCATCTGAACTTGTCACAAAAGTTCAGAGGGGTCATCATCCATCATCAGTTATGATTTGGTAGGGAGTCAGCTTTGATGGAGTTACCAGTATTCATTTTTGTGAAAAAGTTGTGAAAACTTCGGCTAAAATGTATCAAGACACTATTTTAGAAAACATTGTGAAATCCCTAAACCATACTCTTTTCAAAACTAAGCATTGGGCCTTCCAGCAAGATTCTGGACTAAGACACAAAGCTAAAACAACACAAGTATGGCTTCAACAAAATATGCGTTCATTTATTACTACAGGGGATTGGCGGTCTGCAAGTTCTGATCTAAATCCTTTAGACTATAAACTATGGTCCTTCTTAGAGGGTATGGTTTGCTCTAAAAGACATGCCAATCTTGAGTCTTTAAAACGAGCTTTAACAAAGGCGGTGGACAATTTTCCGTTGGATCAAGTACATGCTGCCATAGACGAATGGCCTTAATCGTTTGTGGGCTTATGTAAAAGCAAGAGGGGGACACTTTGAATAACGGTTAAATTAATTTTGTCATTATGAATATATG
Organism: Pachyrhynchus sulphureomaculatus; assembly: GCA_019049505.1. Lineage (NCBI taxonomy): Eukaryota > Metazoa > Arthropoda > Insecta > Coleoptera > Curculionidae > Pachyrhynchus > Pachyrhynchus sulphureomaculatus. The sequence goes on from CM032446.1 coordinate 204,442,834, forward strand.
ATTTAATTCCATAATATTTTGTTTTTAATTTTCAGTGAAATTAAATATTTAGGCAATGTTGTAACAGTTTTTATGGGAGTACTAGGTACAATTTTTTAAAGTGCAATGAGTTTTTCTTTGCATATATATGAGTTAGTGTCTCGACTTAAATATATATAACTTTTTCAGTAAGAGTGCTGTTTGGACTTTTATTGCGTTAAATTCTAATTGAGTTTTATTATCTCAAGACAGAATTTCTTCAAGTTTTCGTTAAGTTGTAACATTCTCTACTCTCTACGAATATTTGCACAGTGTTCAAGCGTTTAGTATAAGTAAAGAAATAAATGTGCTCTCATTTACAACTCTAAAGTTTGAATTTTTAGTGATTTCAAGCAAATCGTTATTACAAAGAAAAGAGTATGAAAGTCTCAGCAAGACAGCCTAAAAATGATCTCTGATTATATGCCCAGGCCACCTGACATCCTTCAAGACTACCTACTATATTAACAACAAATTTACAAAAAAATCCTTTAAAGCCTTTCCTATAAACTACAACACACTTATTAATTTGTTAGTCAATGTCAGTTACTTAACTTATAGGATAAAAAGTTTTTCTTAGTTCCGTATTTTATAACAAGACACTCGATATTTGAGACGAAAAATAGAAGAAAAAGTGGAAAAAATTTTGGAACAAATCGTTTTATTGATTCTCGATTCATTTATATACTTTGGTATGCGTTTAAGCCAATTCTCGAAACATTTTTTCTACTCCAAAGTTGGTACGTCAAAAACATGTTTTTTTTGATGGATTCATCAGCCTCTTGAAGTAATGAAAATTGCTGTCCATACATTTTTTTTTTTGACATTCGGGAGCAGAAAGAAGTCGTTAGGCACTATATGAGGTAAATACGGGCAATGAGACGTTAATTCGATAATCTTTTCCGTCAAATAATTAATCAATTGTTTGACGTGCTGTGTAAGAGGAGGCATTGTCATGATGAAGAATGACGCGACGTTTTCGGTTGTTTTTCCTGATTTCATCGATGACTTCTGGCAAACAAATTGTTGTATATCATTCAGCATTAACCTTTGAACCTCCAAAGCAATGGTTGCAATGTGTCCAATATAACAAAAGAAACAAGTGATCATTTTCTTGGAAGTGCTTCGCAAACGAACCACTTTTGTTACATTCGGTTCATATATCCAAGTTTCGTCTCTTGTTATGATGTTATATACGGATTTTGCATGTCCTCGGTCGAATTTTTTGAGCATTTCCTTACACCAATTGATACGAGCTTGTTTTTGAGTTTCGGTCAAGTTATGCAGAATCCGTCGGGAACAGATCTTTTTCACAGTTAAATGTTTATGCAAAGTAGAATGCACTGCGGTCTTTGATATGCCTAAGGATGCCTCTATCTCACGGTAAGTCACATACCGATCCTCTTCAATTTTGTTGTGCACAACTTCGATGTTTTTAGAATAACAACCGGATTTGGTCGACCTTCACGAAATTCATTGATGACGGAAGCACGACCATGATGAAATTCTGCAAACCAGTTGTAAACAGTCTGATGGTGATTAATTACAAAAGTTTAGCGAAGCGATTCGAGGCACTGTAGTTGAGTTAGGCCTTTACTAAAATCGTAAAAGATCATCCAACGAAAACCTTCACATGAAATTTCCATTTGTTCATAAAACTGTTTTTTAAACATTCACTGTAAACAAACTACTCGGCCCATTTCTGAGCTGCCACTGTTTTAACACTAACAAATGTCAAATTTTACAACAATGTAATGTCACATCTCAATAGCGCCGTCTAGTGGTCGTTTGTCAAAACTTGAAAGACGGCTCGCGTATATCCAAAATTCAACATTTACTATTATTTTCGTGTAAATAAGACATGACGATCCGTTGAGTTTGAAAATTGTCTAAAAGTGTGAATACATGTAAAAAGTTTAACGATCCTGGTGTACAGTAACCCTTTAATAATTTTGGTCATTACTATATTTCTAACATTCACAAAAAATGACTCAAATTGCCAACAATTCCAGATAACTCGCGTAAGTTGGATTCTGTGACATTAATTTTTTTAAGATTAGCCGGTGAATACGAATGGCCAAATTTAAGTTTCATAATAGTAGTAATAAATCTTCTGAAAACATTTAATTGATTGTGCCAAAATTTATTTGGAATTTCTTACTAGATCAGAGCTAAATATGTATTACTACCTTTGAAGTTTTTCCATCTATCGCTTTGTGGTTGTTAAAAAAAATAATTACTTATTGTGAGTTACTGTGTTTATTTTGTTTGTTCAATATTACTTTATTATATTTTATTTACATTATTCTTTTGGCACGTGTAAAGAACAGCAAATATCTATCTATCTATATAATACATATATTTAATAAGGATATAGAATATTCTCTAATAATAATTATAAAAATTAAATTTTTCTAAATATCATTTTTTTTTAATGTTTATGAAACATTATTAGATTTTTTAATAAATTTTATTTTTTCGTTAATACATACTTACAGCCTTTTGTCATTGTTATATGTACCAATTCTAAAAGCTTTTGTATATGAAGATTTGATGACGCAAATTATTAGCGTACTATATCGTAAATAAACTCTGCTCAAGAGTAAAGCTTTTCCATTTTCTTTTCTCATCTTCGTGGGAACAAGAGACAGTCAAAAAGCTAATCCAAAGTATAATTTGTTTTGGCACGCGTTTTTAATCCCCTCATCCAAATTAATTAGGGCTCAAGGACCAAAAAAGATCCGATTCACAGATTAAAAAATATCGCCGAGGGTTAATCCAACACTCTTTCCACCCCTAATAATACTTTAATACAAGGCTATTAGGGTTATGGGATATTTTATTTTCTATTAGAGTGTTGAATGTCGATAAAAAATGATTATAGTTTCATTTTTAATTCCCTTGCTAAGGCAAGCTACTATTCCTCGCTCCCGGAATTTTTGCTTTTCTTCTCCTTTCAGCTTAGTTTCTGTTTAGTTCTAGTTTACGTGTCTATTGGTATAATAACTAACGAATGATATAAAACATCGGTTTCAAATTTGGTAAACGTCTACTAACTGAACATGAAAAGAAGTATATAGTTTTGTAACACTATCGTTTTAGATGAAGCGGGTAAAATACATAGTATTATGAGAATTTTTTGGTTTTTTAGATTTATAATGAACACATTTTAGGCATAATTGTTTATCGTCAAACATGTAAAACAGGGGTGCTCAAACTTGAACTGCTGGCGATCTACCTCAATATTGTTAGACTACGATCGATCGACTCTGAGAGGCTGCAAGTAAGTGTGATGCAAACGAGTTCTAGTGTCTAACCTTAACCAAAGAGTGACTTTGGATGTTGAAGCGTGGCACTGCATGCCCTCAGCATACTTTTCATAAGATGGTACGTAATTACCGAGTGCTAATCGCAAGCATGCTGACATATGTTCGTCAGTTAGTCGATTGCGATATTTTGACTTAATTATCGTCATTTCAGAAAATGCAGACTCGCACAAGTAAGTTGACCCAAACATTGCCGTCAGTTAAAGGGCGATTTGCCTTAGATTCGGATATTTATCTTCAGATATAAAACACCAGAATTTTGTATCAGATGCTGTGGCTTTGAGATGTATATCTGATATAATCTGCACTAACTTATTTTCAACAGAACATGAGTCCATGTTAAACTGACTTGCTTTTCAGTAGCTTATTCCTCAATATTTTGACACGAAAAAGGATAACTCATAAATGATGCGATATTTGCCAATTTACTGAAATCATAAAAACGTATTTCGAATTGGCCCAAAATATTTGATAATTCTGCCTCATAAATATCATAATTCAACTGAAGAATCCTTGCTTTCAAAGACGGAAAATTTTTCAGATCCTTTCTTTTCAGTTGATCTATCATAAGTTGCAATTTACTTTTGAATGCGTTTATTGCGCTAATCATCTCAATAATAGTTTTTCCTTTACCTTGAAGCTCCAAATTAATGGTGTTTAAATGCATTGTGATGTCTGTCAAAAATTCCAAATCAGTCAGCCATTTTCCGTTTTTCAGCATCTGAGTGTCATCACCTCTTTCGTCCAGAAAAGCTGTTATTTCGGGCAATAATTCTTGAAACCTTTCTAGGAATTTTCCGCGACTCAACCACCTGACGTCCGTGTGAAGAACTAAATCAGTGTGTTCAGCTGACTCACTATCTTCCAACTGCAATTTAAAGAGCCGTCGTTGCAAGCTACGTGCACGGATAGAATTCACAATTTTTATTGCAATGCCCATAATCTCCTCCATGTTTAGAACTTTTGAACACAAAACTTGTTGATGTATAATGCAATGAAAGGAGAAAAATGAAGGGAAATCATCATTGGCTCACAATGCCAGAAAACCGTTTTCGTTTCCAGTCATTGCTGGTGCTCCATCGGTTGTAATGCACACTAGTTTATATATTGATAGCTTGTAGTGTGTTACAAAATTGAAAAAAAACGTCATATATATCTTCGCCACGGGTCTTTCCTTTCAGAGGAATCATTGTCAAAAACTCTTCCTTAGCCGACATGTCATTGAATACCATTCGAATAAAAATACACAGCTGGGCAGTGTCTGTCATATCGGTGGATTCGTAGAACTGTAAAGAAAAGTATGTACATTCCATGATTTCATGTTTTAGTTTATCTGCCATGGACTCATGACTTCAACACGCCTTGTGACGAGATAACTGAAGTTCTCTAATAGCAGACATAATCTCTGTTTTATTTTTTAAAATCTCCAAATAAAGTCTCACCCGCTTCAATAAATGCTTCCTTCACAACCAATCCATCATCAAATAGTTTCTTGTGTTTCGCCAATATATGAGATATTTTAAATGACGCGATCGTTGCAGCTTTTGATTGTTTGGCTGGTCTTGTGAACATGGTTTGTTCTTTTTTCAAACAAGTTATCAAATCACGTACTTTCCGTTTTCTTAATTCACTCTGTGACGGAAAATCCTTTTCATAGTTTTATGATGCCTCTCTAAGTTCCCACGCTTAGGTATTGCAACTGACGCACGGCAAATGAGACAAATGCACTTATCCTTTACCATACAAAAGAAAAATTCTTCCTCCCAATCGTTATTAAAATGATAAGTTTTACTTTTCTTCGCCGCACTCATTTTGGACTATTTATTAATAAACTTTGTATCGATGTATCGCCTTCAAGTTACAACTCAGACTGACTCCTATTCCTGCAGGCGCTACATTTATATCGGCGCGAACGAAGTCTCGAATATTCCCGTCAAACACGCCGCCCGAAGTTTCTAGAAAAATCGGCGGGAATCAAAAACGCGGCTTTTCTTTGACAAGTACCGCGCGTTCCTTTGATAAAGCCGCCTTTTGCCACTAGCAGGGGGTTATTACGATAAAAGAAAGTGATGAGGGGGTTATTCTGGCCTAATTGTGGATCAAATAAATTTTAGTAGTTTATTCATTACATTTTGTTTTAGTTACCTAAAACAAATTCTGTGACTATATCGGAATTTTTTTCTCGAGATCGACTCAAAAAGCACTCGCGATCGACCGTTCGAGTACCCCTGATGTAAAAGGTTAAAGGGATGGTAGAGAATGTTAGAAGGGCTGATTCGTATATATCTTGTTATACGTCCTTTTCAGAGTCGAGGAATCTGAAAATTATATTTTTTTTTTCAGTATATTTATTTTTACCAAAAATGTTTAAAAAAAAAGAAAATATTAGTTTTCAGTTGTAAATATATCTGAAGCCCTTCCTCTACTCAACTCTTTTGATTATTATTTCACCATAAAAATTCTACCATTTAAAATATCTATATATATATATATATATATATATATATATATATATATATATATATATATATATATATACAAATTTGGTTTCTTGAACCTTTATGTCGCTCGAAGCTAACTAGTAGGAGTTAGCCTCGAGCGGCAGCGCCAGCAAAATGACAGTATCGAATAGCAGCAACAGCGGGAGAACTTGAAAATGCCAAATGCTCTTATACAATTTTTAAGTTCTAAGTAATTTAACAAAAAGACCTAAAAATGTCGTTTTTCGAAACCATAATTTACATGAAAAAAACCTTATTAAACTTTTGGCTCAGTTTTATATTCTCAAAGAATCAGTTCCAAAAACTATTTTTTCGTAAAATGACATTTAAAAATTTTTTGCTCATAAATGCTTTTTATCGGCTTCGTTCACTAAGTATGTTAAAACTGGCTTAATTTGCCAATTGACAGAAGTTCTAGCAAGTCAACCAAAGTTTGATGCTGTGCAGTACGAGACCAGAAAATTCGTGTTCATTTACAATTATAGAGGTAAAAAATTGTCTCAAAAATCGAAAAACTATGAAATTTCCAGCTCCAAGGCTTCCGGTTTTTTTTAATAAATTCCCTTTTACTTGGTGATATTTACAATCAGAAATATTCGGATTGATTCATAACTAAATAATTTGTAAAAAAGTAATACACTACTTAAATTTCCACTAAATTTTTTCTTTGACATCTTTCATATGTTCTTTTATTCTTTTTGAAAAGTTTCTTCCTCTTTGACCTACATATGTTTTTGAACAATCTCTACAATCTAATTTGGATACTCCGGATCTATGTTTATATCTATTTTGGTTTTGTTATTTTTTATAAGTTTTCCAAGTGTTTTAGATATTTTAAATGCTGTGTTAATATTTAGTTTTCTTAAGAAATTATTGATTTTATTGTTACATTTGCCATAGTAAATTACATTTTTATAAGGTTTGGGAAAACCATAATGATGGCTTTTTTGTAAAATTTTTTCTTTAGGTCTTGTATTATGGATGATGAACAATCATTAAACACTTCTACTTGTTTTATAATATTAAGTTCTTTTTGAAAGTCATCTTGGTTTGTGACTTGGTGGATGATATGAGGTATTATGGATAATTATGTCTGTGTGTCACGGTTTATGGTAAATAGAAAACTGTGTTTATTATTCAGTTCAATGGAAATTTAAGTAGTGTTTTACTTTTTTACAAATCATATATTACGTTGTCAAAACCAGAAATCAACTGGTCATCTAGAGGTTTTACATTTGATATATTTAGAGAAGGTTTAACTTTTAGACCCTCCCTCTGGTCTTAGAATCTATTTTTTATGGTTCAAGTCGAGGTCAAATTTTTTAAGATGACTAGCCTATTAACAGCCCTTTCAATTTGATATTGCTAGTTATTAAAATTTGATTTTGTCATTAAATGTCGAATATCGAAATATCGAAAATATTATCGTATTAACACCTATAAATATGTGAATTACACAAATGATCCAAAACATAACATATAGAATGTTTTGTGAAGCAATTCTTCACCAAGGCAAAATAAGCACTTTCTGTACATAAAAAAAAAGTGGTTCTGGTAGTAAAAACTCTAAATTTCTTTGTTTGTTAAAGACTGATCCAAGGTTAATTTTTTATCTTCAGTTTATTGTAGAAAAGAAAGAGATAGATAGAGAAGAAAGTAAACAAGCTGAATAGAGCTTGTTAGTAAAAGACAACTAGCCAAGTGCAAGTCGAACTTGCGCGATTAGTGTTCCGTATGTTGATTTCTTTTAAAATGAAAAATTTTGTTATGGAGGTATAAAAATGATCAATGACTTCACTAAACACACCCCAAATGAGTTTTCGACAAAGTTTTTTCCGATCTTTACTGATGACCTTGAAATTTTTGTTTTTGTTATATACCAGATAAATTATTAAAGGTGATAATTTTCGTTCAATCTACACCCTGTGGAGAATATTCCAGAATTGTTTCAAAATTTTTTGATCAGTACTTTTCGAGATAAGGATAGGGGATAGCGATTTCTCGCAATTTTTTAAAATGAATACAAAGAAAAGTGTGCGCAACTATTACATTATATATATTTTTGAACTTGTGTTTTTACAAGCTTTCATTTGACATCCCACTCGATGACTCGATGGTAAAAACATTTTTTTCACCTCCCAAAACTAACTCCTTAAGTCAGAATTTAACTTTTAAAAATAAACGGGTCTTATGAGGCCATCAATTCCTATATTAGTGCCAAATTTTGGTTATTAAAATATTTATTGAGTTGTCAGCATTTTCAAATTAATTTTGTATATGAAATTATTAATAATTAAAGACCTCTGTGTATGATCCTATTCAGAATGTACATATATTGGTACATTGACGATTGTTTTCACAACCCTGTTTTGAACTATTTGGAATCTTTTAAGCTCTCTTTTGCTAAGGAGCACCAAACTTCAGCACATTTTATATACAAACTGAGATTAGTTATTAAGCAGAGTTGACCGTTTTATTTGTTTAATGATAAATAACATAATTGTTCGAAAATTTTATTAATATGTTGGACTTCCAAAATAGTTCTAAATATTTAATCTCTGAAGACTAATTTATTTATTGATAATAAACTTAAACCTTAGTTAAGGGCAGTCCGCGGATAGTTTTGCTGAAATAAATGACTTTAGTTTTTTCTGGGTTCAATTTGATCTTCCAGGTTTCTTATTCAAAGTTTCAATTCATTTATGCTTCGCTGCAGTTTCAAATTTTTGATTGTTTACAAACTACAAATATTACAGTATCGTTCGTAAAATGATAAACTGTGACTATCAAAACAGATTTTTCAACCTTAATTTTTAATACCTGATAATTCAATATATTTTGGAAAAATTTTAAAAATTAAAATAATTTTATCTTACATTAGACCTCAAATAAAAACAAGTATCCTCCCCAACCAGTTTCCAGCACGTTTATATTCAATGAGCTCTGCCGGTGGTTAATGGTTATGGTTTAGATTTTTTATTATTATAGTGTGGCACGTGGCTTTGATTGCATAATAAAAAACAGATTAGGGCTGTAGAATATAATAGAACATATTCCAATATCTAAGTCATATTGCATGAATAAAGCAAAACAGTTTTTTTTAAAATTTCAATTCATATTTATTGTCAGGGAAAATCCGTTATTTGTTTTCGGGCTATAAATAATTTAAAATTACCTTTTTTTGGGACATCTTGTATTAAATAAATATGATATATTCTAAGCTTCCTCTCCTTCCTCATTCCTTTACATGCCATTTATATCCTTTACATATGATGATTAAACATCATCGCATTTAAAATCATCTAATTTTTCAACTAAAAATAGGAACAAAGTCAAATAATACTATTCAATGAATTTTTTATTAAGATCGCTCTGTAAACCTCAATATTTTTTACATACTAGCAGGGTGTTTTTTAAGTTTTCTATGTAGCTATCAAGGAAATGTCGAAAAAGTGAAAAAAATAACCGGCCAAGTGCAAGTTTGTTTTGCACAATTAATGTTTCGTACCGTGATCGCGGAAGTATTCTATGAAATTAAGTCACACATTCATCTTCAATATAAGAATGAGCAAGAATATATAAAAAGCGAGAACCTTTTTAGTTAAAATTTATAATTAAACAAAAATTTACTACGTAAATATTTGTTTAATTATAAATAAATAAAATAAAATTATTTTGTCTCTATACCTATCCGTTGGTCACCAGTCATCATGATATTGCTGATTGCACTGCATACATATTGATATTTTGTAGGTCTTAGTCCCAGTACAATTCACAATTTTCCACGAGAAGCAACTCCATGTTATGTTGTTAAGACAAATGTTTTTTTTCTATACCAGATAAATGATCAAACGTAATGCCCTCGTGATAATTTTGCTCAATCTACCTAACCTTATGGAGAATATTCTAGAATTTTCTCGAAATTTTGTGATCAGTACTTTTCGAGATAGAGGAAGACAGCGATTTTTGGTCATTTTTAGTGTTCCGTAGGGAACACTTATATGATGACTTCGGTGTCTGTCCGTCTGTCTGTCACACCCGATTTTCTCCGAAACTATTTGTCACAGAAAGTTGAAATTTGGTAATAATACAGGAATTGATGGCCTCATCGGAGCCACGTAGTTTTGAATTAAATAGTTAGTTTTTGGGGGGGGGGGGGTGAAATCGGTAGTAAAAAAAAAAAATTTACTAGGTCATCGAGTGTGGTGTCAAATGAAAGCTTATGAAAACACGAGTAAAATATCTGGTATATAAAAAAACAAAAATTTCAAGGTCATCAGTTTTCAGTAACGATTGGAAACAAACTTTGTTGAAAACTCATTTGGGGTGTGTTTTGTGAAGGCACTGATCATTTTATACCTCCGCAACAATTTTTTTTTTATTTTTAAAAGCAATCAACGTACGAAACACTAATTGCGCAAGTTCAACTTGCACTTGACCGGTTATTTAAAAATAATATGAAGAAAAGTTTGCGTATTGCGTATACGAGGATGGATTGAAAAGTTCACAGCCTCATCAAAAAATAATTATAATATTTTTTATTATAGTACCCTCAATAAGTTCATACTTTCTTTGGTTGTCACAGTGTAAAAATTTTGGTGTTGTAGAATTTGTGGTTTTTTAGATTAGAGCGAGTTTAGTCAGACTAAATACAGCTTTTTTGGAAAAATAGAAAAAATTGAACAACGTGCAGTCATCAAGTATCTGTTTAAAAAAAGATTAACACCAAGGTATACACGATGATACGAAAACAACACTAGGGGAATCTGCTCCGTCATATACCACTGTGAAAAATTTTTTTTTTTTTACTTTCGATTTCACCACCCAAAACTAACCCCTTACGTCAAAATTTAACTTTTAAAACTACATAGATTAGGCTATCAATTCCCATATTTGGATCAAATTTTAACTCTCTATGTCAAATAGTTTCGGAGAAAATCGGGTGTGACAGACAGACCGACGGACACCGAAGTGATCCCACAAGTGTTCTGTACAGAACACTAAAAATATTTTTCTGCATAATTACCGTCTACATGAATACACAGTCCCGCGTTTCTCGAAGTTGTTTCATTCTACCCACAAAAAAAATTTGTTTGCGCATGAGGGAACAAAGCTAGCAACTTTCAACCTATCACGTAAAGAAAATTTGCAGCCTCCAAGATTTTCTTAAGATGTTTAAACGAAAAAAGTGACATGACGCTAAATCAGGATAATAGGACAGATGTTATAACTCGGTGAATCCACAGCTTTGTGTGTACCTCAAGTTATCGTGTAATAGCAAAGTTTTGATTCTCCATGAAAGTTTATCGCCAATGGCCTATTTCGGGTTTTGGATCGTGCTTCCGTAAACCCGCCCATTAATTGTACACCTCTTTTCCATATATTAAATAAATAAAATTCCTTCTTAATCTCAAAAAGCAATTGCAGTAAACTTTCTAGGAGACAACTAAACATCTGTCTTCTTTTGAGATGCAGAGCACTTATAAACCCATTACATCGACTCTGGCTTCATGGGAGGAAATCTTCATGGGCAATCTTGAGTACTGTAGTTTTGGTTACTTCAGCTTCTTTAGTAAGCATTGACATGCTCATTCGTCGATATGACAGCTTGACAAATCCTCAGTAAGCCTGATGGTTTTCTCAGTTTTTGCCTCAACTGGTCTTTTGGATTTGCGGCCATCCTGGATTGAGTCTCGAAGCCGTCGAAACTGTTCAAACCAAAAATTTAACATAACTTAAAATAAGCTGACATAGCCGTACCGCTGGGTAACACTTCACTAATAACTTTTGGTCAATGTCCTTCTGTAGGGAAAAAATTGTAAAAACTGCAAATAGCAACGAACTCGTACATGAGAACATTGGAACAGCAACAGGAATTTCACAACCGAGCATTTTTTGTCATTCATCATTTTCATGGCTAAGTGGATAACTTTAAAGAAGTAATGAAAACATAACATGCTGTTGTTGTTTTCGAGATTACTCTTTCCAACCTCCTCTCCCACCCCTTGTTGTTTACGATATATTTGAAGTACAAATACTTTAGCAAAAACAAAAAAAAACAGTACTAATGAAAGATTCCGTTTGTTTACATCTAAGCACGATCCAAGATTAACAGTGGGCTCAAGTAAAGGCGATTGGAAAGGAAGAATTAAGATTTAGTTGAACGTAAGTGTTGTCAGATTTCTAAAATTTAAAATATTGAATGGTTTAGATCTAATCTCGTGAAATAAAATTATAGTACATAGTTTTAGCTAATATAGAACAAACTAAATAACATTCCATTTCTAAGAAATAGATTTTCTAAACTTGTACTTTAATAAGATATATAATCTGTTGTTAAATTAACTTATATATATATATATATATATATATAATATATATATATATATATATATATATATATAAGTGAGAACACCGCAACGCATTCCGAACAATATCTTTCTAGCAGACCACGTGCGGTCATTTAGATTTTCAGTGGTGCTGCGCAGACGCCGAATATAGTATTTTTTTTGCATAAAGCACCTTTGGAATTTTGTCCAGTGTTTTCTACTTGTCCTTACCGCACTCATTGCTCTAATGGATCATTGAATTGGCGGGAAACGATATTATGAATGACATACTCTGTCTATTATTTTTTGTGTCTGAAAATGACACTCTCCTAAATTTATAACTGCAAACCTGTAAATAACTCACCGATAAAATGCAACACAGGTTACGAAACCGTGGCTGGTCTGAAAGGATTCACTTAAAAGTAATGGTTTTAAATGAAAACGATGACTGCCAGCGACGGAGCACAGCCGCTTAGTGCCGCGTCATTGGTTTTAAACGTAACGACGACTCTTCTTCTCCAGCACTTGTCATCCCATTTAAAACCATTACTTCTATAAAGAAACTTTAAAAAAGACTATGCAGTAGATGAATTACTAAAGAAGATATTTTTTCAATATTTATTCAATTGACTTTGTGCATCTTCCCAGAAACAGCTTTCAATATTAATAATGATAAACATCTTCTACCAATGTTTACTTTAATTTCAATGCACACTTAATTCTAATGTGATAACAATGGGTGTTTTGACGCATCAATATGCTTTTATCTAAATAGGGGAGAGGCACACGTCAGTCAAGGATGAAACCAAGGATTGTCACCAATGGCGAATGGATCTATAAGGTTTTAGGATTAGAGTTAACCCAATAAATATTATTATTAGAAGGACGAGATTCATTTTTAAATGGGATATGTAGTTGTATATTTCTGAAACCATTTATATCTATTATTTTTATTCTAGAATCAAACAGAATATAGATGACATTAGGAAGGGTAAATTCCAAATTGTTCAATTCAGTCGTTTACAAAAATTCATCTTCATTTTGAAAATATAAAGTAGATAAATAAACTTTTTTCTTCATATTACCTTGGAATTTCAGCAATTTGAATTTGAAATTGGCGCAAGATCGTTCATATACGGTCTATTTATTAATTTTTTCATATCTTATTGTCATACCTCTTCGGTCTATGATGCACCCTCTAATTGGGTTTCATACAGATTCAATAACACCATCCCGGATCTGTTTTAGGCTGATATCGGCTCTCAACAAGATAAGCCAACGATGAACGTTCACATGAATTTATTGGCCTGTTAGTAATTTTGAAGACGCCTTTTTAGTTTTGGGATATTTTTGATTATGAGAAAAATTTAGTTTACGCTTTAAAAATGTATTTATTTTGTTTATAAAGTGAAATAATAGTAAACGGAAGATTACGATTAGAAATAAGTTACAGGGTATATAGTGCAATTAACAATAGCTTCTCATAATCCTCCGCAGTATGGCAAGTAATAAACAACTGAGAATCAAGAATGAACAGTTATATAAAACGCGTTTGATTTTTCGTTTAGTATTTTCAAATTCTGAATTATTTATATTTTTTTAATAGTCTATTTATTACTTATTTACGTTTGACCCTTAGGTTCGAATTACTTTTTCACATTATCACTATTTCACTTTTCTTTAAAATGTAAACAAATTTATTGTCATTTTTATTTGTTTTTGTATTTGTATGTTATTCAGAAGATAACATCGAGAAATTTCAAGTTAAAAATTCAACATGTAAAAATGGAGTTATATTAGAAAATGAAGGTCCAAGTAACGCCACAGAAAATATAGCTATCGCTACAGAAAGACAATCACATGAAACAAAACGTCGCCGCAAAGCGAATTCGACCAGACACCTTCGGCATGTTAAAAGGTGCCTCGTCGAGTTTCTCAGAAATAAAAGTTTTCTATGTAAAAACATTAAGGAAAAATATGCGCGATATCTCTGAGAAACTCGACGAGAGACATTTTAACGTGCCAGCGGTAATCAGACAGTTTCGTTTTACGGCGACGTTTCATTACTGGTATTTGTCTTTCTGTAACGATAACTACCTTTTCTGTGGCAATGCACATAAATATAGTTCTATTCAAGATAATTTTAAATTATAATATTAAAATTAAGGGAATCAATTAAATAAATTGATCAAAAACAAAACAGCTCCATTTCGATTTGAGTTGTCAAAATCAGATTAAAATTAAGGGAATCAATTAAATAAATTGATCAAAACCAAACCAGCTCCATATCGATTTGAGTTGTCAAAACCAGAGCTCTTTTTCGCTTCAATTGGACTGTAGGAAAACGCTAATAAATGTTTAATGAATGTTAGAAGACTACTCAACACTATAAAATTATAAAAAGTTCATATTTAATAACATTTATAATGTTTACAAAAAAAAACCTACTTAGGTCACACTATTAAGATCGGAAGAGAGAACCAGCATGCAGAAATTACCAAGCAAATAAGGCTAGCATGAACGGTTTTTGGGAAACATCTTAAAAAAGTACTACTATACCCATAAACCTAAAAACTGAAGTCTAAAATTCCTATGTTCTACAGACTAGAAATGTCTCAATAAAGCAAATGTTAAAAAGCTCGTGACTTCACAGAGAACTATGAAGAAAATCATGCTTGGTATCTCCCTTAGGGATAGGATTTATAACGACCAGATAAGGAGACGAACAAAAGTGACTGATATAACTCTCGAGGCGGTAAAGATAAAGTGACGATGGGCAGGTCATGTGGCTAGATTATCCGGAGACAGATGGGTGTATAGGATCACGGAATGGAAACTCAGAGAAATAAAAAGACGTCCACAGAAACGATGGGTCGATAATATAAGAGTAGTAGCGGGCAAACAGTAGTTAAAGGCGGCGAAAGACAGGGAAGCATGGAAGAGATTAAAAGAGACCTACGTCCAGGAGTGGACAGACTTAGGTTGAGAAGAAGCAGAAATTTAGAATAATTTGGCTCTAGTGCTACTATACAAATTCTTAATTTATTTTTTTTTTTTGCTAAATTGAAGAGAAAAGATTTACAAATGTTGTTGTTGCCTCTATATGCATGAAATAATATAAATTTAAATATACCTTTATTCTCTAATTGCTTAAAAATTGAGTCACTTTATCACGTGCCGCCATACTCTCTCGTTAGTAATGAATTATTTTTTTTAGCTTTCACATCAACTTTCTGTTATCTTTCAAGATTAGTTAATTCCAGAATATAATTTTTTGCTGATATTACAAAAAATTATTTAAGTGCCATCTGAAATGTGGGAATACTGACAAATGTTCTGTTTTAAGACTGGGATCAAATAATCCGAATTGACCTATTTATTTAAATAGTACACTTTTAGTAACAGCAACACAAGAAAAGGATCTGGCTGATATTATTAATCATAACTTAAAATGGGTCAGAAATGAAATATATCATAAAGAAAGCGAACTCGGTAGTATACCTGGCGTGTCAGACAGTTAATGGTCTGTCGTTATCATTGTTGGAACGTCAGTATGTACTACTAAAATCGAATAAACGTATCACGACTCATCAGCTAGGATCGACAGAGGAGAAAATAAAACTCAAAATTTGAGTTGTGTTCTCTTCCTCTTAGCTTGGCTGATAAGTCATGATGCAACGAAACACGTCGGGAGATGGATTGACAGATGTGATAACAGTAAATAACTGCTGAAATGAAGATTTTGTTCAATTTTAGAAGTTGATATTAATTTTTATATACATTGGGTAGAACTCTTAACAAATACGCTGCTTAGGGCTAATTGGTAACGACAGTTCCTCTATCAGTCTGTGACCTTAGACAGCCCCCGACAAAGGGCAGATATACCTTTGATCAACAAGATGACAACTCTTATCAACAATTTTAAACCACCATTTACATTGACGCAATAAGAATAAACGGAAGTATGATTTCTACTTATGGGTATTTCTTTGAAATAACCAATTTTTTATTAAATTCAATGTAATACAGCTTTTTGATTGATTAAAATTTTGTTATATGTCAGGATAATAGTCCTGCCAAATAAGAAAATAATCCTTTTTGCGTATATATTAAAATAGGTTTCGTCCCAGCTTTTTTTTATCATAAGATCTGCTTTGTAAGGGTGTCTCAAAATTCAGGCAAGAAGTAATTTTGACAGAAAGCATAGGTTTTTAATTCAAAATTGTAATTTTTTATTGATTCATAAAAAATAGAGTATAGGGTTATATATGGAATAACATATCGGGTAAATGGCCTCCACGGCTTTGCTGGCACTCTTTTGTCGAAATTTTCCATGACTGTTTTACATAAATGTGGCTGAATTTCGTTGATACAGCTCTTAATTTCCTCCAGTCGTGGGTGGTCATGGGCTTGTTGGTATAAATCTTAGACCTTAAGAAACCCAAAAGAAAAAAGTCCAACGGCGTTAAATCGCATGATCTGGACGGCCAATTCTGATCACCAAAACGGGATATTACACGACCGGGAAATGACTCATGCAGTAATTGAATTGTTTCTCGGGCTGTATGGCATGTGGCACCGTCTTGTTGAAACCACATGTCGTCCACATCCATATCTTGCAATTTAGGCACAAAAAAATTTATCATATCGCGATAACGATCACCATTAACTGTTATTGCCTGGCCAACCGCATTTTCGAAGAAAAATGGTCCGATGATGCCTCCAGCCCAAAAAATCCGCACTAAACAGTGACACGTTGTGGATGTATTTGTTTCGCGACAGTCACATGTGGATTGTCTGAACCCCAAATGCGACCATTTTGTCGATTAACGAAGCCATCAAGATGGATATAAGCCTCATCGCTGAAGATGATTTTCTTCGAAGAATCAGTATCCACTTGTTGTTGTTCCATAATCCATTCAACAAACTCTCTTCGTTGTGCGTGGTCAGTAGGCTTCCGTTCTTGAGTCAATTGAACTTGGTAAGCATGAAGATGCAAATCTTTCGTGAGAATACGCTGTAGAGAGCTTCTCGAAATGTCCAGTTCTTGACCACGGTGCCGAATTGATGTTCCTGGAGTCTCAGCAACACTCTCACGAACTGCTTCAATGTTCAGTCTCCCTGAATTTTTCAATTAATTTCTTCACAGTTGATGAGGTTAAATCACTATTCCGACCATATTTTGTTTGAAAATTCCGAACTGTAGCTGCCAAACTTTCATTATTTTTGAAATATTGCTCAACAATGAAAACACGTTGTTCTTTCGTGTAGCGCTCCATTTTTAATAAACCCTGACCTGTCAGCTGTCACGCTGTGTTTTTTGTTTTGTTGGCAACACTTTACCATACAAATGGCGCCAAATTCAAATATTGCGTGAAATTTGGGACACCCTTTATCTTCATTATGCTTTGTTCCGGCAAATATTGAGAAACTATTATGCATTCTCCATATTTGACAAAAAAAAAAGAAACAATAAATTTTTAATACTATTAACTATATTTAGGAAAAAGCAACTAATATAATAATAACAGGTACAGCTATCACACATACTGCATATAACGCAGTTCTAGGTTCACACTCAGACTCAACGACATATTCTTCATTCCAGAACGTATCATTTTCCTTAATCGGTAATTCTAATACTAATTTTTCCGAAGAAAAAAATTTTAAATCCACTGTACAGGTATCTGATGCGTTGGCACATACAGCAACAGTGTTAGACAGATTGTAAACGGCCTTGTTTATGTGAAACTGGACACGGATGTAGTTTGTTTGGACCTCGTTTTCACTGTTGAAAACGAAGAAGTAGTAACCATTCACTGGAACCCTGAAAATGAAATACGAGGCTGGTTTGAAAAGTCCGTGCAAAGTCCGAGAAATAGCACCACCGGCGCGTATCGAGGTCATGTTTAGTTAGTAGAATCTCTTGAATGAACGCACACCAAGTTTCAGCCATATTGGTCTATTTCTTTGTGTTTGGCATTCGTGTGAATCAAGGAAGTCGAGTGATTTTCAAGAAATGGACGAAAAATAATTTCGTGTGGTGATTAAACATTACTTTATGAAAGGCAAAACGTCTCAGGAGACTAAAGAGAAGCTTGATAAACATTATGGTGACTCTGCACCTTCGATTAGAACAGTTTATAAGTGGTTTCAAAATTTTCGGACTGGCCATATGGGCACAAGTGACGCTGAACGTTCTGGACGACCTGTGTAGATTACGACTCCAGAAATCATTGATCAAATCCATGATATGGTGATGGATGACAGAAGAGTTAAGGTGCGTGAGATTGCTAGTGCTGTGGGCATCTCGACTGAACGGGTACATAATATTTTGCATAAACATTTGGACATGAGAAAGCTATCCGCAAGATGGGTGCCGCGATTGCTCACGCTTGACCAAAAACGGAATCGTGTGATGTGTTGCAAGGATGGTTTGCAGCTGTTCCAGAAGAATCCGGAGGACTTTAAGCGTCGTTTCGTCACTGTGGATGAAACATAGATACATTACTATACTCCTGAGACCAAACAACAATCTAAACAATGGGTTACCAAGGGGGAATCTGCATCAAAAAAGGCGAAGACCGTTCCTTCGGCCGGAAAGGTTATGGCGACTGTCTTTTGGGATTCGCAAGGGATAATCCTCATCGACTATCTGGAAAAGGGTAAAACTATTACAGGTGAATATTATTCATCGTTATTGGACCGTTTGAAAACCGAGCTGCAAGAAAAAAACGCCCGCGATTGGCCCACAAGAAAGTCCTTTTCCATCACGACAACGCACCAGCACACACCTCAGCAGTTGTGGACGCAAAATTAATGGAAATAGGATTCCAACTCGTTTCACATCCCCCCTATTCTCCAGACTTGGCTCCCTCGGACTACTATTTGTTCCCCAATTTGAAGAAATGGCTGGCGGGACAAAGACTGTATTCAAACGAGGAGGTGATTGCAGACACTAATGGATATTTTGCAGACTTGGACAAATCCTATTATTCGGAAGGGATCAACAAACTAGAACATCGTTGGACGAAGTGTATAAGCCTAAAAGGAGACTATGTCGAAAAATAAAAAAAGGTTTACCCCCAAACACATAAGTGGTTTTTATTTTTGCACGGACTTTTCAAACCAGCCTCGTATGTTAGTTAAAAATTATTTGACTTATAGCTAAAAAAAAATGGGGGTACAAAGTAATAAAACAGCATGTAATGCGATTCTTTGGTAAATCTAGTTACTCTAGAACATTTCACCGGATCAGAGCGTGTTCTATATATGCGAGAGTTTTACAAAAAACACGCAGCGAGAACCCGCAATACCATTTACACACCATAATTGGAGAACATCATCCCTTTGGAATAATTTGCCCAGGGCTGTGTTTCCCACCGAGTACAATTACAGCGGTTACAATTTACAGCGATTCAAAAACAACGTGAATCGCTTTTTCCGCACAAGTACCGCTCCTGGAACGCTTTAGGGACTTCCCTACAGCACAAGTGATAGACCCATAAAAAAAATTGTGAATCTTTAACTGATTAAAAAATACGTGCTGAAGTTTAACAAATCTAGTTCGTCTTTAAGTAAACCTTGACCAGGGCGAACAACAATTGATGCAAACGAACGAGTGAGTTCGAGTGGTAATTTGTCAGAATCTCTACCTCTTAATACGCACACGATCAAGTACTGTAAGTGTATCTAGGAATTCGTTACAACATACTCTCAGTAAGCGTTTAAGTCTGCTCCCCTACAAAATACAGCTGTTACAAGAATTGGCTTGGGTGACAGTGTACATAGAATAATCGGCCAGTTCTTCTTCGAAGGTAACAGAAGTCGCACAACAACTACCATTTTGAAGATATATATGACGATGATTGAGAAGTCTTTAGTACCCTCTTTACAAAATGTTACCTGATTTAATTAAGGTAAAACAAAATTCCTTTAATTTTTTTCCTAAATTTTTTTTTCAAAATCTTTCCTTTTTAATTTTTTAAAGATTCGAAATTAACATTTTGGTGAGCTCGGAAATTAGTAAACCATTCATAACATAGGGCTTTGACAGTTGGCTTAAGAGAATACTTGCTTTATTTATTTTGCTTTTGAATATTGGCCGCCACGTGATATAAGTAGCGTCGCTTTTTGTATTACCAACGCTAGAGGGTAGAACCAAATAACTGTGAAGTTTATGAGGAAAATGATGAGATATTTTCGCCTATTCTTCATTTTTTTTTATTACGAATTTAGTAACGTAAACGAAGAAACATATATAACGGAAAAAGACGTAACAGAAGCACTGGAAAAATTTAAAAACCGTAAATCTTCCAGCAAGACCAAATAGCAAACAAGCTACTAAAATATAGGGGATACTCTCTGGTTAAGCAATGCCAAACACTTATACAAAGGATTATAAGATCGAATTAGGATCCCACACGAATGGAGAACAGCGATAGTTATACTGATCCACAAGAAGAGAGAAAAAGAAGATCCAAATAACTATAGAGGCATAAATCTACCAAACTGTACACTGAAATTGACAACAAAGATTATTACAACAAAAAATAAACGCGAGAATACAACTGGAAGAAGAACAGCAAGGATTCAGAAGTGGACGCTCATGCGCCGATGCCGTTTTCATTGTTAGAAGGTAAAAGCAAAATCCGCAGAATACAATATTCCAGCGTACTTGTGCCTGATAGATTTAAAAAAAGCTTTCGACAAAGTACAAATAGAAGACGTTATTCATCTATTATATAACAAGAACATCTCGTTAGACCTAATCAAAACTATCGAAAATATATATACGAGGCTGGTTTGAAAAGTACTTATGTGTTTGGGGTAAACCTTTTTTATTTTTCGACATAGTCTCCTTTTAGGCTTATACACTTCGTCCAACGATGTTCTAGTTTGTTGATCCCTTCCGAATAATAGGATTTGTCCAAGTCTGCAAAATATCCATTAGTGTCTGCAATCACCTCCTCGTTTGAATAAAATCTTTGTCCCGCCAGCCATTTCTTCAAATTGGGGAACAAATAGTAGTCCGAGGGAGCCAAGTCTGGAGAATAGGGGGGATATGAAACGAGTTGGAATCCTATTTCTATTAATTTTGCGACCACAACTGCGTGCTGGTGCGTTGTCGTGATGCAAAAGGACTTTCTTGTGGGCCAATCGCGGGCGTTTTTCTTGCAGCTCGGTTTTCAAACGGTCCAATAACGATGAATAATATTCACCTGTAATAGTTTTACCCTTTTCCAGATAGTCGATGAGGATTACCCCTTGCGAATCCCAAAAGACAGTCGCCATAACCTTTCCGGCCGAAGGAACGGTCTTCGCCTTTTTTGGTGCAGATTCCCCCTTGGTAACCCATTGTTTAGATTATTGTTTGGTCTCAGGAGTATAGTAATGTATCCATGTTTCATCCACAGTGACGAAACGATGCTTAAAGTCCTCCGGATTCTTCTGGAACAGCTGCAAACCATCCTTGCAACACTTCACACGATTCGGTTTTTGGTCAAGCGTGAGCAATCGCGGCACCCATCTTGCGGATAGCTTTCTCATGTCCAAATGTTTATGCAAAATATTATGTACCCGTTCAGTCGAGATGCCCACAGCACTAGCAATCTCACGCACCTTAACTCTTCTGTCATCCATCACCATATCATGGATTTGATCAATGATTTCTAGAGTCGTAACCTCCACAGGCCGTCCAGAACGTTCAGCGTCACTTGTGCCCATATGGCCAGTCCGAAAATTTTGAAACCACTTATAAACTGTTCTAATCGAAGGTGCAGAGTCACCATAATGTTTATCAAGCTTCTCTTTAGTCTCCTGAGGCGTTTTGCCTTTCATAAAGTAATGTTTAATCACCACACGAAATTCTTTTTCGTCCATTTCTTGAAAATCACTCGACTTCCTTGATTCACACGAATGCCAAACACAAAGAAATAGACCAATATGGCTGAAACTTGGTGTGCGTTCATTCAAGAGATGCTACTAACTAAACATGACCTCGATACGCGCCGGTGGTGCCATCTCTCGGACTTTGCACGGACTTTTCAAACCAGCCTCGTAAAGACAATAAAGTAGTCGCAAAATTAGCAGAAGGAATGACAAAATCAATCAACTATGAATCTGGAATCAGGTAGGTAGAGTCTTTAAGTCCTTTTCTGTTTTATATTTTCATGGAAATTATAAAGAACGTCAAAAAAAAGAAGGGATGTAGAATGTGTAACAGAGAACTTAGAATTATATGTTATGCAGATGACGCGATAATAATGGCTGAGACTGAGAACGATCTGCAAAGGCTGCTATGCAAATTCTATATAGCAACAAAACAACCGAATATGTCAATCTTAACTGAAAAAACCAAGACAATAGTAATAGCAAAAGAGCTTATCAGGCGCAAGTTAGAGGTGGAAAATAAACCAATATGGATGGAGATCTATTACCAAGGCATCAAAATATCTAGTATCGGAAAAATCGAGGAAGAAGTAAAACATCAAGTCAACAAGGCTAATAAGATAGCGGGAGGCCTCAATGATACCATATTTAGAAATAAATTCCTTTCCCTTGAAACCAAAATAAGAATATACAAGAGCGTGATACGACTTACACATCTGGAACAAGACCCAATACAAGTATAACACTGCTGGAATCAACTAAAATGAGAGTACTTAGGAGATGTACAAACAAGCCACTAAGGGATAGAAAAAAAAGTGAAGACATAAGACGCACATGTAATATAGAAAATATCATCCAGTGGAAAAATAGAATGGGATCAACACATAGGGAGAATCGCAAACAACAAGACTGTACGGATAGCAAGGGACAAGTCACCGAATGAAAGAAGATCAATGGGACGTCCAAGAAAGAGATGGAGCGACGATATATAGATCAGGGAACAAAGAAAATAGGCAATAGTGCTTAGCTATAAGTCGGAAGAAGAAGATGAATTTAGTAGATAATTAAAGTTTCTTACCTATATGTAATTGAATTCGCTAAGTAAGTTTCTTCAGCCTCCTGTTCACTCAAATCTCTACGACAATTGTGATGGGGCGTAAGAGGAAGATTTAAAATAAGTCCCTCACAGTTCAGCAAGGCTTCTTCAGAACTTGAAAAAGAGGACCAAAATTCACTGTTACTCATATCGTGGTCAGTAGTCTCATTTACTAGACCCCTATGATTTGCTATACCATCTGGATTTTGCATGAATCCCTAAAAAATATACATTCAATATACAAAGTGGTCTTTGAACATCAACGCAACTTTTCATGTGATAAATTGTACTGGTTTAATTACATCCAGTAACATACTGGTTCTGGAGTACTTTTCTAGTATTCTAGGTAATTTTTGTTTGTGTGTAGCTACAAAATTATACCCGTTATAATGGAAAAATCATACATAGTAAGATATATTTATTACAACTAATCACGTCGAATTGCATTAATGTCCGAACATCTTTATTCATTTTTAGGTCAAAATTTGATATAAATGTAGGTTTAGACACGTTCAGTTTTTGAAATATAGGCTCTTAAAGTTAAAATAAAAATAATAAAATGAAAATTATAATGCCAAGAGGCGAAACAATACCTACACCCATAAATGGAGGGACATGACAAGAAGACTCACTTAATCCACTACTGTTCAACAAAATTAATATACACTGACGAGGCATTACTGTTAGCAGACAATGAAGATAACCTACAAAGACAACTCCACACATTTAATACAACAGCGAAAACATAAAACATGAAGATCTCTGTGGAAAAAACAAGATGCATGGTGATTAGTAGAGAGCCTGGAACTTGCAAACTGGAAGCAGAAGGCAAAAGCATAGAATAGGTAATTGATATAACGAGCGACAGGAATATAACAGCAGAAGTGAAAAGACCAGCAATAAAAGCATCTAAAGTCAGTGGATGTTTAAGAGATTCCATATGGAATAATAAACATATGTCTACAGAAAGCAAAATGAAAGTATACAAAACAACTGTGAAACCGATATTAACCTACGCGGTAGAAATCCGAGCAGACACTAAAAAGACAAAGCAGATAATAAGTAGAAGTTTTGCAAGAAGTAAAACACTACTTAAATTTCCACTAATTTTTTTTTTTTTTTTTTTAGGTCTAGCACACGTGCTACCGGGAAGTCCCTAAAGCACTACAGGAGCGACACGTGTGCGGAGAAAGCGATTCACGTTGTTCTTCAATCGCTGTAGATTGTACTCGGTGGGAAACACAGTCCTGGGCAAATTATTCCAAAGGGATGATGTTCTCCATATAAAAGACTGCTTGAAAAGCGTTGTACGAGGAGTAATAAGCTGAACCTCATACGGATGTGAAGAATTAGCGCGACGTGTACTTCTAACATGCACCGCTCTGGGAGGAATTAAGAGGGCCACATCCTTCGAACACTTTCCATGAAAGTACTTGTAGAATAGGCTCAAGTCGCCAACCGTTCTTCGATGTTCCAGCGAATCAAGGCCGACGGTCAGTTCCGGGTCTCCATTCAGACGAACAGCTCTTCTCTGAATAGAATCCAACAAATGCAGTGTATGTATGGGAGCGGAGCTCCAAACATGGGAGCAGTATTCCATAGTTGGTCGAATTTGAGCTTTGTAAAGAATTAACAGTTGTTGTGGAGTGTAAAGCTTTCTGGTTCGAAATAATATTCCCAACTTTTGAGAAGCTCTCCTTGCTATGCCTGCAACATGTTCATGCCAGGACATATTTGCTCCCAAATTAACGCCCAACAAATTGAGTGACGATGTTAGAGGAATGGAGTGCCCCGACATAACTATGTCGGGTTCAGCAACGTTAACTTTTTTAGAAAAAAACTGCCGCCTGGGTTTTTGTAGCGTTAAATTCCACTTGGTTACTGTCACCCCAAAATAGAATTTCTTCCAGGTTTTTGTTAAGTTGAATGACTTCCTGCTGTCTGCGGATATTCGTCTAAGTAGCCGATGTCCGCGCGTTCAAAGTGAATGAAGAGATAAGTGTACTGTCATCTGCAAAGCTGTAGATTGGATTCTCGGTCTTTTCCAGCAGATCGTTAATGTAAATGAGAAAGAGAGTAGGAGACAGTATGGAGCCTTGGGGTACACCAGCGTTGATAGTGAAGGTGTTAGAAGAAAATCCGTCGACTGCCACTCGTAAAGAACACTCTCTGAGGAAACATGAGAGCCACAAACAGAACTTTTCCGACATACCATAAGAACGTAGCTTAGCCAACAGCCCATCGTGCCAAACACGGTCGAATGCCTTGGATATGTCAAGAGCAACCGCTCGAGATTCTCCAAAGTGTTTTTAACACCATGACATGTTTCGCTGTACGACATATGTATATGTATATATATATATATATATATATATATATATATATATATATATATATATATATATATATATATATATATAATATTAAATTATTTTATGACCTGCCACAAATTGTTAACCAAACATTTATTATAGTAATTTTACCCTCATTTTGTAACAAACCATCTGAAGAAGCTGTCATACAGCAAAACATGTCATGGTGTTAAAAATAAAAAATTTTGTGGAAATTTAAGTAGTGTTTTACTTCTTGCAAAACTTCTAGTTATGGATCTCCTCCAAGTATCGGCTGAATTAATCCAGATAATAAGTGATGTGGAAACGAGGACTTTAAGAACAATATTGGACATAATACTCAGAAACAGACAAATAAATAAGTGCATACGGAAGCAATGCAACACCCAGGATTCAGGGCACCACTAAAGGGATAAAGGCTAGAAAAAGAAACTAGGATGATTGTATGAATAGAATGGCTCCTGACAGACTGGCGAATATATGCAAAAATAACCAGCCGTACAGTAAAAGACCGACACGAAGACCAAAGAAGAGATAGAAAAATAACCTACTAACAACAACAACAGAAATGGAATAAGAGGCAAACAAACAGAAGTAATCCTATTCATGCGAAAAAGAAGAAGAACGTTTTAATATTTTTTTGGTTTTCCTTACTTTAGGAGTTTTTAAAAATATTCATTCAAATTAGGAACATTTAATAGTTTTTGAAGGAACTACGGAATATTCTTATTAGCATAAAAGCAATTTACAGGGGGGTTCTTCGATCGTCCCATTTTTATTCTTTCTTCTGGTAGGACAAGCTATTTTTTCTAATCCAGTTTTCTCTCTTTCCTCTACTAACTTTACGGTTTTTAACATTGTTGTCACATCTAACACCCTTCTGAAGATATTTAGCAAAAAAGTTCGTTGTATTTTCATGAAAGCTACGCTTTCACTCATTTAAAACCAATATTTTAAGGTATATACAGTCAGTCCAAAAAGTCTCCATACACCACCTGCTTTCTATACTATTTTTCTGTTATGTTTAACTAATTAATTAGAACTATGAGAAAACATGTTTAAATTAACATTTAAAACTTAACCAATAAAATTAATGTCAAAAAAGTCTCCATACACTCAAGAACTGCATTGAAAAAACACGTTATAATCAACCGTATTTTATCAAGCTATCTATTGCTCGCTAAACTGAAAACAAATGAATAATTTTCGGCCATACTTTATAATCCATCACTTTTTGCTAGTAATTTTGCAGTGAATTTTCAAAGTAGTATTAAAAATGAGCGAGAGAAATTGTGAAATTCCATTTCAAGTTCAAAAGATCATAATTGATTTGTGGAATTTTGCTAGGGAATACATTACTAAACCTCCTGAATTTTGGGAATCCATGCTCTTTAGTGATAAAAACTAACATTAATGTTTGTGGGTCTGATGACAGAACTAAGGTTTGTAGGAAGAAGAATACCGCATTCGATATTAAAAACATTGTTCCACGGTGAGACAAAATCGTACAGAAATATAGGAAAAATTGTTAAAAAGTCGCATGCTACTGTTCAGTACATTGTAAACCAGTATAAATCAACAAGTTCCTATAAAATTCGAGGACGCTCCGGTCGTCCCAAGAAACTGACAACACACGAAGAGGCCAATATTATTAGACAAATGATTATAGATCCCAAGAAAAGTGCACCAAAATTAAAAGAAGAAGTACGGGAACTATTTTCGAAAAATGTTTGTTCAGAAACAGTGAGAAATTGTTTACACAGGGCAGGCTATAAGGGGTGTGCAGCCAGGAAGAAGCCGTTAATTTCGGAAGCTAATGGCAAAAAGCGGTTAGCTTTTGCTAGGGAATACATTACTAAACCTCCTGAATTTTAGGAATCCATGCTCTTTAGTGATAAAACTAACATTAATGTTTGTAGGTCTGATGACAGAACTAAGGTTTGTAGGAAGAAGAATACCGCATTCGATATTAAAAACATTGTTCCACGGTGAGACAAGGGGGTGGCAGTGTTCTGCTTTGGAGATGCATTTCTGCTGGAAGGGTTAGAAATTTACATTTTATTAATGGTACCATGGATCAGCATGTTTATCTGAACATTTTGAGAGACAATTTAAGAAAAAGTGTCCAAAAATTAGTACTCGAAAAAAGATACATGTTCCAACACAACAATGATCCGAAACATACCGCAAACTTAGTGCAAGAATGGATGATCCATAACCTAACCCCCCTAACCCCTAACATATTAGTGGGCGGAGAGGCTATTGATCGTTCAGCTCATTTAAAGTTTCTAGGCCTAATAATGTACCAGAATCTTGATTGAAAGGAGCACTGCAGCATGTTGTGCTCTAAATTAAGCAGTTTGTGTTTTATGATGAGAAATCTTAGATTGATCCTGCCTCAGCACGAGCTCCTTTCTGTTTACAATGCATATGTGGGATCAAGACTGCACTATGGAATTTGTTTTTGAGGTTCTTCCTCCTCAGCAAAGAATGTTTGTGTCGCGCAGAAGAGGGTCATAAGAGCTATGCTGGGTGTTTCTCCGTGCATATCATGCAGATCACAGTTTGCGCGATTGGGGCTTCTGACGCTTGCTGGAATTTTTATATATGAGTTAAGTAAATATATTCATTTAAATAAATCAAATTATTTGCAACATGCTAATATTCACAGTTACCCGACTTGGGGCCGAGACAGTCTTCATGTGCCGTTGAGTCGGTTGAACATCGGTAAGAACCCTCCACACAACTTGGGACGTGCTGTGTTCAACCGGCTTCGCGGGCATGTTGGGACAGACCATGGTCTTTTAAGCTTTAAAAGAAATCTTAAGCGTTTTTTAATCAATAGAGGATTCTATAGTTTGGATGAGTTTTGGAATATCTAATCATCGTTAGAAATTGTATAGGTATCGTTTGTATTATACTCCATTAGTGTTATCTGTATTTTTAGTATTAGTGTTGTATAATGACAAATTCCATACATTTATTGTAAAATGTCGCTGGAAAAATAAAAGTATTATTATGATTGTTCTCGTTTTTCTTTCTCACATTTGGTCACTGTGGTTCCATGTTTGGCTGACGGGCGCAAACCAAGTCAGCACAAACGAATTACCATTGTGTATTAAGGAATGACCTGACAATGTTACATGTTTTCAAAATCACTGACTTCTGAATGTTTTTGTGTATGTTTGTGTTGAGTCCTAATTGTACTAAGTGTGGTGTGAATGTTGTTGGTGTAAGGCCTGTGGCTGATATAATGAGGGGGACAATGAAGACTTTTTCTTGTTTCCATAGCCTTTTTATTTCCGTTGCAAGGTCTGTGTATTTGAAAATTTTTTCTGTGTATTTCGTTTGGATGTTTGTGTCGTTGGGGACAGCTATGTGAATTAGATAGGTGACTTTTTCTTTTTTGCCCTGAAAAGTAATATCGGGTCTATTGCCGGAGACTGTTTTATCTGTATGGATACTGATGTCCCAGTAGAGTTTGTAATCTTTATTTTCAAGTACGGATGTTGGTGTGTATTTGTAGTAGGGATCTGTGTTTTCTATGAGCTTGTATGTTGTGGCTAGTGCTTGCTGAACTACTTTTGCCGCTGAGTCATGTCTGGCTGTGTATTCCGTTCCGGCTAATATTTTACATCCGCTTGTTATGTGTTCGATCGTTTCTTTCTGCTGGTGGCATTTTCTGCATCTGTCTTCTGTAATAGTTGGGTCTTTGATGATATGCTTTTGGTAGTTTCTGGTTAATATGACTTTATCCTGGATGGCAAGTAAGAAGCCTTCTGTTTCCGGGAATAGCTGCCCATCCCGTAACCAGGTGTATGATTGTTTTTTATTTACATGGTCTTGTTCTATGTGGTATCTGTGTTTTCCGTGGAGTGTTTTTTCTGACCACGTTTTCATCTTTTCCTGTTGTAATTGGATGTGACTGTGTGTACCTGCTGGGTGGTCTACCCAGGATAAGTCAAGTGGGGTATAGTTTTTGTCTGCTTTGACTGTTGCTGTGTGGAGGCTGGTTTGCTTGGTGTGAAAGAATTTCCTAAGTGCTTGTATTTGTTTTGTGTGTAATGATCTGATGTCTCTAATTCCTCTTCCTCCTGCCTTCCTCTCGATGGTAAGTCTTTCTTTGTATTATTATTATTATTATTATTACAAAAAGTTCTTCTTTCTCACATTTGATCAATGTGGTTCCATGTTTGGCTGACGGGCCAAAACCAAGTCAGCACAAACGCTATTACCATTCCGTATTAAGGAATGACCTGACAATGTTACATGTTTTCAAAATCACTGACTTCTGAATGTTTCTGTGTATGTCCGTGTTGAGTCCCAATTGCACTAAATGTGGTGTGAATGTTATTGGTGTAAGGCCTGTGGCTGATATAATGAGGGGGACAATGATGACTTTTTCCTGTCTCCATAGCCTTTTTATTTCCGTTGCAAGGTCTGTGTATTTGGAAATTTTTTCTGTGTATTTCGCTTGGATGTTTGTGTCGTTGGGGACAGCTATGTCAATCAGATAGGTGACTTTTCCTTTTTTGCACTGAAAAGTAATATCGGGTCTATTGGCGGAGACTGTTTTATCTGTATGGATACCGATATCCCAGTAGAGCTTGTAATCTTCATTTTCAAGTATGGATGTTGGCGTGTATTTGTAGTAGGGATCTGTGTTTTCTATGAGTCTGTATGTTGTGGCTAGTGCTTGGTGAACCACTTTGGCAGCTGAATCATGCCTGGCTGTGTACTCCGTTCCGGCCAATATTTTACATCCGCTCGTTATGTGTTCGATCGTTTCTTTCTGCTGGTGGCATTTCCTACATCTGTCCTCTGCAATAGTCGGGTCTTTGATGATATGCTTTTGGTAGTTTCTGGTTAATATGACTTTATCCTGGATGGCAAGTAAGAAGCCTTCAGTCTCAGGGAATAGCTGCCCATCCCGTAACCAGGTGTATGATTGTTTTTTATTTACGTGGTCTTGTTCTATGTGGTATCTGTGTTTTCCGTGGAGTGTTTTCTCTGACCACGTTTTCATCTTTTCCTGTTGTAATTGGGTGTGACTGTGTGTGTGTCTGCTGAGTGATCTGCCCGGCTAAGTCGAGAGGTGTGTAGTTTTTGTCTGCTTTCACTGTCGCTGTGTGGAGGCTGGTTTGCTTGCTGTGAAAGAATTTCCTAAGTGTTTGTATTTGTTTTGTGTGTAATGATCTGATGTCTATAATTCCTCTTCCTCCTGCCTTCCTCTCGATGGTAAGTCTTTCTTTGCATGCGTTGGGGTGTAATTTCCTGTATTTGGTGAATTGAGATCGTATAAGGATGTGAATATTTTCTATGTCTGTTTGTGACCATTTGATGATACCAAATGAATATGTGAGTATAGGTATAGCGAACGTGTTGATGGCTTTAGTGAGATTCTTAGAGTTGAGTTTTGTTTGCAAAAGTTTCGTCAGTCTGTTTTTGAATTCGGTTCTGAGCTCTGTTTTGATGTGAGTGTGGTTGAGTTTGGTGCTTTGTTGGAAGCCTAGATATTTGTATGTTTCTTTATCGAACATGTTATCGAGCGTTTCATTGTTGATGGTTTCCGTCTGATGGTGGTGCCTCCATTGGCCTTTGTTGATGTGGAGCACTTTGCATTTACTTATACCAAATTCCATATTGACATCTAAGGTGAATATTTCTGTGATTTTGAGGAGTTCTTTCAGCTGTGTTTGTGTGGCAGCGTAGAGTTTTATGTCGTCCATATATAGGAGGTGGTTTATTTTATGTTGATTCTCTTTTTGGTGTCTGATATTGAAGCCATGCTCTGTTCTGTTTAGTATATTTGAGAGTGGATTGAGACAGAGGCAAAACCATAGAGCACTGAGCGAGTCTCCCTGAAATATACCCCGTCTGATGTACAGCTCTTCTGTTTGGATCCGTTCGGTTTGTGTTTCTAGGCGTATTTTGGTTTTCCATGTTTTCATAATTTGCGCGAGAAACTGCCTGAGGTGTTGGTTGATTTTATAGATTTCTAGGGCCCTGATTAACCAGCTGTGGGGTATGGAGTCGAAGGCTTTTTTATAGTCTATGTAACCGATGTGAAGGTTTCTGTGTTCTTTTCTGGTTTGTCCCATAATCACGCTATCTATAATCAGCTGCTCTTTGCATCCTCGACTATTTTTCCTGCATCCCTTCTGCTCTTCTGTGAGGATATTGTTGTCTGTTAGGTGTTGTTCTATTTTCTTCGATATTGTGGCTGTGATGATCTTGTATAGGGTTGGAAGACAGGTGATAGGTCGGTAGTTTGACGGGTTTGTGGTGTCTGAGCTTTTGGGTTTAACGTATGTTATTCCTTGTGTGAGGAAAGTGGGAAATGTGTGGGGTTGTAGAATGGCTTTGTTGATTTGGTGTGTGAGTGCTTCGTGTGTGGTGGTAAACTGTTTGTACCAGAAGTTTTGTATATTGTCTATTCCAGGACATTTCCAGTTGTGTGTGTGTTTGATAGTTTCTGTAATTTCTTGTGTATTAAATGTGGTATTTTCTTGTTCTGTCACATGTTTATGTTTGTCTTCTTCGGCTTTGATCCAGGGGGTGTTATTATTGTGTTGTTTGGGTTCTGACCAGATACTTTTCCAATAATCTGTGAGTTCTTGTTTGTTTGGTGGTTCAGTCACTGCTATCTGTTTGTTGTACATAGTTTTCCGGTAGAACTGTTTTTCGCTTCTTCGGAAGAGGTTGTTGGTGTCTTTCCTCTCATTTGATTCTTTGTATCTACGGAGTCTTGCGGCATATACAGATAGTTTTTGTTTCAAGGTATCGAGGATTTCTGGCAGTGTTGTGTTGGGAGACTTAGATTTGATCTTGTTTGCCCCCTGTGTGACACGTTTGGACGCGTTCCCGCTTATAAACTGGGTAAGATGTCCTAGATCTCTCCTGATGTTGTTGATTTTGTTTTCTATTCTTATTTGCCATTTGAATTTTGGTTTTGTCCTGTTGGGGTTTCCTTGTCGTTGAGGGAGTTTTTGATTATTTTGTGTTAGAGTGGTGATTGCTGCTGCGTATATTATTGTGTGAATGTCTTCGATTGTGCTTGAGTCTGTTATATACTGAGGTATTATGTGCTTGTTTAGTGTGTTGAGGATTGGTTGCGTGCTCTGTCTGAAGATTAAACGAGGGATGGGATTTCTTGTTGTGGGGTCGGTGCCTGACCATCGAGCTAGATGTGACTCCATTTTTGCTTTAAGTGTTTGTATGAGAGGTGATTCGGGGTGATGTTTTGTGGATGTCGTTGAGGGTGGCGAGTGATTCATGTTGTTGTCTGTGATATGGTGTTGCGCGGTACTCGCAATATTATTTTGCGTTATGCTCCTCCTGGGTGGTGGGTATTGTTGTGTTCGACTGGGTGGTTGTGTGTGTGAGGCTGGTTCGGAATCTGCTTTATTGTTTCTATTGTTTGGTTGGTCTGTGTTCAGTTCAACAGCCACTGTGTCCTTGATGGTTTGCAATTCGAGAGGTGTGAGACGATTGTTCTTGGTAATAACTCTTTTTTGGTCTACTACTCTCTGTTCTGAAACAAGTAATTGCAGATGTGGATATTCGGTCAAGAAAAGTCTGTGCAGTTGCTGTCTGTAGCCCGATGTTATTGTTTCGAGTTTGGTGGCGGTGTAGTAACAGCGCATCACCGTCCTATTCATCTCATCCGTCCACTTTAACCGCTGTCTTGGTTTTCCAGCCTTCGTAGTTGCATGTTGTCCTTGCAATACATACGGGCCCTGGCCTGGCTTTGGTGGTTGTGTTTGTCCGTATCTACGTCGGTTGCGCTTGGGATTGATGTTGGTGGGTCCAAGCGGCGAGTGATTCTCTTCTCAGTGATTTCTTTGTCAGGTTTTGTGTTTTCATTACAGCAACGCATGGCGTGTTCGTTGATTCCTGTGGTGCAACTCATGCGCTGCTGTGATTTTCCCGCCTTGGTGGGTGTCGGCTTAGTCGCCAACACAACACTTTTGGCAGGTCCATTTTCGGTTGCCTGGTCTTCATCGTTTTGGTCGAGCTGCCATTTCCCGCGACGTCCTCGACCGTTACGTCGCTCGCCCGATGCTTCTTTTATTGGTCTGTTGTTCTCTGGAATGTTTTCAGTGTTTTGTGGTGTCAGAAGCTCAAAGTGTCCCGACATTGGATTGCCTGTTAGTAGAAGGTAAATGGTTTTGTTGTATTTTCCCGTGCTTATTATTGTTGGTCTGTCCGTAAAAGTTATTTTTGTATGTCTTGTTCTTCGTTGTTTTGAGAAGATATGAAAGTTGCTATTTTGTGTTTCCGAGAGGGCAAGTATCTCTAGGCTCGTTCCATAGGTGCCATTTTTCCGCATATAATTATAATAGTTATTGAAGTCTTTTTATATCGTCGACTTCAATTAATGAAAATGTGTGAAGTTCCGACCAGTTTTGTTGTAAATATCTTAGAGCAACCTCTCGGAGTTTCTCATGATGGTTCTGGTGGCCATATAAGTATAAGCTAACTGCACGGAAAAGGCAATTTCCATCACCTACAATGTCGGATCTGGTAAAACTATCGGGAGTAGTTTCGACTGAGGCGGTTGTTTGGTTCGTCTGTAGTTGTTGTTGTGGTGTTGCTGTAGCTGTTTGTACGACAGGGGTCCGCCTCCGCAACACCCTTCCATTTTCATTATTATAATTATTATTGTTTAACATAGTATTCCCACGAGTATCCTAGGAAAGAAAGGTCGACTGCGGCAGAGCCTGGATGCCACAGCAAGGCTACTTACTCCCGGAGGGCGCCCGGTATCCGGGGGAACCGTTCGCGACTCATAAACGCTGAGCCATTCATCTTCTCGGCACGGTAAACACCTTAAGATTGCGTTTTTATTACACATAATCTGGACAACACAAGACAGCACAACATGACTTATTATTATTATTATTATTATTATAATGTACGACAGCAGCTTCATACACCTCCGCAATCACACACAGGTTTTGTTTGACACTCCACTCGATGACCTTAGGGAAATTTTTTTTTCACTTACTTCTACAAGCTAACCCCTTAAGACAAAATTTAATTTTTAAAACTGCACGGCTCTGATGAGGCCATTAATTTCTATATGTGCGTGGTGTATGGAGGCTTTTTGGACTAACTGTATATATATATATATATATATATATATATATATATATATATATATATATATATATATTGACTGTCTTTTAAGATCAACAATATCTAAAACGTAATATGGATACAACACAACAGTTATCACCACTACATAGAACACTTTATTATTGCACTTGTTTCGTTAACCATGTTAGCATAATCAGAAGTTATGAATGAGTCAATCATCGCTCCTGATGATGCTAACATAGTTGTCGAAATCCGCGTCGAGTGCCAAAAGTGTTTGATATAGTAGTGATCACTGCTGTGCAAAGTCATTCTGCCAAGGATTCCAAAATTCCCTGGAGCATTCGGTTTATAGAAAATCAACTATGCCTGCAACGGATGTCTCAATGCTAATTCACACCATTATCCTTCTCAAAAACTCTCTGTAAATTACAACTCTATTGATATATGATAAACATTCAATCTCATCAAAAATAAATAAACTAACTGTTACTTGAAGCAGCAATGGGTTATGCACTAACCATATTAAACTGGCTTTTAGCAACTTTAAGAACCCAAGAGCCTAATTGTAACGATCATCCACGTAGATGGATCATGGCAGATTCGTACAAATTTTTAATTATCACACTGGATCTTGAAGAGCAAAGATCCCTGAAAATGACTTCTGCAATTAAAGGCGCCAAGTAGGAAAGTGCTGCTGCTGCGGAGCTAATTTTTAGTCCTATAAATTTTTTAAACTACGGGAAATTACAGCTAAAATTTTGAACGATATTTGAATAATAATAATAATATGGCGCTTTGTTTCCTCAACATTTAGTAACAATGATGATTCTAGTCATCTGAGTTTCAGGACGAATATATTTCTAAAAAACCAGCTTGTTGTGTCTCGGCTGATACTAGCAATGAAGTTGTAGAGCGCAGTTATCCTGGATTCTCTCAGATTGCTCAGGCAGATAACTTTGGTTGATAACCGAACGGACGTGAGACATGATCATCATTATCGGACCACACCGCTTGACAGCTTGTATGGATCGGAGCCACGGGATTTATCGCGGGAAATTCTATTTTTTTCTCTTTTAGATAATAAAAATAATCGTAATAAAGTAAATCGAAAACAAAAGGCAAGAACTTGGAACATTAACAAAATTGCGAAGAAATGAATATCCAGCAAGAAGACTAAGGTCAAAAGTATAAAAAATTTTCAAGAAAATAGGAACTTTCAATGAGGATCCAAGCCACCAACAACACCTTGCCGAATACATGGACACTCTGACACAACAATTAAAAGCAAAATCTAAGCGTCGTAAGAGGGACATGAGATATGGTACTCCAAAAGAAAAAAAAGCAAATAAGATTTTTAACACCAAAGCAATTCTACAGAGAGCAAATTTTGAGTTTGAAAAGATAATAATAATAATAACACTAACGTCTTAATTGTGATCAAATAGTACCCAAAAGGTGCAGTAAAATGCTAGGTTTCCTCACTTAACATACTTATTTGTTATACAATAATATTGAACTTACGACTAAAAAGTAATAATTATTTATCAAGCATAACATACAGAAAGTGTAACAAATAATTCGGTTGTTACTCAACAGGGAGACCCCGGATTATTGTAATTTTCTTAAAGACTCTCTCGCACTTCAGTAATTTAATTGTATTAAAGAACGTATCGAGTTATTAAATATTTGAAGGATGACACACTTCAGATATGGTGGGAGATTGTTATATTTTTGAGAAATTTGATAACTAAACGATCTTTCATATAGAGTTGTATTGTGAAAAGGTGAAGTGATAGTATATCTGTGCCTGAAATCCAAGACATGAGCATCGTATCTGAACTTTATTTTTTGGAACAAAAGAACATTTTTTAAAAAATTATTTTTTATTATATAATAATAGACTGTGGAACATTCTGTTTTTCCCATGCTGATTTCTAATACAATATTTTCTATAGCGTCCTATGGCCTTTTTTTCATTAACACATGAAATTGGGGAAATACAAAAAAGTCAAGACAACAAAAAGCTACAATAATGGGCGGTTTTTTGGACAGATGTTGTACACTTACTCATTGTATGAAATTTTACTTACCTCCTCATTGGCATTATTACTTTCCCTATCGTCTTTATTAAGATCCGCAATAGCCTGTTCTACTTCCCTCCTTCTTCTTCTACGATTGTCAATTTCTGTGGGAAAATTAACCACAGGTTTATGATAATGTCTTCCATGAGTTTCCAAAGTTTGTTCATTTCTTGTTGGTAAGCCAGTTTCCTGATTTTGGGGATTTTTGTCGTAATTAGCATATTTTTTGTTTAATTCTTCTAAAATTTTGGGTCCCTTCTCACCTAAACTTTCTAATCTGTTTAAAAACTGAGAAATAAGTTCTTGCGATGTTAGAGTATTGTCACCTAGAAGAATAACGAAGACCCGGAATTCATTAATTATTTAAAAAGAGTTTTACATAAAATTACCTTATAAAATTTTAGTTGGAGAGAAACCCAATTTTAACTTGGCGAAGAAATTTAGAGATACTGATAAAGTTATAAATGAATTGAAAATAAAATATAGGGAGATGTGTATATTATAGTATAACCTCTCTCAGAGAGGAAGACCAAAACTAAAGATCATTAAGAGAGGCTTTCCACAGGACTTAGTTCTGGTAGTAAATTCGTGGAGCATGATGTACGATAAACTTCTAAAGATCGACCTGCCTGTAGAGGTCAAATTAATTCGTAAATGATTTTGCCGGATCGACGGTGGCCAAAAGTCCTTGATAAACGCTGCTAATATGGATCTACTTAGAGTGGTTATAGCCTGGTCGAAAGAAACTGAAGCATGACATTTTTAAATGCAGCACATTTAAGCTTATTTTGAATATCCAGATTTAATTAGAAAGGTCATACAAGGAGGTGGACTACTACCTCTGCCAAAATCTCTCAGGACTTGAGTCTTTTCGGAACTATTTGATAAATATAAGACGGAAACAGCTGTATATACTCCAGAAAAATGGATAATACTGAACAAGCCCTTTTTATCTATTCGAGATGGCTTGATGTCAGGTTTGATAGAACACCGGAAATACCATTTTTTCTGTTAATAAAAACAAATGTTCACAAATTTGTTTAAATTAATGCCCAAAGGTTTTAAAAGAGTGGATCAAAGAAATGAGTATCCCAAATAATGCCTCCTGTAGACGCTAAGTTAAACAATCAAAGGATAAATAAATAAACAAACTCTTAAAGGAATTATGAACAAGTTACTTTTTTCAATTACCTACTTGGTGCATAAATATTGATATTTCCAGTTTCATTTTTAGCAACAGTTGTATTCCTTTTAAAATGTGGATGTTCCTCCTCGGCATCATTTTGTTTCTTTTTCTTTTTACTTTTACTTTGTAGGGCCTCAAGAATTGTTTTCATCAATTTTGGGTCATTTAGGTCAGACATATCGATGTTATCTTTTAAAGTATAATTATCTTTATTCTTCTCATGATCTGGGCTAACATAAATTGAAAAAAATTAGGTAAATCAAGCAACTTTTTAATATGCATAACAAATATTAAGTACCAAAATCAATAGTAATGATAAATATATTAATCTATTATATCTCTGATGGTAGTTATACTTACTGGTGAAATTCTACATCAGCTCTATGTCTTTTCATAATCTCAGGATCATTAGTTTTAGATTCATTTGAATTAAATTTTAAGAGATCCTCATCATTAGCGACGTAAGTTCCTTCTTTAATTGCTTCCATTAGTTCGTCTAATTCTTCTGACGAATCATCTCCGATGTAGGCACATTGGTGAAGATGTCTGTGTCCTCGGATTACTATAAGAGAGGCACCTGGCCATCTGCAACAGAATTACTCTTATATTTGAGAGATTTATAGTGCATCCACATCAACAAGGCTTTTCACAACTTTTGCATAGAAACTGATTTTATTTAACTTTATAAGCTCAACATATTGTAAATAAAACAAGTCACACATTTAAAATAGATCTTGGAAAATTAAATCAAATAAGATTTATGGTACTACAAAAATATGTTCTATGGCTAAGTTGGCAAGCCCATCTGTTTTTGGACTTCAGGTACTGCATTATACATTGATATGTATTTAGCAATGACAAAATATATTTGGGAGAAATATGTTCATTATTGTGCTTAATTTCATAGTTTCGACAATATGCTGCGTTTTATAAGTTTCACTGATACTTTTTCAAATACAGTAATCAATAGAAACTGTATGTAAGATACCAAATTATTTTTGCTAAGGACTAACCGTCTGTCTAGTAGAGATATCAATATTGTAACTATCGGATGCAAAGTATCCGTTACTCGTCCGAATCCAAAATACGGGGTGGTCGACATTAAATGTACCTGGTACCAGGTATTTACACATTGATGGCGTCTGCGGCCAACCAAACTAAAACTACCAATGCCATACCGGTAGCGGTAGATACCTATTCGTCTCCACGAAATATATTTCGTCTTCGTCGATGGCGTTCGGTTTCAGTACATTCGGTATCAATAGTAATGATGGACAAGAATGGGTGCGCGTACACAATTATAAATTATACATACATATACCCGAAATTAAACTGGATGATAAATACAAACGGAGCGCGCACAATTAGGAATGGAAGCAAAATTTGCACGTCGGGGATGCAATATTTTATTAAATAGGTATATGAAATATAAGTACACATTTTGTCGTTTATGAATATTGAAACTGAATATAAATATTTTTTTAATTTATAAATTAATTGGACACGATAATAAATACATAAAGAATAAATCAGGAAATTTGAAAATATTTATTCTTGGGCTTTAGGAACGGTTTTAAATTAAAATAAGAAATATTTTATTAATATAATACATAAAATTATAAAAGTACCTATATACTCTCAATACTTAAAAACGATGAAAATAAGTAAATGAATATTACAACAAAATTAAAAATTTATAGCAACGGGAACTTTTACGCTATTTTTCATTTCTTCACTCTACAAAAACTGATTACAGTTGAGAAAAATCAGTTTATTTACATGATTTGATTTGAGTCTGTTACGCTGTTCAGTACTAATCTGGCGAGCCACCGACTAGTGTAGATGTATTGGCAACTACGGGACGAGATCGATACTTTGTACCGGGTACAATGTAACGGGTACTTTTTTAAGAAATACGGGGTACCCTACAGACTCGAAGATACCGATACTTGACATCATTACTGCCTAGTGGTTCATTCTATCGGGGGAGTCGAATAAAAGCCTTTAATGTTGATTTTGCCGCCCCCGTGCCCTGGAATGAGTCAAAAAAACCTCGATCCAAAAATGGTCGTTTTTTCAAGTTTTTGAACTCGAAAAAAAACGACCGGTTTTGGTTGGAAAAAGCGGGTAAAGTTTCGTCCTCCGGTATTGGGGCGCTCGACTTTTTTGGTGTCAACAAATGTTATGATACTTGACTCAAGTGATTAAACGACAGTCCATTTTTGGATGCACTATTTTGGGCCTTATCTGGGCATTCCAGAGCACGGGGGCTGCAAAATCAACGGTAAAGGCTTTTATACGACTCGCCCGATAGAATGAACAAATAGGCAGACGGTTAGTCGACAGGTCAAAATTTCGGGTCGCCCTCTTGGTCTAATAGGAAACTTTCACAAGTTACAGAGCTTATAGGTCAATGAAAAAGTGATGCTGACGTTTCGCCGGTCGTTCTGCCGGCTTCTTCAGAGCTCGTACAAAACTAGATTTCAAAGCAGTCAGTTCTCAGAACAAGCTCTGAAGATGCACGCATGATCGGCGAAACGTCAACATCACTTTTTCCATTGATACATGAAAAGTCCAGAAGAATTGTACGTTTTTAAAACACTGTCCTGGTTTGTTGTATTTTTTTTTGTAAATACAAGGTATTAAGTAATTATATGACTTCCTGACGGCCAGTTTTAACAATCACAACTTAAATTTTCTTTTCAGTTTTAATAAATACATTAACATGAAACCAATCTTTTAAGTTGTCCTACACTTAACCCCGGACTCTAGAATTTTGGGAAATTAGATGCCTTCAAAAAAACGCCCGGGCCATCGGCATTTCTATCAGCAAGCATATGTTATTTAAACTTTATATTTTCTCTCCTTGTAGAATTTTTCAGCCAAAATAAAGTGATTTAAAGTATTAAGAGCTTTGGACAGGTCCAAGAAAATGACACAGGCTACCCGACGACCGGCCAACGCCCCCAACATCATACTTATGAAATTAAAAAGTTCAGCGTATATGCTGCTTTACTTAAAAAAAAAAATAAAATCAGTAGACAGTAAAAACAAGATTTTCTTATCAATGTTATTTGCTGCTGAATTGTATAAAATAAGAAATAGTACAATAATATAAGTTTACCTTACGCAAGTATTTACTGTGACAGAAGATCCTTTTAAAAGATAGAATCCCCAATATTCCTTGGTATCGTCTTCAAGCTCTAAATGTCTTACCATTGAGATAGGTGTCAGACTATTCGATAATTTCGGTACATCGGATAACAGAAAAAGCATTAAAAGTTGTGTTTGTTTTTATGCGTTGTCTCTGAAAATTTAAAAAAAAAATATTAATACAATATTCTGTGCACCATATATCCAATAAATTATGTGGTAAGTCACACGTGCTTAAAATTAAATATAACAGCTATACGTGGGATAAACTGGTATATCAATAAATGAAAGGCCAAAAGAAAATAAAAATTCAATTATACACAATCAAAAGGCTTATGACGAGCAATGTATAGATTTCAATTACTTTTTCATTAATAAAGATACAAGACAATTCTACCACATCATGGCAGAAGTGGTAAAATATTCAATTACAAGGAAATCATAGAAATACCCAAAAAGGCAATAAATATGTTACAAATGTAAAATTAGACTTCGGAAATACCTTTATCCTCCACAACGAAATAAATTTTGCACGGATGTAAAAGCTTACTTTTAGTGTTCCGTACGGAACACTTATGGGATCACTTCGGTGTCCGTCTGTCCGTCTGTTAGTGTGGCCATTCGAGTGGTGTTGTTTTAAAAACACCTACAGGTTTCAGGATTCATCCATTTTAAATATATATTTTTTAAAAATAATCCTGATAAATTTTCGAAGAGATTTTCCGAGCCTGATTTAAAAAAAAAACCTATCCTAACTTAACCAAACGTAACCTAATCTAGCCTAACATAAAGAAAAATAATGAAAAATTAGAAAATGAAAAGTAATAGTCACTAAATCTAAAATCCTTAAATATAACCCAACATAACCTAATCTAACCTAATACGACTTAACCAAACCTAATCTAACCTAACCTAATCTGAACCTAGCCTAGCATTTACATGCAACATAATGACTATTGGAGAAAAATCTCTAAAAAAAGATAGATGGAGACCTTAATTGAAGGACGATCTCCGAAAAAAGCTGGTGAGTTACTGAAACTAGATAGGAACCAACTAAAAATAGGTGTGGATCTACTAATAAGGTATTGTATCCCAGAGGTATGTCTATATAAAACGAGACTGTACAACGAAAACCTATTCGACAATAAGACTTTATGGTCATTATGGACAACCAAATATGGATCCAGAAGAACACATC
Source organism: Pachyrhynchus sulphureomaculatus (assembly GCA_019049505.1). NCBI lineage: Eukaryota > Metazoa > Arthropoda > Insecta > Coleoptera > Curculionidae > Pachyrhynchus > Pachyrhynchus sulphureomaculatus. The sequence continues at coordinate 204,485,066 of CM032446.1, forward strand.
AACCAATTGGCACTGGACTTGTACAAACTCCTACAACGAATAAAACTGCTGGAGTAACTGGTATTAAGGAATGCGAGAAAATACAATAAACCCAACGCGACTAATCTGAACAGCCCCCAAAAAGGAAATAAAAGCGAAGACGAAGATGAAGAACTCATAACTTTCATATTTGTAGGGCAAATTATCTTATTTTTATTAATAATTTAGATTAAATGGTCATAATTATCGATCATTAAGAGGAGCCGCTGAAGAATTCTAAATTATGCGCTGGAATTAACAATATTTTGGCTAATAAAATGTGACGTAAGACAAGCTTTATTAGTGATCGATAAGAAAAATGAAAGGTTCTTCCAGCATTTGCCTGTATTTTATTCTCTCTTGACATTGTCTCTTTTATTTTTTTTTGCTCTTTTTTAGTTAAAAATTATTATAAATTAATTTTTTTTTCAATGTGGTAAAATAAAGAAATCATTTTTGAAAGTTGAACTGGTTGAACTTCCGCCTTCTTTTTTTTCTTTTTATTGGCCTTAATCCAATATCGTCAGTGATTGCTCGCTACTTTCCATTCTTCTCTCTTCTCAAGAATTGCCAGCTCATCCCGAGTCTCGCCCTTAATCAAAGCTCAAAAACCGTTATTCGCCAACAGTTCAAAGATTTATAGTACTGTCCAAATTTCCCCAGAAAATCAAAGCGGTATTTCGGGGCAAGACACTGTGAATCTCAGAGGAAAAGATAGTGGGAGCGCGAGTCACACAAGGCTTTCCTCTCTCTCCATTGTTGTTCAATATCTTTACAGCAGACATCCCTAAGGAGAACCACACCAACTTCACGTTATACGCTGACGATACTGCTATCACCGTAGCGTTAAGAAGATGTGATACAATAATAGACAGGTTCCAAGTTTACTTTAATAAATTGGTTTGATCATTGGCAGATCAAAGTAAACCCGACAATAACTCAAGCGATCTTCTTCAAGTCGAGAATGATTCCGCCGGTAGTATCGTATTCACGGTCATTCTTTGTGGTAGTCTTAAGATGGAATCAGGTCTAAGAATTTTTTTAAAATTATTTTAATATGTTAGATTATCGGCAACTGTCTTTACCTCAGAATTCTAAGAAAATTTAAGAGTAACATTTTAAAAATTGAATTTCATGGTAAAAGTACGTTAGAATAATAATAAACATAAACTTTAGCCTTTCAGGCGAGAAATGCTCGACCGCAAACTTTTGACTGACCATGTAATTTAAACAGAATTGCCAAATTGATATTTACATTTAGTAGTAGTCTTCATGTGACAAAAATTTATATAACTTCATTTCTTATTTAGAAGCAACAAAAATTTCTATCAAAAGCAAAATATCGTCCATTAGCTTGGCTATGAATAAAATAAAAGATACTAAAAAAATTTGATGTATTCATTGAAGAACATGTATTAGCAACCTTATCGCTAAAGACAAAAGTCTTAATGATTTTGGTTCAAAAGACCTTTCTATAAAAAAACAAAATGTTTTTTTTTTAATCATGTTTTAAAACGTTTATAGCTACCCCTAGTATTTCACATAAATTTTACGTTTTATTACTACCAATTTTATAACATGCCTTTAATCGTTAATTTGACGAATATATCATTTTATAACCCACTAAGTATATTATTGCCCAAAATCCTTCTAATCCATTTATCAAATTCACACATTTTTGCAAATAATGTTAACAACATTAAATAATTATGGCCATTTTTTTTTTTCACAGGATTAAAGTCTTCTGAACTATGAGAAAATAAATAAAAATTAAACGTCACTTTTATTTTTAGATGGTATTAAGCGATGATTCGTTAACCTACACAATTGAGATTTGAGTAAGGTATTACTTTGACAATGACATAGCCAGTGCAATAAACAGATATCACTAAAAAATTATTTTTGACTTAACAAGAACTTTAAAGGCTATGTCAAATACGCTCAACGTATCTTCACCATGATTGTAAATATAGGATAATAATGAGCTTCAACAAAAATGTGCATTTCTGTACCATTCTTTTAAAGTTGAACAGATACAGTATGGACTGAAAAAGTTCATCTGAGCAAATCATCAGTCACAGTGACAGTTCAAAATATAACTGGTCCACTTTGTACAAATAGCTGTAGACTAGTTCTATTAGATATTAAATTAATTGACAGTAACGACAATAATAAGGGAACACAGAATTTTCATTTACGAATGGACGCATCTATAATCGTCTATTAGTTTTTTTTATATTTTCTGACATCCAACAACACCAAACAAACGAATTTTTCACGCTAACTTTGGCATTGATGTTGATTTTTTTTTTTTTTTTTTTTTTTTTTTTTTTTTTATTGGTCTAGCACACGTGCTGCAGGGAAGTTCCTAAAGCGCTCCAGGAGCGGCACGAGTGCGGAAAAAGCGATTCACGTTGTTCTTGAATCGCTGTAAATTGTACTCGGTGGGAAACACAGCGCTGGGCAAATTATTCCAAAGGGATGACGTTCTCCATATAAAAGATTGCTTGAAAAGCGTTGTACGCGGAGTAACAAGCTGAACCTCATACGGATGCGAAGCACCAGCGCGACGTGTATTTCTAACATGCACCGCTTTGGGAGGAATTAAGCGGGCTACATCCTTCGAACACTTTCCATGAAAATACTTGTGGAACAGACTCAAGTCGCCAACCGTTCTTCGATGTTCCAGCGAATCAAGGCCGCCGGTCAATTCCGGGTCCCCAATCAGACGGACCGCTCTTCTCTGAACAGAATCCAACAAATGCAGTGTATGTTTGGGAGCGGAGCCCCAAACGTGGGGAGCAGTATTCCATAGTTGGTCGAATTTGGGCTTTGTAAAGAATTAACAGTTGTTGTGGGGTGTAAAGCTTTCTGGTTCTAAATAATATTCCCAACTTTTGAGAAGCTCTCCTTGCTATGCCTGCAACATGTTCATGCCAAGACATATTTGCTCCCAAACTAACGCCCAACAAATTGAGTGACGATGCTAGGGGAATGGAGTGCCCCGACATAACTATGTCGGGTTCAGCAACGTTAACTTTTTAGAAAAAACTGCCGCTTGGGTTTTTGTAGCGTTAAATTCCACTTGGTTACTGTCACCCCAAGATAGAATTTCTTCCAGGTCTTTGTTAAGTTGAACGACCTCCTGCTGTCTGCGGATATTCGCCTGAGCAGCCGATGTCCGAGCGTTCAAGGTGAATGAAGAGACAAGCGTACTGTCATCTGCAAAGCTATAGATTGGATTCCCGGTCTTTTCCAGCAGATCGTTAATGTAAATGAGAAAGAGAGTAGGAGACAGTATGGAGCCCTGGGGACACACCAGCGTTGATAGTGAGGGTGTTAGAAAGAAATCCGTCGACCGCCACTCGTAAAGAACGCTCTCTGAGGAAACATGAGAGCCACAAACAGAACCTTTCAGACATACCATAAGAGCGCAACTTAGCCAACAGTCCATCGTGCCAAACACGGTCGAATGCCTTGGATATGTCAAGAGCAACCGCTCGAGATTCTCCAAAGTGTTCAATTGCGTTGTTCCAAACATGTGTTACATAAGTCAGAAGATCTCCTGTTGATCTATGTTTACGAAAACCATATTGGTGATCGCTAATAATATTGAATCGTTCAAGATATTTTAGAAGATGCTCATTGATAACCTTTTCCATGACTTTCGATATTATTGAAAGCAGTGCAACTGGTCGGTAGTTATTTGGCAAGGTCTTCTTACCTTTTTTAGGTATCGGCTGAACTGTGGCACATTTCCAGCAGGACGGAAATATTCCCTTTCTGTAGGATAGGTTAAAAAGTCTACAGAAAACTGGTGTTAGTTCCCTTGCACAGTTTTTGAGAACTATGGCAGGTATTCCGTCAGCGCCAGAAGCCTTCTTGGTGTCTAGCTTCATTAAAATACGCTTTATGATGCGCTGTCTGAAGACAACATCCGGCATCCTTGACTGCAATATGGGAATAGTAGGTGGTGTTTTTCCTTGGAAATCGACAGTAGAATGTGAAGCAAAGAGTTCAGCCAACAAGTTCGCTCTCTCAACAGGTGTGGTTGCAATGGAATTATCTGGCCGTGTGAGTGGTGGTATGGTGGATTTGGTAAAATTTTGACTAACTGCCTTAGCGACTGCCCAAAAGGACCTGGAATTGTTGGGACAAGCGAGAAGTTTGTTTCTAATTCGTTGATTGTGTGCCTCCTTGGTTTCGTCGATAATTCCCTTGCATCTGTTCCGGGCATGAACAAAGATGTTTCGATTTACGGTGTTAGGATTTTCACGTCATTGATTAACGAAATGCCTTACTTGAATTTTTTATTTTAGCAGTGTTTCGACTGAAGAATGCAGCTTTGGCAAAGTCACGCAGCTTTCTAGGCTTTGCCGTTTCGGAACGGTTCCAGTGTTCAAGGAGGGTATTTAGCAGTAATGTGTTAACCCCAAAAAATGAAATTTATTAAATCTGTTAGCGTCCTGTGGCCTGATAAAATGCATTAAATAATTTGACCAATTATCAGGATTTTTTTAGTGTTCAGTACGAAATACTTATAAGATTGCTTCGATGTCTGTCCGTCAGTCTGCCTGTCTGTCCGTCTTTCTGTCACACCCGATTTTCTCACAAACTATTTGACATAGGAAGTTAAAATTTGGAATTGATGGCCTCATCAGAGTTGTGTAGTTTTGAAAGTTAAATATTGACTTAACGGGTTTAGTTTTTTTGGGGGGTGAAATCTGAAGTGAAAAAACATTTTTTTACGAGGTCATCGAGTGGGGTGTCAAATGAAAGCTTGTAAAAACACGAGTTCAAAAATATATATGATGTAATACTTGCGCACACTTTTCTTTGTATTATTTTTAAACAATTGCCAAAAATCGCTATCACTTCCCTTATCTCGAAAAGTACTGATCAAAAAATTTGGAAAAAATTCTGGAACATTCTCCACCGGATTTAGATTCAACGAATATTATCACTTTAATAGTTTATCTGGTATATATAAAAATAAAAAATAAAATACAAAGTCATCAGTTTTCAATAAAGGCCGGAAACAAACTTTGTTAAAAACTTATTTGGAGTGTGTTTTGTGAAGTCACTGATCATTTTATACCTCCGTAACAAAAATTTTTATTTTAAAAACAATTAACGTACGGAACACTAATTGTACAAGTCCGAATTGCACTAAGCCGGTTATTCTTGTTTATTAAACATTCGTGTTTCGCTAACCTATTTAGCATATTTTAGTTACAAGTATCTAAACGTACCAATACTCGTTAGTTCAGTCAGAAGGTATTATTTCCTATTCCTATTAGTACTAATGCTACTAGCTACAGTGCTTGCTGGAATATTACGGTTCTTTGGTCATTTAACTAGAAGCGAGTACAGGGAAAAATTAATTATCTAGCGAAAACCTGAGAGGACAGGAGAAAAGACAGATCTCCCATTCGTTGAATAATACTGTGGAGAGCCTTTTGAATTCTAACGTGGAACACGCGGTAAGGGCCACAACCAATCGCTTAAAGTGACAGAATACCAACAGAAACGTTATAATAGAGTTGGGAATCCAGGCTAAGACATGATATTCATGGTTATTTGATCACTATACGTCTGTAAAGATGTTCGATTGAGGATGGATGAATTAGCAAGTGCAAGTCTAGTAACTAATTTTTATTATTTCCAAACAGAATGATAACGGGTTTTATTAACTCACGAATAGTAAAAAATTGCGATAAAAAAGATAAAGACCTAATCTTTAAGAATTTATTATAATCAATAGTAATCATGACTGGAGCATAACTATTCCGTTCTAGAGAATCTAGAGAATGCGGTTTTGGTATTTAAGGTAATTTGACCTGGCCCCCTGTCTGACACGGTTCACTAAGAAGCAATTGTTTTTATGGGAGGCGATGGTGTGTCGTTATTTAGTGGCACTACAGAGGAGTCCGTGTGTGAATGTACAATACGACGAGCCTATAGACTAGATTCAAGAGATACTCATTAATACGCTCCTAAAGCCATAATAAAACTCTTATAAAGATAAGATTATGAAGCACGGAATTTATCCAAATCTAGTTGAATAAATTCCAAGAATCAGGATCCAGAATATGGGTAAAATTATAGGTTCCCAATTTCTTATCCCAAATCAATTTGTTTTAATATTTGCGCATCCCTATTTCTAATTTATCTTCTATAAAAAAAAACAAAATTATTATTTGCTTCCCCTAGTATATTGTTTAAATTAGACTTTTTATCTAAAATGTTTTATTGATGAATATATTCCTTTATATAATGCGCTGAAAAAGAAAAAACATTTTGTTATGAGTGCAAAAATGTTATTATTATACAAAACATTTTACAATCTTTATACCTTAAGCTTTAATAAAAGTATAAAATTTGCAGAAGATATTTAAATTATACAACTTAAAATGTGAAAAAAAAAAATTAAATGCGTACTTAGTAGGTTAAGTACTTGACAAATAATTTACTATCACGTAATTAAATAATGGTACTACACCTTCAAGAAAATTTGCCATAACTTATATAATACAGCAGATACAGCATTACTATTCATTACAATGGTTTAACAAATTTCTTTTAACACTTTTTAAATAGTTTTTAATTATATAGCAAACCTTAATATATTAGATAAACTGCCATCCTTTATAGTATTATCTCCCAATATTATAAATATATTAAAACCCCGAGAGCATGTTATTGATGAGGTGCCACTTGCACCAGAAAATAGTGATGACAGACTCTGTTTTCCTTGCTTTCAAGTGAAATACATATCTAAAGTCGGACTGGAAGGATCTGACGCTTTCACCAACCAAGAACATGCTCCGATGGCATGTTATTAATGAGGTGCCACTTGGACCAGAAAATACTGAGAACAGAGACACTATTTTCTTTGTTTTCAAGTGAGATACATATCTAAACACAGACTGAATGGTTCTGACGCTGTCACCAACCAAGAATATACTTCCCAGCAATGACACGAAGAAGTTTATAAATAATAGGCTGATCCTCGTCCAAGTTAGTAGTAAGCGGGGAGTGTAGAAGAAAAGTACCATCTGTCATGTAGTTAAGACTTCACGTTAAGCTATCTAACTGACATTACCAACACGTTTGACTGCAAAAAGAATGAATATCTCTGATCTATTTGCCTGCCTATAAACCTCCCGAAACCATACCATACCATTGCCACTCTCACTTTTGCAACGTTAACATGTTCAGTTTAGTTTGCGCCAAGACCAACCTACATGTGTCACGATCTCTGTGATGATGCCAGATATTTAGGAAAGTAATGATGGTAGTATTCCTTGAGCAGCGACTTCATTCCGGTTTCTCCCAGACCTGATTATCCCACTGCATGCAGACATAGATAATGCGATTAATGTACCAAAAAGTCATTATTGGAGTAACAAATAGATATTACACAAAAATTCTTACTTGTCATAAGTTCATTTTAGGATTGATTTAAGATTAATTCTGTACGTTACTACACAACTTCTGAGTAATATAAAAAGAAACGTATCTCTACTTTCAAAATTAAATTTAAAAATTGCACTTCTCGATCTTTATTTTAAACTTTCTTCCAAGTAAAACAACTGAAAACGGACCAAATCCATATTTCAGCAGTCTACCCACTGTTCTCTTATTTATCAATCTATCCTGAGACGCGTTTCACAGTATCACGGAGTGAATCACTCGAAAAATCGCGATGCTTGCGGTGTAGCCTAAGACCTACGGGAGAAAAAGTGGCGTGGGCAGTACCAACTTGCCTCTTTGACGGGTTTATCTGGCACAGAAACTATTCACCTTTGAGACATTTTGGGCCGTCGCTATTGGCCCTTTATCCAATAAGGCCCAATTCGAATATACCACTTTTGGCGTGAACGGTAGCACCGTAGGAGTGGTATAGTATCATTAGCCAGTTCAGTAGGACTTGCGCTCAATGACTGACAGGAGTGGATATTGGCCCGGGGACCTTTTTTTCTTGACTCCAAAGATTTCGTGAATGGTAACAGCTCAAATTTTGTTTCACTTATTTCGTTTTGCCGAGAATATAGCAGAAATAAGGTTGACAGGAGTCGCCCGTGAGCGTTTTTCTCTGAAATCGGCTCTTTAGGGGCATTTTTTGACCCTGGCCTTTTCTTTTTGCTATATTCTCGTCAAAACGAAATAAATGAAACAAAAATTGAGCTGCTACCATTCACGCCATTTTTGGCATGGCATATTCGAATTGGGCCTTATTGGATAATGGGACAGTAGCGAAGCCCAAAATATCTAAAAAGTGAACAGTTTCTGTGTCAGATGAACCTGTCAAAGGGGCATGTTGCTACTGTTCACGCCACTTTTTTTCCCGTAGGTCTTGGTCCAGTGAGTGTTTGGCTCTGTTACCAACCACTCTCTCGGCTTGTAGCTGCAGTCAGCCTCCAATGAAGTACTAGGTAAACGTTTAAAATTCGTTGTATCTTACCATTATGTTCCATAAGTACCTGGACAAGTACTAGAAATTCTGTTCTCTTGTTTGTCGATCCCAGCCCGACTGATGAGCCCGTGATACGGCGAAACGCATAACAGGATGGATTGACAAATAAGAGAACAGTGGGTAGACTGCTGAAATATGGACTTGGTCCGTTTTCAGTTGTTTTATATTAAACCACATACACCTGAGATGGATCCCTCGAAAAATCGCGCTACCTGCAGTGAGTGTTGCCAATTACTCTGTCGGCTTGCGATTGCAGTCAGCCTCCGACGGAGTACTAGGTATGCGTTTCACATCAATACATATTATAAAACGAAGTTCCCCGCCACGTTTGGCTGTCTATCTCTCTGTCTGTCTGTCTGTCTGAACGCGATTTTCTCAGTAACTACTCAACGGATTTTATTTTAGTTTTCACTAAGGTATAGAGAGAAAAATTTAGGTGTATAATTTGTGGATATTTTTTTCTAAAATAATCAACCTATGACGATGAATGTCGGATGAAGTCGGAAAAAAGTCAATCGTCGAAGAGATATTGTCTCCTACGCTGCGTAAATAGTTAGAGACATATGAAAACAATGAAAGGCAATATTGTTCGCCCCAAATAGTTCTGCAAAAAAGTCCGCGACAGCTTAAGTGTATCTATAGAGGTTAACCCAAATATTAAAAATGGACGTGTTAAAATACTTCAACTAAAGAGTAATTTAGGTAGGAAAATATAAATCCTTATTAACCTAAATATATTCTTTGTATTGTGCATTTAACGAAGATAAAAACTGTCTTTAAATTGTAACATTTGGATGAATATTTTAGATTTTGCAAGGGTGTTTTTGAACTCGCGCCGCCCACAAACTCATTTTAAAAGTAGGGGGTCCTGTAATATTGCTAGGTAATTTAAATCCAGCAAGATTATGATGTTCTGTGGCAAAACCCCATGTATTTTCTTATAGCCCAGAAATCTGCATTTTTTATGCCATTTTTGGGCCCAGTCGAGTGTTGTGCGCATGCGCAGGGGTGAGACATTTCTGCCTGAAGAAGTAGTTTTTCGGCTGTCTAGGGTACTGTTAGTGTGTAATGGAGTTAGGTTAGATGTCAAAAGGGCGTTATGAGACAGTATTGCCAACTCTATATGAAGTAGTATTTTTTCTCTCTCGTTGTCGAGGTGTGTGTGTGTGATGTTGGTTGTAGGTCATAATGGGTATGCTAGACTCGGTTAAAAAGTCTTTATTATGACGATGAGGTTTATTGTTAGAATTGTCTTGGTTATTTCTAATGTGTAATGGCGATGGGTTAGATGTGAAAAAGGCGTTAGAGAAGTTAGTAGTTTTTTATTGATAAAAACATGGGCAAAAAGGCATTAGAGAGGGTTACTGGTTGATTTTTTGATAAAAATATTATTAAAAAGGCATTAGAAGAGGGTTGATATGTGCATGTGTAGATGTGAAAAACGCATTAATGAAGTTAGTGAAGTTGTTTTGTTGTTATAAAGTTGATGAAAGAGGCCTAATATGAGGTATTTTTTGTTAAAAAAGGTTGTCAAAAAGATCTAATATCGGTTGTTTTTTGTTAAAAAGTAGTTGGGAAAGGCCTTATATGAGGGTAGAAGAGGGTACGATCGTCAGATCAAATGTGTGTTATGTGTTTTTTTTGTTTAAAAGATGTTAAAAAAGGAATTATATGGGGGTAGAAGAGAGATGGTTTAGGGTAGAAAAGGGTAAGCCAAAAAGCCCTTAATATGACAATGAGAAGTCGGCTGACTAAAAAGATATTGAGAGGTATGCTAAAAATATTTTTTTATGAGGGTAATTTGCCCTCATTTTGGATGACATTAACTATCAATACATAGTATAAAACAAAGTCCCACGCTACGTCTGTATGCTTATTTGTCGATTTTCTCAGTAACCACTAACCGGTTTTCACTGATGGATAGAATGTTTCACGAAGACTGTTTGTTCTGGTACCCGGGGAAGTGACACTTAATGTGGTGTATAAAGAAAGATTTTAAACTATCTTAAAAACTATTTTAAACTTGCTATTTTTGTCTACGCTAAATTCTAATGAAGAGTTAAACAGTAACATAACAACTCCCGTGTGAAGCCGGGACGGGTCCCTAGTTTGGTATAATTCGTTGTATCTTACCATTATGTTTCTTCTACAAAGATTTCTTTGCTGAGATTTACCTGAGTCAAAAATAAAAACCACCTGAAGAATTAGAAATGTTAAGTTTAATGACAGTATGATCGGGTCTGGGGGCCAAGTTATTGATCATTTCGATGAATCTGACTCTTAGTGTTTAAAAAACAATGGAATAAAATATTTCGACATAAAAAAAATTACGCCATATTTGAGTATAACGACAGGTTTGAATATTTTTTACGACCTAAACCTTAATAAATACCAATTCTAAACTAAAATAATTATTATTATTTTTAACCTTACCTGACACCATGTCGTAGACACTCTATTATCAATCATTCGCATATCGGACATTGCCAGCGGGTATAACTGTGCACCATTACACGTTATACCTCAAGTATAAAGGGACCCCTAATACAAGGCTTGGGACTACAACTCCAAGGAGACATAATCGGACAACCCTAAGGGGTCCCTTTAGATTTTTCGGTTGTCTTCTTTCGTAAGCTCCAAATGTTTGTAATGGTATTTCTGAAACAAATATCATATTTATTTAATATACGTAAATTTAATCACAATACTTTATTTATTGTTAAATTTGAAATTTAATTTGTTGCTATTAAATGAAATTTTAATATATGAGAAATTCAGTATTTTACTTAGGTTTTTTGATAGAAATTGCCCAAAGAGAAGAAAAATCAAGCGAATTATTCCTATAAAGAATTTAAAATTACTATCGTAGATACATATGGGATATAAAGAATGAAATGAAAGTATGAACAGTCTTATGTCGCATGTACTAAAGATCTTCCTCCGAATAATTCATACACATATATATAGAAAATGCGATTCTCAGGTGAACGATGCACAATTTGATTTCAGAAATGGTTTTGGCACTTTTCGCTCTTAATGTTCTAACATAACGTTGTAGGGACGTAAACGTAAATGTGTTTGTGTGTTTGATTGGCTATCGTAAGGGCTTTGATGCTAAAACAATAGAGATGCTATGTGCCTCGGGTGTCGACCGCCAAGAGATCAACATCATGTCCGGTTTTGTATTGGCATCAGACATCGAAAGTAAAAATCGAACAAAGCCTATCAGAGGACGCTTCTCTCAAGAACGACAGGGATGTATTTTGTCTCCGCTTCTGTTGAACCTCTATTCGGAGGCTGTTTTCAAAGATGCTATAGCCCAGATTACAACGGGAATTACAGTGAATGGTATCATGATTAACAACCTAAGATATGCAGACGACACCGTTATTGTAGTTAATAATTTACTCGATCTGCAGAGTATAATAAATCGTCGGAGAGAGCAATTAGGACTACATATAAATATAACAAAGACCAAGCTGGTTGTGTTTTCAAAATTACACGTTGATGCGAATCTCATTGTTAATAAACAGAGAATTTAGCAGGTTTTGTCTTGAAATTCCTGGGAACTCAGGTCCATGGGACCTTGGAGAAACATGAAAAATCTTTTCACTAGATCTGACCTTAGTCTAAAACTGAGGTACTTCTATATGGATGTGATGGCTGGACTCTTGATCCCAGCCCAGAGAAATGACTCGAAACTTTCGAAATGTATGATTATAGAAGGATTCTACGGATATTATGGATGGAAAGAGTAACAAGTGCTAAAGTACTTAGGCCAGGGATGTCAAAGATACGGCCCGCGGGCCGCATCCGCCCCCGGGACGTATCAATAAGGCCCGCGATCGCAATGTGTCACAGAAAGAAGAATCATGTTTTTTAGAGCTTTTAGACTTCACTCGATTCCTCTACGGAAGTTTTAAAATGCGCACACTACATTTATAAGTAATTTCAAGGGCAGCGCATGCCTTGACAAGCGAGAGAGATAGACAGTAACGCCATCTCTTAGCAACAAACGAAAATACCCTATTATTTTTGTTGAGAACAATAGAATCTTCCACGCGCTTCGAGTCTAGACTAGAACCTTCCTTATCGATATTATAAAAGGAGTGCGTCGGCGCGACGTGAGTCAGTTGAGTGTGAGTCGAGTAATCGAAGCGATACGGTCGGAGAAGGATTTTAGTTGTACTGCGAAGTAGTGATTGTGAAGGTATTGTGCATTTGTTTGTGTCGTGCTCGTGCGATATCCATAATTGTTGTGTCGAGTTCCATAATTGTTACGATTTTGGCATAATGTCACAAAAAACGTAAAGTTGATAGTGAGTGCAGAGTTTTTCAGTCTAAATGGGAAATTGCATATTTTTTCATAGAATGGAAAGGTAAACCACTGTGTTTGATTTGCAATTAAACAGTTGCTGTTTGTAAGGAGTTTAACTTGAAGAGACACTATGATACGAATCATAAATCAAAATTCGATTGTTACACTGAAAAAATAAGAATGGACACATTGTCATCTTTAAAATCTAAACTTCAAGGTCAACAATCGATGTTTACTAAAGCTAATACTGAGAGCGAAGATGCCCTGAAATCAAGTTTTATTATTGCATTAGAAATCGCGAAGAGATCAAAACCTTTCAACCGATGGTGATTTTATTAAAGACTGTATGTTGAAAGTTGCCGATGTTTCATTTCCATTTCAAAAGTCAATAATTCAAAATATGTCGCTGTCAAGAAACACTGTTGCTTCAAGAATAAATGATTTATCTCAAAATTTGGTTCTTCAACTGAAGGAGAAAATTAAGGAATTTACAAACTTTTCACTGGCTGTTGACGAGAGCACTGATACTGTTGATACAGCTCAACTTGCTGTTTTTATACGAGGTATTAACAGTAACTTTGAAATAACTGAAGAACTATTAAAGTGCGTTCCATTGACAGGTACTACAACAGCAAATGATATTTATTCTGCAATTGAGCATTTGATAGCAGAATATGAACTCGACTGGAATATACTTAGCAGCACAACTACGGATGGCGCTCCTGCCAGGCTGGCAAACATTCGGGCGTTGTAACTAAATTAAAACAGAAAACATCAGGGAATTTTGTGGGATTTCACTGTATAATTCATCAGGAATCATTGACATCCAAACATTTAAAAATGGACCATGTCATGCAACCTATAATTAAAATAGTAAATTTTATAAGGAGCAGAGGACTAACTGACACCGACAGTTCAGGCAGTTTTTTACAAGATTTGGACGAAAAGTTTTCTGATGTTCCTTACTTCACCGAAGTTCGTTGGCTCAGTCGAGGAGTAGTTTTAGAAAAAATTTTTGCATTACGTGACCCTATTCAAGCTTTCATGTTAGAAAAAGGCAACCCAATTGATTATGACAATGACTGGTGGGTTGATTGTGCCTTTTGGGTAGATATGAATAAACACTTGACTGATCTGAATGTAAAGTTACAGGGTAAAAAATCTGATTGTCACTCAAATGTATTCATGTATTCAAGCCTGTGGGAAAATCAGGTAAAAAAATCAAACTTTGGATCATTTCCCTCATTTAAAATCATTTGGCACAGTGAACAAAAAAAATTGGATCAATATTCTCAACTTCTGCAAAATTTGATCACGGAATTCAACAATCGTTTTGAAGACTTTCACAAAATGAATGAAATGGAATTCCCAATTTTCAACAATCCATTCAATTTTGAAGCTTCACAGGCACCAGTTCATTTGCAAATGGAGTTGATAGATCTTCAATCGGACAGTATTTTGAAAGAAAAATTTAAAGAGATTAACGCTCTTACATTTTATAGACAATATTTCAAGAGTTTGGATAACTACCGGGAATTAAAAAAGCATGCAGCACGCATTCTCTGCATGTTTGGTTGTGAGCAGATGTTTTCCGTCATGAAAATAAATAAGAACAAACATCGCACAAGACTTTCGAATGAACATCTCCAATCAATTCTTAAAATAACTACAACGAATATGATACCTGACATCAATGAGCTTGTCAAAAACAAGAGAAGTCAGGTATCTGGATCCTCGAGCTCAAAATAATTACCCTCTTTTATAACTTTGATATAATTTTAAACAACCGTATATTATATACTATATAATTAAATAAATAAAATGTTATAATAATTCAGTACATTTTTTTTATTTGAATCTGGCCCGCCTACACATTCTAAATTTAATATATGGCCCTCTGCAAAATTGAGTTTGACACCTCTGACTTAGGCGAATGAACAAATCCATAGAACGGCTGTTGACTATAAAGGAAAGAAAACTAGTTATATCGGTCATATAATGAGGAGAGCAAAGTATGACTTGCTGAAAGTGGTCATCGAAGGCAAAATACAAGGAAGAAATCGGTTGGAAGACATCAAAATTCCTGGTTAACACACATCCTACTAAATTGCTCATCAATACATATTTTTAAAGCTGCAGTTTCCAGGGACTATTTGGATCGCCAATTTTCGTCAGGACGAGGGCGAATTAAAAAATATACAAAACTCAAATCAAAATAATCAGTAAAAGAGGGCCACGAAGGCGCCGCATCTCCTGGTTAAAAAGCTTACAGCAATGGACAAATAAGACATGTACTGATCTATTTAGAGCGATAATAGATAAAATCAGACGGGCAAATGTGATCGCCAGTGTGCTCAGAGATATATAGGTAGACTTTAATTTCTTATTTCATGGTAGGTCGTACATGTCCCTAGACATTCCCAAAGTACAGAATTCACTACTTTTTAATTTAAAATGTTTTATAACAAGGATGTTCCGACTTCTGTGTCAGTTTACTCAATCCCCTCATAAGCGGCCTACCAGCGACTTTCATATTCATTCTACTCAATAATTAATAGTGATGAAGTAAAGAAGATCAGAGCTAATTTTCTGTAATGGAAAGCGAATTTGGC
>CM032446.1:204500592-204518092 GCA_019049505.1 Pachyrhynchus sulphureomaculatus
CAGCAAGCGACCATTCGGTTTTTCTTAGCGGTGTTGCACGGATGCGGAATAAGTTAACTTACTGCATTAGATAGTCTACAATACAATCTTTTACTTGTCATTATCGCTCTCGATGAAATTTTAAATGGTTGATTTGATTTGGTGGGATGCGACACTTCACTGACGCACAAAACGTGCAAAATATGACACCAGCGATTTCGAAGCGGAAACTTTGATCTTTCGGATTGTAACATTCTGAATAACGCCAGGCCTCACACGGTAAAAAAGGCGCGGAATTTTATATTTCCTTTTCAGATTAGGAGTTTCTCCCTCACGCGGCGTATTCTTAGGACATGACCCGGTCTGATTATTATATATTTCGGTCGTAAACAAGCATAACCAAATTCTTCGACTCGAAACCGCCATCTTTTTTTCAAAGAACGAATTCTCCAGTTGCCTAAAAAGTGGCAAAATGTGTGCCGAATAATGTTGAATGTTTTTTGTTGACCGTGTTATATTCTGTTCGTAACTTAATAAACATTTTGTTGATGCAAAAAAAGTACCGAATTACACCTAGTAGTTTATTTAATGTTTTAATGTAATACTATGTCGACGGGGACTCTATTAACGATTTATTATGCTCTTTTCCATAGCATTTGCTCTTATGGATTGATTGCGTGGGGGTGGAGCATATGAATAATGTTGGGATTCGGTTGCAGAATTTGCAAAATAGGATCTTAAGGATAATCTTGAAAAAAACAAACTAATTATTCTGTCCCATTAAATATCTCACAGATGTTTACATTAGAGTCATTGTTGCTTTATTATGCAGATATGCGAAAGGAACACGCAGAATCTCATAGTAAGACTAGAAACAAAAACCTTTTATTGCCAAAGATAAATAAAAGAATAAAATTTAAGAGCAGTAAGATTACTGCTATGAAGGTGTTTAACAAACTGCCCGGGAACTGAAAAATTTAGAATTAAGAGGTAAGACTCTGAAAAAAAAGTTGAAAGGTTGGATTGGATCATCGGATATAAGTGTGGCCACAATATATAATTAATGGAAAGTACGTTTTTTTTTTTTTGGTTGTTTTTGCTTTTTTGTTTTCTGAATTTTTCTGTATCTACTGCCACTGTTGAGCAACCAATAAATTTTCATTTTATATATTTTTTTAAATTTAAGTTTGTGTATTTTAGTATAGTTTATTATAATTGTGTATAGTTCTTAAGGATTTTTGTCCACCAGTCCTATTGTGCAGATAACTTGTGTTATCTTTATAGGTATTGCAGATTTTGTATTGAATTTGTAATAAGTCTGGTTCAAATAAAATAAATAAATAAATAAATAAAAAATACTTATACACCGATTCATGACATTTTTATTTTTATTTTTTTTGTGGCTCATTATCTCAGTTTTAGCTTTGACAGTCCTATGTGACTAGGACAAAAAATTGTAATTGGAAAACACGTAAGATGTGTCATATAATTATCACCTTTGCTGTGCTTAATGGATCAGGATTAGATCACATTAAATAACAAAGAGATAATTTGTTGAAGCATAACCCTTTTTAGGAAAACGTATTGTTTTAAATAAGGAAAAATATTGTAATAATTATTACACCAATTGAAAATAAAGTTCACGTTATAATAACAATAATACGCCCAAATATAGTCAGTAATTAAAATTATTGTTATTATTATTTTTAATCGTTAATGGTCCTTTTTCGCAATTAATACATTTTATATACCGGGTGACACAGCCAAAAAGTAACACCCTGTAATTTTTTTATTTTGAAAGTTACATATTTGCATTTTTACATACCAGAATGGGACATCATTAGGCTTTTTTATCAGACATCTTTTTAACTACTTCCGGTTTGACCGGAAGTGACTGCAACTTTCTTATTTTTAACTGAACCCTGTATATTTTTTTATCAATTTCAATTCGCTTTGAAATTCTCTTTCTAACAATGTATCACAAGTTGATATTTGATTAACATGTGACCGGTAAAAACTGATTTAAACTCTTAGACTTAGGCGACCATGGCGGATATACTAGCAATTGTTTTTATTCGGTTTATCTCACTTTGGAAAGAATTTAAGACTATCCATTCATCGTGCCATTTTCGCAAGTCTAAGTGGCTCCTACAAAATTTTATGCTTTACATTCGGTTACAGAATTTTCTCTTTAAATAATGATCAATATCACCGAAATTAAGATAGGAACACATATTTTTTATTTAACCTAGTTACACATTACGGGTTTTTTGCCAACATACATCTAACAGAACTATCTAACGCCAATTCGATTTATTATTATTTTCAGAAAATAAGAAACCTATTTATTAAATAAATATTTAAATACAAATAATAAAACCAAAACATTTAATAATAAGAATAACACAACAAAACCAATAACTGTAATTAATTAATATTAGAAAGAAGTAATATTCTAACTAAGTAACACAATAAAAATAAATAGGTAAAACTATTTTATACTAGATATAAATTTACTAGATATTTATTCCAAATGTTCAAAGTGCTATCCGTTGTTAATCTTACACATTCTTGTTTTTCTCACCGTGGTTCTCATAACATTCTCCAGCTGAATTTCAGTAATTTGATTTACTGCTCTTCTTAAGCGCATTTATAAATCATTTCTGCCTGTTTGTCTGTGGACTTTTGTAAACTTTTTCTTTTAGATGGTTCCATATAAAAAAATCAAGAGGCGTAAGATCTGGCGAGCTTGCAGGCCGCTTATTAGGTCCATTGGTACCTAACCAATTTGATCTTTGATTCAAATAGTTTACTACATTTCTACTATTGTGGGCTGGAGAGCCTTCCTGCTGGAAAATAATGTCTCCACGATTTAAAGGTAAAGTTTCTAAAAAAACTGCAACATCATTTTGAATGAACTCCAAATATCTTTCTCCATTTAACAAACCATCAAATATAATAGGACCAATAATTCTTGTGCCAAGGATACCCAACCAGATGTTAAAGCCGAATCTTTCTTGATAAGCACTTTCTCACATAATTCTAGGATTTTCTTGGGCCTAATATCGGTCTTGGCAAATCTAGATTCATCCGAAAATAGAATGTTGTAATGAAATTGGTTATCAAGGTGATATCTTTGCAAAAACCAATTACAATATTCCATTCTTCTTTGGCAATCTATTTGAAATAAATATTGATTTATTTGATATTTGTAGGACCTGAATTTATATTTTCCTAAAATGCCGCGAGCGGTTTCATGATTTACACCGGTTTGTTCTTCAACATGTCTTATAGAAATTGTAGGATTTATCTGAACAATGGCCAATACATTGATTTCTGACTCTTCGTCACCAATAAATACATCAGCAGGTTCAATCGGTTGCCTTCTAAACTGCTACTCTACCCTTAAAAAATAATTGTTGGGTGGGTGCCTCCTATCGGGATATCTTGCCATATACAACTCGGCGGCTTGTGGGCTATTCTTTCTGTACTCTCCATAAATTAATAACACGTCTGCTTTTTTCATCCGTTAAATACATTTTTGTTAACGAAAAATTATAGTATCACTTCGATGTCCGTCTGTTACACCCCGATTTTCTCCGAAACTATTTGGCATAGAAAGTTGAAATTTGCACAAATATGGGAATTAATGGCCCAATCAGAGCCGAGTAGTTTTGAAAGTTAAATTTTAACTTAAGGGGTTACCGGGTCATCGAGTGGAGTATCAAATGAAAGCTTGTGAAAACATGAGTTCAAAAATATATATGATGTAATACTTGCGCACCCTTTTCTTAGTATTATTTCTAGAAAATGGCCAAAAATCTCTGTCCCACACGCTCTCTCAAAAAGTACTGATCAAAAAATTTTGAAAAAATTCTGAAACAGTCTAAATTAAGTATAGATTGAGGAAAATTATCGCGAGTATATTACGTTTAATAATTTTTCTGGTATAAAAAAACGAAACTATGTGACATGACAGAATGGTGAAGGTTTGGAAAGTTGGGGAATTCCACCGGGACTAAAAGCTACGAAATATCAATACGTATTCGGCGCAATCAATAATATTATGATGACCCAACGGATGGGTACCGACGGCAAAATAATTTTATTTTATTTGTTTATAATTAAACAAATATTTAGGTAGTAAATATTTGTTTTAAAAAAAGCTAGATTCATTTATTGACTATTTATAGATAGCTAATTTTTATTTTAAAGGTAATCACGATACGGAACACTAATTGCACAAGTCCAACTTGATCGTCTTTTTTTGCATAAGTATATGCATTTTTACTTATATATCAGTGTAGAATATTTGTATTTTATGTAAACTATGTTGATGACTTCAGTCCTTTACCAAGGCTGTGAATAATAAATATTCTTTATTTATTTATTTAAATCCGTTTTATTTATGTTGTTAATCAGACACCGTTTGGTTTTAAGGGTGATATATATATATATATATATATATATATATATATATATATATATATATATATATATATATATTATATAGGTGTGTATATATATATATATATATTATATATATAATATATATATATATATATATATATATATATATATATATATATATATGTATGTATCGGGAATCGGTTTAGACTGTAAATAAAACTCTTTTCTTCTTTAATACTCGAAATATCGTTATTGTTTGATAGCTTCTTCAGGAGTAAGAAAATATAGAGTTAGTCTTCGAAATCAAAACTGAACATCTCGATTTTTCTGCATAAAGAAATTTGTGAAGAAAAGAGTTTTATTTACAGTCCAGACCAATTCTCGATAATCAAACACGCATCTATATATATATATATATATATATATATATATATAATATATATATATATATATATATATATATATATATATATATATATAAAGAGAGCGATATGCATATTCTAAAATCCATATTTTATTACTCTTTATGGAATTTATCCATATTTTCTCTCAAGTCAATGACCCCCTCTTGATATAGCCCATAGCAATGCAAGATTCTTGATTTATAGGGGCCACTTTCACTACACCTATGTACGAATAAAAACAATACCAGCGTTAAAAAAAACTTGATAACCTGTGAACGAGATTACTTTGTATATTATAGAATGTGCGTGGTGTAATATTAATTACGCTTCAAGTTAATTTTTATGGTACAATAAGATGCATAATTATAACCAACACAATATCGAAAGTAATTGTGTTTGGAATGTAAATTTATGCTTCCAGTTAGTAAAATACTGTAAACAAAAGGGCGCATAAAAGATGTTTAATATACCATAATTTGACGGGATCAATTGTCTGTTTTGATTGGTATGCTTAATCCCATCCCGGAAGACAATGGCAAACTACCCGTAGTATCATGCTCAGTAAAACTTGACTGTTCAGAACTGGCATTAATCTGTAGGTCACCTTTGTCTGTGAAATAGTTAAAAAGGCACTAACCACATGCAAAGGCGAGAGGGTCGTCTACATCCGTCTCGGATACGGCACTTCAAGAAGAAGACGAATTCCGTCCCCTGGTTGCTGTAAATATTTTCCCTGCGCTATTTGTTTACAGTATTGTAAAATGATAGTTTTTTTTTTTATTACAAATGCTCATATGTGAGCAATTATAATATACCAGTAAATGAAGATGGTTAAGGGGTTAAGGTGGCGTACCTTGATATTTTCAAAAAATCTATTTTTTTTTGGTTAGATTTATTATTTATACTTTTAATTATATTACAAGCTTTACAAAATAGAATCACAGGTTGAAGGTAATATAAAAAAAATTATAAACTTTTAAAACGCGGATGCGGTACTTTTTTTATTTGCGTTTTTTTTTTTCGAAACAACTTTTTTCAAACTCGTGTACAAAATATCTCGAAATCTACTGAACCAATTTTGATAAAATTTATACCACATATTCTTTATAATATTATCTTAAAGTTGACCTCCTGTTTTTATCGATTGGATGCACCGTTCATTTTTTATTAAATTTTAAAGCTCAAAATTTTTGTTAGAAAATCCGAGTTTTTTCTCACTTCTACAAAAAAAAATTTTAAATTTTTTCTATATGGGGCCACTTAGCTATAACCTTTCTTAACAATAAAAAATGTTTTTGTTTAGTTTTTAGACGATTTCTGACTGAGAAAAAAATTCCACGGGTAGCAAGGATTTTCAAATAGGGTCCTACAGGAGGGTTCATATCTTGTTCATTTTTTATTTTTTTAATATTTGTTGTTAAAACTATAAGGTATTTGTAAAAAATAGAAATATATATATATATACAATAGCTGCGTCAAAAAAATTATTTTATGCCTATTTTTTCCGAGCGCCAAGGTGGAGTAACCTCTTAAGATACATTATTTATAAATTATTCATCAGTGTCATCAGTACAGCTATAGATTCGTTTATTGATTTTTTTTATTCCAGTAGACAGTTAAAGTAGGAAAGAGTATTAAGCCTTTGGGTACACCGTCACCTTGCGGGGAACGAAAGTGAAGAACAATGAACAAAACTTTTTAGAGGCATCATAAGGTGAGACTTAGTCAACAACTCGTCATGCCAAACACGGACGAATGCCTTGAATATATCAAGCGCCACTACTCGAGACACGTAGGTGCAAATACCAGCTTGCAGAAGTAAATTACATATTCGCACTTTCAAAAAGACTTACCCTCAGTAGTAGCTGCATGCAGATATTTTTTTATTTATTTCTATATCTTTATTTAACTTCAACAACAATCATTAGATCTTACAACGGTTTCTGGACTTATCCTTAACTAACCTACAGCAGAGCAGGTGAAGTAATCTGCAAATTTATTCTGCCAAAAAAATTATAAGTAAAATTCGCATTTTTTTTCATAGAAATCTATAAATTATGATTTACCCAGCACTTCCAAATTGCGAATACGCAATTCTCAAACACTAAATTTAACATTCTCAGACCAAAAAATAACTTAATTCAAGCATTTCAAATGGATATTTTAAATGACTAAGTGTTTTATGTTGGCGTATTAACAAAAAAATAACCGGTCAAGTGCAAATTGGACTTGCGCAATTAGTGTTCCGTACGTTGCTTTTAGAACAAAAATTTTTGTTACGGAGATATAAAATGATCAATAACTTCACAAAACACACCCCAAATGAGTTTTCAACAAAGTTTTTTTTTTTTTCGATCTTCACTGAAAACTGATAACCTTGAAATTTTTGTTTTTTTCATAATAAATTACTAAAGGTAATGCATCCGTGATAATTTTCGTTCAATCTACACCCTGTGGAAAATGTCAGAATCTTTTCAAAATTTTTTAATCAATACTTTTGGAGATTAGGGAGGCGGCAGCGATTTTTCGCGAGTTTTTAAAAATAATACAAAGTGTGCGCAAGTATTACATTATATGTATTTTTTAACTAGTGTTTTTACAAGCTTTCATTTGACACCCCACTCGATGACCTGGTAATTTTTTTTTTCACTTTAGACTTCCCAAAACTAACCCCTTAAGTTAAGATTTAACTTTCAAAGCTACACGGCTCTGATGAGGCCATCAATTCCTATATTAGAACCAAATTTCAATCTTCTATGTCAAATAGTTTCGGAGAAAATCAAGTGTAACAGACCGACAGACGGACAGACAGACACCGAAGTGATCTTATAAGTGTTTCGTACGGAGCACTAAAAAACGTAAGCGGCCTTTCATTAAAACTGGGAATAATTATAAAAGAAAATAATTTTCAGCTTTCACGGCTCAAGAATTCCTGGGCGAATGATGGCTTTGTAAATTTAAACCCGTAGTTGTCAACACAGACCAGTTTTAAAGTTACTCATTAGTGAATTCGGCAGTAGAAATCTAAAGAAGATTAGATCTAGATCTAGATATTAAATTTTGTTCTTGTTTTAAACCTGGGGTTTTCCTTGCGCACTCGTCAAAATTACTCCTTTTTCGCGAATTGTTTGAAAATCCATTGATTGTTGGGATAATAATGGTTTTGGGTACATTTCCGGCTAATATATTTCCAGGGTCAAGTTTCCAGTCATTGTTTTAGACTGATAAACCATAAATATATATATATATATATATATATATATATATATATATATATATATATATATATATATATACATATATATATATACATATATATATATACATATATATATATATATATATATATATATATATATATATATATATATATATGCACTGGAAAATGGATAGAAAAAGTAATTTATTCTCCTTAAAATAACACTGCTAAACTTACAAACATTTTAATATGTCCTTTTTAGTGATAAATTGCAAATTGTTTGATAATTAAAATCAAATCTAAATTTAAAAAACTTTACATTACCTTAACAAAGAATTCCACCAATGTCTTTCTAACTTCTATAAATTGGCCAGCTTCAAACTGCTAAACAATTGATTCACCTTTGTTCAATCACTTAAATGTTTCACTATATTTACAGAAACTTTTATTTTGAAACTATTTTTTCACGTTTCACTTGAAAGAGCGTACACACGCCGCTACGTTACAACCGCGAACAGAATGTTTGTGTTTTCAGGTTCTTTTCGCTCATTCCAACATTTAATAGTTAAGTCAATGTATAAAGACAGGTAAGACATTGACGTCGCGCAAGGGGAATTATAATTGACGGTCAACCTAGTAGTTTCTGGCTTTAGATTATTAATTCCTCAAATCTGAATCTTATGATATTTAAATAACTATATACACATACACACACACACACACACACACATGTATATATATATATATATATATATATATATATATATATATATATATATATATATATATATATATACTTATATATAGATAGATAGATAGATAGAGACCAGCAAAGTTCGTAATATATTGGAATTTTTTTTATTATTAGATTATCCAAATTTATTTTTCAGGTCATCAGTTCTGCATGTCCGATAATCAAAAATTGATTTTGACATATGTGTCTTGGCCGTTGGTATGGCGGGAAATTTACCTAAACTGATATGAAATCATCAAAATTCGGGTTAATTAATAGAGTATCGAAAAAAGTCAAAGAATTAAAAGTATTTAAAATTTGATTTAAACCCTACTTACAACGTTTTGAGGATCTACTGTACATAAAAAAAATTTAAATTGCTATTTTTTTTTAAACATTTCTTTATCTAACTAAAACTTTCCATTTTTTTTTAAGGTAAATTTCTTTTGTTCTAATCATAATTAGAAATATTCTTTTGTTTTTAGTGTTCCGTACATATAAGATCACTTCTGTGTCTGTCTGTCCGTCTGTCGCACCCGATTTTCTCCGAAGCTATTTGACATAGAAGGTTGAAATTTGGCACTAATATAGGAATTGATGGCCTCATCAGAGCCGTGTAGTTTTAAGAGTTAGATTTTGACTTAAGGGGTTAGTTTTGAGGTGTGAAATCGGAAGTGAAAAAATCTTTTTTTTACCAGGTCATCAAGTGGGACGTGAAATGAAAGCTTGTAAAACACGAGTTCAAAAATATATATAATATAATACTTGCACGCACTCTCCCTTATCTCGAAAGGTAATGATCAAAAAATTTTGGAAAACTTCTAGAATATTCTCCACAGAGTGTATATTGAACGAAAATTATCATGACTGCATTACCTTTAATAATTTATCTGGTATATATAAAAAAAAAAAAAAAAATTTGAAGATCATCAGTTTTCAGTATAGCTCGGGAAAAAACTTTGTTGAACACGCATTTGGGGTGTGTCAAGTGACTGAACATTTTATACTTCCATATCAAAAATTTTTGTTCTGAGAGCAATCAACGCACGGAACACTTATTATGCAAGTCCGATTTGCACTTGGCCGGTTATTTTTTTTTTGACAAATGGGATAAATAATTCAAAAAAAAGTAAAAGAAATTTACTTTCCACCCTTTAAATTACATTCTAAACACTTTTTATTATTTTAGTTTTTGCGATGATGATGAGATGTCAATTAACCCGACTTTTCATCATTTCATATCAATTTATTCAAATTTCCTGCCATACCAACGGTCGCGTGACTGATGTCAAAATCAACGTTTGGGTTAACGGTCATTGCCAAACTGATTACCCAAAAAAGAAATTTGGATACTCTGATAATAAAAATTTTTCCCAACATATGTTACTAACTCTTTGCCGGTCTCAATCGAAATGTGCACTCTAATAATTAATAGAAATTCAGGTTACGGACTGCTTCATAGATGGAAGCGATTATTACGATGCGACAACACCGGTCAGCTTGTGGTCCCTCGAAGTCATTCAGTGTTTTCAATTCCGAGGAATAAATGGAAACGATGGAAAGTTGCTTTAAGTTGGTACGACCTCTTTCCAAGAACCATAATTTATGAAGCATATTTACTAACAAAATAAAATTTTAATATCTAAGTAGATATTAAATTGTTGGGGTCAGACTGGAAATAAGGGATAAAATACTTTATGTTTATTTTAGGAAACTGAAGATTATGTTATTTCTTATTATTTAAAAAAAGTAGTATTTACAGAGGTGACCTTAAAGAAATAAATTAACTTTCCGACTGATATTTTCATCGGTAATATTGAGTAAATAACTTTATTTTACTTGTACGGTAATGATCTTTAATTCTGTTGTTTCTAGGCGGACCGTATATATTCCATTCTCAATAGAAACCACAAATACCGAATAATTAAGGGTTTTTGTTAAAAGAATATAACTTTAACGTTTTAATTTTTCTATACATCTTAACTAGATTGCAGGTGCCAAAATTAAAATGCTTTTATCTCCTTCATTTTTTGACGATTTTGACCAAATTTAAGTGTGCCCTACAATTACTATACGTCATGGAATCCTCTATTTTTTCAATTTTAGTTATATGGTCAACTAATTCAGATGACAGGAGCTATCAATGCACAAAATGACACAGACCAGTGATCAACGCTTTTAAAAAGATGGATGAGATTCCATTGAAACGTCAGCGAAACCGTCCATCGAGGACTTTAAGCTAACACGGGATACCCGAAAAACCACTACTACATATATATATATATATATATATATATATATATATATATATATATATATATATATATATATAGTGACTCACAGCTTAAATAATGCAGTCGCTATAAGAAAAGACTAACTGGTGTCAGTACCTCTTCATTTATTTGGAAAAACAACTTACTGAAATTAAATTAGTAAAGAGTCCTCTAAAAAAGTATGAATTATTTTTTGTCTTAAATATGCCTTACTTAATTAACAATAAATAATTAATCAAATCATATGCAATTTTAACGTCACAGCTTAAATGCAAAAGAACAACAGGGGTCAAAACTTATCGCATTTTGAAATTTACAAAGGCGGCGTTGCTTTGATTTATTAGTGAAATTGTTTTTTGTTTAGTTTGACCTTTTTTCATTCAATAAAACGAAATCGTTTAAGAATGGGTCGTCGAAATACAATTTCTGAGAGAAATTTAATTATTACTCAATACAGGAATGGATACAGCCAAAGAGACATAGCCAAAATTGTAAATAAATGTCCGTCAACTGTTCAGCATATTATTGAACGTTACCGGAATGAAAATAGAGTCGAGAATAAGTCAAGGATGGCTCCAAATAAGATCTTCAATGAACGTGAAGAAAGATGGATTTTAAGAGAGGTATCAAATAATCCAAAAAAAAAAGTGGGCCAAAGTTGTGCGCCGAGGTGGAAAGACAGTTTGGAAAAAGGTGTAACCCCGAAACAGTTCGACGGATCTTGCGAAATAATAATTTACATGGTCGAACTGCTAGAAATAAGCCTTTCATTAGCCAAAGAAATAGACGCGTGAGATTGGAATTTACCAGAGAGCATATCAATAAAGACTTAAACTTCTGGAATTCAGTAATATTTGCTGATGAGACCAAAATAAACTTATTTGGGTCCGATGGAAAAATATCAGTGTGGAGAAAGCCTAACGAAGAATTAAAATTGAAAAATATGAAAGCTACGATAAAGCACGGTGGAGGTGGAGTGATGTTATGGGGCTGTATGTCATCTGCAGGAGTAGGTAACATGCATTTCGTCGAAGGGAAAGATGAACCAATATGTATACTTGGATATATTAAGGCAGCGTCTCGTCGCTAGTGCCCAAAAATTAGATATTAAAAACAATTATCGGTTCTATCACGACAATGATCCAAAGCACCAGACTTAAATGTAATTGAAAATTTGTGGCTGACATTAAAAAATAAAGTAAATAGTGCCCCAATATCAAATAAAACTGAATTAAAAGTAAAAATTAATGAAGCATGGAACACTATTTCCCCGGAGTATACTAGAAAGTTAGTTGAATCAATGTCTAGAAGATTACAAGCCGTTATTATAATGAGGGAGGTCCGACCAAATATTAGCAGCTTATTTCAAATTCTACAGTTTGTTTTCTCTAATAATTTTGGTATATTGAATTTTGCATCATTTAAGCTGTGACGTTAAAATCGCATATAATTTAATAAATTATTTATTGTTAATTAAGTAAGGTATATTTTAAAACAAAAAGTAATTCATACTTTTTTAGAAGACTCTTTACTAATTTAATTTCAATAAGTTGTTTTTTTCCAAATAAATAAAGAGGCACTGAGACCAGTTAGTCTTTTCTTATAGCGACTGCATCATTTAAGCCGTGAGTCACTGTATATATATTATATATATATATATATATATATATATATATATATAATATATATATATATATATAATTTTTTTTTCAATTTTTCGCAATATCCATGTTAAGTGCACATTAAGGGTGAAAAAATACGTTCTCTTTTCAAAAAAGTTCCGCAAAATTTACGTAAAACATTGTAGATCAAGTTTTATGATGCAAAATCATAGATATGACACAGATCTTGGAGAAATTTTCATGGCGCACGAGTAATATTGGACAAAGACAGCGAGAACGAAGCGCTTTTTTAAAAAAAAGATGTACACATCTAAAAAACTCGACAAGAAGGCAACTTCAGAAAAAATGTTTCAGACAAAAGTTTTAGCATTTTTATATGGGAATTAAGTGGGTCTATTAAATTTTGGGCCCAACGCTGTGTTGGGACTCTATGAGTCCCAAAATTTAAAATTTAAATGGAAACCCAATATCTTTAATACATATTTGAATTCTGGAAGAATTTTATGTCCGAGTAAGATTTAATTTTGAATGGACCTAATTGGGCCACTTGGAGAGAATTATATCTGTGTTAAAAGCTAAAAACTAAGGTAAAAAGTCGAGTGACAAGCCAATATTTTTGTTGTTTTTTTTACGTCGAGCATGTATTTACAGGAGTTCTTGTCTCCCCCCCGCAAGCAGCGTAAACTTTCCTAGTAACATGCTTCACTTGAAAGCTTTATAGAGAATACATTTTCCACATTACCAAAAAATGGTTCTCACTGTCTTTGTCCCATATTACTCATGCGTCATGAAAATTCCTCAAAAATCTGTGTCATATCTATGATTGTTCTTGTTCTACAAGGCTTCCCGTAAATTTTGTGGAACTTTTTTGAAAGGAAAACACATTTTTTTCACCCTTAATGAGCAGTTAACATGAGCATTGCGGAAAATTGAAGGATTTTAGTGGGAAACGCCCTCGGGAACGGATTCAGCATCAAAAAATGTACAAGGAAACACCTTCATAACCCTTAAATTCAAATTAGATGTCTAACGGGGGGCTGTTGAAAGGGAAAAAAGGATTGAGAAAAAAATATATTTTCAATTGATGGATGCGACCTCTAAATATTAATAACTTTTTCTAAAAATTTAAGGGCTTTATTTTTCATAGAATTGAACATTTTGCGGGAGTAGGACCAAAGAAAAGCAAAAAAAAATTTTTAGCTTGTCACCCATATATATATATATATATATATATATATATATATATATATATATATTATATATATATAGGAACGCCCCTGGGCGTCTGTCAACGACACAGTGCAACGAAAATGTGCAGTAGGAGTCATGCTCAATTCCGATCGATGCTTGAGAGTCAGAATGTTAGCAGATGAGTACAATATTCCGAAAACCACAGTGCATCGCATTTTTCTTATAGGAGATTTAGCTATGAGAACGCTGCCCCAGTCGCCCTATAGCCCCGATGTGGCACCTTCGGACTTCTTTTTATTTCCAAGAATAAAAAGGAGCTTGAAGGGCAATCATTTTGGAACGCTAAATAACGTCAAAGAGGCCCTGACGAGGTGCTTGAACGTGTTCCCGTCGACGCCTTCCCGGAAGCGTACTGCGATTGGTAGAGGCGCTGGCAACGTTGTGTCGATGCACAAATGTGCTATGTTGAAGAATTTTAGTAATTTACACTTTCATTTGCAATAAATTTTTTTCCGGATTTATTATACTTATTTATGGGACAGACTCAATATGCAACAAAATGTTCAATTGAATTTTATGTAGCCTTTTTTAGATTAGACTTTGTTGTCTGAGTTATCTTTATAATAACCCCCCCGTAAAACCGTAACTGATTATGCTCTGGAATGTACAGTTGCTTAATCTATACGGTTAGTTACTAATTTCTAACCACATCAAAAGATTTTACTACTTCCTAGTATTGACCCACGTCCAGATTGAAATTTCTGTACTGTAATTTGACTGTGTTAATGTGACGTCATACTTGCTGACCTTGTGGCCCAATAAGATTGGGTTTTAAATGACTTTCAATGGGTGCAGAGGACCATGATGGTATAGTAGAGTGTGGTAGTGGCGTTTGTTGGTTCACCTGTGATAGTCATAGGCGTGCTGCGTGGAAAAAATATAATAAAATTGTAGTTAAAAACAAAAGATAAATGTTAATATATTAACCGAATTAATTATTAATAAGTGTTTCAGTCTTCTTTTGCAAGTTGTCCTGTTCAAATAGAAAATACGCTCGACATATTTATAATTTATAAAAGAGTGTATATTTAATATTTTACAGATATACGGTTAGTTTATTACTATGAGGCTGGTTAATTTATGACTTTGTAAAATATAGAGAAAACGTTTTAAATGAATTTTGTTTATTTTTGACAAACTCAAACTAAATTGTACTATATATATATATATATATATATATATATATATATATATATATATATATATATATATATATATATATATATATAGTACATATATATTAATATATATATATATATATATATATATATATATATATATATATATATATATATATATATATAAGATATATATAGTACATATATATTAATATATATATATATATATTAATATTATCCCGTGGGGGAGCGGGATAGAACATCTCCCCCGGTACGTTCTGCCTGTCGTAGAAGGCGACTTAAAGAACCAGTTAGATGATAGATACCCAGATCCCACCAGGCATCGCCCGGTGTGATTTCGTGGCTGTGCCGATGTCCTCAAACTATGGGACTAAATAGCATGATGAGGCACCTCTCTTGTCAACGAGAGGAGGCTTTGGAGCCCCGAAACTTCGATGGTATGTGGTTAAAAATAACAACTTAACAAACCACAAGGTTTATCTGCTGCCTCTATCGACCACCAACTTTAGAACACTTCTCGCTTCTCTTGCAGATACCATCGATCATTTACAGATTAACCCTCCAGATGCCGAAATGGCCATCCTGGGCGACTTTAATATCCACAACATCAACTGGCTTAAGTATTCAAATACTATCGACGAACACGGTCGTGAAGCTGAATCATTTTCAATCAGTTGTGGCTTAACATAGCTTAATGACGAGCCAGCACGAATCCCTGATCGAAACGGAGAGTTCGTTAGCCTTCTTGATCTGATTCTAACCACCAATCCAGAGATTTACACTGTCACCGTAAATCCGCCGTTAGGTTCTTCCGACCATAAATAAACAGCTTTCGACGTCAAGTATCCGACCAATCAGAGAGAGGCGCCTAAACCGTGCAAGATTTGACATTACAAATCTGCTAAATGGGAAGAAGTCATGATATAGTTTCGAACTCTCACTTGGTTGGACGTTTGTTTTCGATCCGACGACCCATCTGACTGCGCCACGGAGGTTTCCGATGTTATTTTAGCTGGTATTAACACTTACATCCCTTTTTCGAAGAAATGCCTTTTAAGGCAAGCCTTGGTTTGACCGAAAATGCAAAGAAGCTGTTACTTCTAAACATCTTGCCTACCGACAATGGTGAGAAAATCCTAACGTCATAAATCGTAACATCTTTGTTCGTGTCCGGAACAGATGCAAAGAAATTATCGATAAAACCAAGGAGGTACATAGTCAACGAATTGGAAACAAACCTCTTGCTTGCCTCAAGAATTTCAGGGCCTTTTGGTCAGTCGCTAAGGAGGTTAGTCAAAATTTCACCAAATCCACTATACCACTATTCTCACGGCCAGATAATTCTATTGCAACAACAACTGTTGATTTCCAAGGAAAAACACCACCTACTATTTTCATAGTACAGTCAAGGATGCCCGATGTTGTCTTCAGACAGCGTATCATAAAACGTATTTTAATAAAGCTGGACACCAAAAAAGCTTCTGGGTGCGCAAAAGAACTTAAACTGCGCAAGAGAACTAACACCAGTCATGGAAAAGGCTATCAACCAGCATCTTCTAAAATATCTTAAAGGATTCAATATTATTAGCGACCATCAATATGGCTTTCGTGAACATAGATCTTCTAACTTATGTAACACATATTTGGCACTACTCTTTCCCAACATACACATATTTGGAACAACACGATTGAACACTGTGAAGAATCTCAAGCGGTTTCTCTTGATATATCCAAGGCATTCGATCGTGTTTTGCAAAATGCATTGTTGTCTAAGCCACGCTCTTCTGGTATGCCTGAAAAGATTTGTTTATAGCTCTTAAGTTTCCTCAAAAACGAGGGGCAATCGACGGGTTTCTTTCTAACACCTTCATTATCAACGCCGGTGTGCCCCAGGGCTCCATACTGTCACCTGCTCTTTCTCTTTAACATTAACCATCTACTAGAAAAGTCCAGGAATCCAATCTACATCTTTGCAGATGACAGTACGCTTATCTGGTCATTCACTTTGAACGCTCGAACATCAGCTACAGCTTGGGGTGACAGTAACCACGTAGAATTTAACGCTACAAAAACCCAGGCGGCAGTTTTTTCTAAAAAAGTTAACGTTGCTGAACCCTACATAGTTATGTCGGGGCACTCCATTCCTCTAGCCTCGTCACTCAATTTGCTGGGCGTTAATTTGGGAGCAAATATGTCTTGGCATGAACATGTTGCAAGCATGGCAAAGGGAGCTTCTCAAAAGATGAATTGGAGACTCGGAACTGGCCAGCAACCTTGATTCGTTGGAACATCGAAGAATAGTTGGCGACCTGAATCAATTCTACAAGTATTTTCATGGAAAGTGTTCAATGGATGTAGCCCGTTTAATTTCTCCCAAAGCGGTGCGGTTACTCCGCGTACATCGCTTTTTCAAGCAGTCTTTTATATGGAGAATATCATCCCTTTGGAATAATTTGTGTGACTGTGTTTCCGACCGAGTTCAATTTACAG
>CM032446.1:204523092-204555592 GCA_019049505.1 Pachyrhynchus sulphureomaculatus
TTGGGAAAGAGTAGTGCCAAATATGTGTTACATAAGTTAGAAGATCTATGTTCACGAAAGCCATATTGATGGGTCGCTAATAATATTGAATCCTTTAAGATATTTTAGAAGATGCTGGTTGATAGCCTTTTCCATGACTGGTGTTAGTTCTCTTGCGCAGTTTAAGTTCTTTTGCGCACCCAGAAGCTTTTTTTGGTGTCCAGCTTTATTAAAATACGTTTTATGATACGCTGTCTGAAGACAACATCGGGCATCCTTGACTGTACTATGAAAATAGTAGGTGGTGTTTTTTCCTTGGAAATCAACAGTTGTTGTTGCAATAGAATTATCTGGCCGTGAGAATAGTGGTATAGTGGATTTGGTGAAATTTTGACTAACCTCCTTAGCGACTGACCAAAAGGCCCTGAAATTCTTGAGGCAAGCAAGAGGTTTGTTTCCAATTCGTTGACTATGTACCTCCTTGGTTTTATCGATAATTTCTTTGCATCTGTTCCGGACACGAACAAAGATGTTACGATTTATGACGTTAGGATTTTCTCACCATTGTCGGTAGGCAAGATGTTTAGAAGTAACAGCTTCTTTGCATTTTCGGTCAAACCAAGGCTTGCCTTAAAAGGCATTTCTTCGAAAAAGGGATGTAAGTGTTAATACCAGCTAAAATAACATCGGAAACCTCCGTGGCGCAGTCAGATGGGTCGTCGGATCGAAAACAAACGTCCAACCAAGTGAGAGTTCGAAACTATATCATGACTTCTTCCCATTTAGCAGATTTGTAATGTCAAATCTTGCACGGTTTAGGCGCCTCTCTCTGATTGGTCGGATACTTGACGTCGAAAGCTGTTTATTTATGGTCGGAAGAACCTAACGGCGGATTTACGGTGACAGTGTAAATCTCTGGATTGGTGGTTAGAATCAGATCAAGAAGGCTAACGAACTCTCCGTTTCGATCAGGGATTCGTGCTGGCTCGTCATTAAGCTATGTTAAGCCACAACTGATTGAAAATGATTCAGCTTCACGACCGTGTTCGTCGATAGTATTTGAATACTTAAGCCAGTTGATGTTGTGGATATTAAAGTCGCCCAGGATGGCCATTTCGGCATCTGGAGGGTTAATCTGTAAATGATCGATGGTATCTGCAAGAGAAGCGAGAAGTGTTCTAAAGTTGGTGGTCGATAGAGGCAGCAGATAAACCTTGTGGTTTGTTAAGTTGTTATTTTTAACCACATACCATCGAAGTTTCGGGGCTCCAAAGCCTCCTCTCGTTGACAAGAGAGGTGCCTCATCATGCTATTTAGTCCCATAGTTTGAGGACATCGGCACAGCCACGAAATCACACCGGGCGATGCCTGGTGGGATCTGGGTATCTATCATCTAACTGGTTCTTTAAGTCGCCTTCTACGACAGGCAGAACGTACCGGGGGAGATGTTCTATCCCGCTCCCCCACGGGATAATATTAATATATATATATATATATATTAATATATATGTACTATATATATATATATATATATATATATATATATATATATATATATATATATATATATATTATATATATATGTACTATATATATATATATATATATATATATATATATATATATATATATATATATATATATATATATATATATATAGTACAATTTAGTTTGAGTTTGTCAAAAATAAACAAAATTCATTTAAACGTTTCCTCTATATTTTACAAAGTCATAAATTAACCAGCCTCATAGTAATAAACTAACCCGTATATCTGTAAAATATTAAATATACACTCTTTTATAAATTATAAATATGTCGAGCGTATTTTCTATTTGAACAGGACAACTTGCAAAAGAAGACTGAAACACTTATTAATAATTAATTCGGTTAATATATTAACATTTATCTTTTGTTTTTAACTACAATTTTATTATATTTTTTCCACGCAGCACGCCTATGACTATCACAGGTGAACCAACAAACGCCACTACCACACTCTACTATACCATCATGGTCCTCTGCACCCATTGAAAGTCATTTAAAACCCAATCTTATTGGGCCACAAGGTCAGCAAGTATGACGTCACATTAACACAGTCAAATTACAGTACAGAAATTTCAATCTGGACGTGGGTCAATACTAGGAAGTAGTAAAATCTTTTTGATGTGGTTAGAAATTAGTAACTAACCGTATAGATTAAGCAACTGTACATTCCAGAGCATAATCAGTTACGGTTTTACGGGGTTATTATAAAGATAACTCAGACAACAAAGTCTAATCTAAAAAAGGCTACATAAAATTCAATTGAACATTTTGTTGCATATTGAGTCTGTCCCATAAATAAGTATAATAAATCCGGAAAAAAATTTATTGCAAATGAAAGTGTAAATTACTAAAATTCTTCAACATAGCACATTTGTGCATCGACACAACGTTGCCAGCGCCTCTACCAATCGCAGTACGCTTCCGGGAAGGCGTCGACGGGAACACGTTCAAGCACCTCGTCAGGGCCTCTTTGACGTTATTTAGCGTTCCAAAATGATTGCCCTTCAAGCTCCTTTTTATTCTTGGAAATAAAAAGAAGTCCGAAGGTGCCACATCGGGGCTATAGGGCGACTGGGGCAGCGTTCTCATAGCTAAATCTCCTATAAGAAAAATGCGATGCACTGTGGTTTTCGGAATATTGTACTCATCTGCTAACATTCTGACTCTCAAGCATCGATCGGAATTGAGCATGACTCCTACTGCACATTTTCGTTGCACTGTGTCGTTGACAGACGCCCAGGGCGTTCCTCGCGGCATCGTGAATTCGTGAGGCGACCCTCGAACAGGGGTCCAGTCTAACAGCGATACGCACACTGTAACGACCCGCAGACAAATGACGTGGGTCGTGTTACTTTCCCAAAACCTCTCACCACCTTTCGCACCACAAATCGCCCCACTCCAGCCGTCCGCGCTGACGGGAAAAAAATCGTTCCGGTGTGACTGAGAAGAAAGGCCTCAATAAGATCTTTGTTAATATTTCATACTACTACAAGATCACTTTGCTGTCTGTCCGTCTGTCACACCCGATTTTCTCCGAAACCATTTGACATTGAAAGTTGAAATTTTGCACTAATATGAATTGATGGCCTCGTCAGAACCATGTAGTTTTGAAAGTTAAATTTTGACTTAAGGGGGGTGAAATCGGAAGTGAAAAAAAATTACCAGGTCATTGAGTGGGGTATCAAATGAAAGCTTGTAAAAACAAGAGTTCAAAAATATATATAATGTAATACTAGGGCCCATTTTTTTTTGTATTATTTTTAAAAAATTACGAAAAATTGCTGTCCCCCCCTTATCTCGAGAAGTACCGACCAAAAAATTTTGAAAAAATTCTAGAATATTTTCCCCAGGGTGTAGATTGAATTGAAAATTATCACGAGTACATTATCTTTAATAATTTATCTTTTATATAATAAAAATAAAAATTTCAAGGTCATCAGTTTGTCTAGTGTTTCATTGCGTTCAAGGGTCATTCATGACTAATATTATATGCAACTGTTATATTCAAAAATTAAGGGCATTAATTTTATAAAAAATATGCGCGCTATTGCTATCTAATTTCTTTTTAGGCTGGTAAAACTGTTAGTAACACCTGACAAAAAGTTTCACATTGGCTTTGTTAGGTTAAAAAAAAAGCGTGCGTTGCAATTGTGAAAACTGGGAGTGAGGCGCGATTTTTCTAAACTCATAGAACCGGAACGACACCACTACCTCCTCTGGCAACGTCACATACACTAAGCTTGCGATACAGCTTCTTCCTCATTGCAAAGGAACTGTTCTATTTGTTCGCACATAGAAAAATACAGAGTGTTCCAAAGTTTTTTCTTGTTTTTAGAAAACGGATAAGCTAAAGGCACCAGGGTCAAATAACAGAAGGTCTAAAAGTCCTCTCTAGTCCCCTATACGACTAGTCCCTAATATATTACATATATACTATCTTTCTTATTTACATTAGCAATCTGCTGGAAAGGACCAGGGCTCTAATCTAGAGCTTTGCACATGACAGTACACTTATTTGTTCATTTATTTTGGACTCTCTAACATCGGCTAATCATTCAAATGCAGGAAGTCGTTCAACTTAACAAAGGCATGAAAGAAATTCTACCTTAGGGGTGACAGCAGCTAAGTAGCGCTACAAAAACCCAGCTGGCAGTTCTTTCTAAAAAAGTTAGGATTGCGGAACCCGATATAGTTATGTCAGAACACTTCATTTCTCTAGCATAGTCATTTGCTGGGCGTGAACTTGGGAGTAAATATGTCTTGGCATGAACAAGTTGCATGCATAGTAAAAAGAGCTTCTCAAAAGCTTCCAATATTGTTGCGAACTCTACAACAACTTTTAATTCTGTACAAGGCTCAAATTCGACCAATAATGAACGGAACACATAGCTCGAGGTCCTAACGATAAATGAACAAAGCGGCTTCTGTATTGGCGTCGAAGAATATCTGTACGGAGCGCAGAACGTCCCCAACTCCGATGCGAGTGCATCGTAAATGCAACTCGCCCAGAACCACAGAGTATGGAAAGAGATGGAGGAAGCCTATGTTCATGGACGGCGACAGGCTGAAGAAGAAGAAAGAAATAATGCTCCCATGTTGGGGGCTCTGCTCTCAAACATACACTGCGTTTGTTGAATTCTATTCAGAAGAAACCTGTTCGTCTGATTGGAGACTCAGAAATCACCAGCATCCTTAATTCGTTGGAACATCGAAGAAAAAATTGGTGACTCGAGTCTATTCTACACGTACTTTCATGGAAAGTGTTGGATGGATAGAGCCCGTCAAATTCCTAGAAAAGCGGTGTATGCCAGGAATACACGTCGCACTAATACATCACATCCGTATGAGGTCCAGTCACCCCTCGTACAACCTTTTTCAAGCAGTCTTTTACATGGACAACTTCATCGCTCTTGAATTATTTGCCCGGGACTGTGTTTCCTACCAAGTACAATTTACAGCGATTCAAGACTAACGAGAAACGCTATTTCCACAAACGCGCATCATCTGTAGCGCTACCATATAACACTGCTTAGTTAACAACTCGTTGAACAATTCCCGTAACGGTCTATGGCCTTAAACAGCCCCTGACAGGGAGCCTACAAAATTAGACTTACATCAGCCAGAGCTAGAAATTAATGTACCTTATGGTAGACTGGGTACGGTTGAAACAGAGTTTATATCTCTCGAACCGTGTGCGGTAAGTTGAGGGGTGCAAGGGACGAACGAAGCGGACTACCAGTCCGAACACGAACTTCAGTATTGCGTCGCTCACAGCGCGTTGCAGTTATTTATGGGAGGCCCTATTATGTTTTAATAAGCAAAAGCAAGTAACTTTGTTCGAAGATTTTTGCAATTATTATGGTTTTCAGTAAAATGAGAGTATTGAGTGTTTTTTTGTGTTTGAAATGAAGCTTGTAGAATATGGTAGCGTAATTAGTTTTAGTGTGAAATTATTGTCACCGTTACTATGAACTGTTTTGTATCTAATGGGGGAGTTGGGGACGGTTGAAACATTTTTTGTGGGTACGGTTGAAATAATATATTTATTTAATTTTCTTGATGCCTATGAGGAGGTAAGAGCAGGAGATTCTTTGCGAAAAGAATGGAGTGAATCACTGTTCGCTCTTAAGATATATACCAAAGCGAGATGCAGCTGGCGACGAAAAAAAACACATAACCGAGTTTTTAATGAAGAACAAGAGCTAGAGCTTTCTAAAGATTTGATTCGATGTGCAGATATATATTTCGGCCTATCTAAGAAGGACGTAAGAAAATTGGCATATGAAAAGTATAAATTATCACGACCTCGAACTTGGGATGACATCGAGATGGCTGATGAAAAATGGTTTCGGATGTTTATGAGAAGAAACCATGAACTGTTTGTACGCTCAATGCAAGCTAAAAGCCTTTCAAGGGTGACTAGCTTTAACAAAAGCAGCGTAGATGCTTTCTACGACAATTTGGCCATTGTCATGGACCGTCATAAGTTTGAGCCACAAGATATATATAATACTGATAAAACCGGCATAACCAC
Organism: Pachyrhynchus sulphureomaculatus; assembly: GCA_019049505.1. Lineage (NCBI taxonomy): Eukaryota > Metazoa > Arthropoda > Insecta > Coleoptera > Curculionidae > Pachyrhynchus > Pachyrhynchus sulphureomaculatus. The sequence continues at coordinate 204,529,152 of CM032446.1, forward strand.
AGTCCAAGAGCCAGAGTGGTAGCTAGGCAGGGTACTTGTCATATAGGTTCAGTAACTACAGCAGAAAGGGGTACTTTAGTCACAGTAGCCTTTGCGGTTAATGCCATCGGAAATGTAATTCCTCCATTCTTCGTCTTCCCGCAAGTGCGTTACCAAAACCCTTTTATCAAGGATGGACCAGTAGGATCTGCTGGGTCTGCAAACATGAAACACCTATTCATTTCCTAGAACACTTCAAAAAACATATAAATGTATCTCTTTCACATAAAGTGTTACTTGTGTTCGATAACCACTCCTCACACATTCATATTAACGCATTGGACTTTTGCAAGAAAAATGGCATTGTCTTACTATCTTTCCCTCCCAATTGCTCTCACAGACTCCAACCGCTTGATCGATCTGTATTACGGTCCTTTAAAGACCTGTGATGCCTGGATTCGAAGCTATCCAGGAAAGACAATATCAATTTATGACATTCCAGGGATTGTAGCGTCTGCTATGCCGCTTACTCTTACACAATTAAACATTTAAGCTGGCTTACGCAAAAACTGGAATTTACCCATATAATTGGGATTTCTTACTGAGCTCGATTTTGCTCCTGCATTTATGACCGATAGGTCAAACCCCGAAAATACAACAGAGGCAGAGTTTGTTCCTATTCAAAATACTAGCACACCCGAAGGTAAAGGGCCACAACTATCGCCTTCTATAATTAACCAGCCATCAGTAGAGTCGGCAGAGCCCTCTAATGTACATGCAGCTCTTGTTACTCAGCCACAGGCTATGAATATTCGACAGAGTTCACCAGTCCCAGAAACTGAGCAAGAAAACAATATTGTTGGTCAGGAAACTTTGACTACACCACCCAGACGTCACAGCAGTATTAGTATTCAGCAAATTTCGCCCAAACTCTCTACAACTGCTCAACCAGTTCCTCCGTTGACAAATCGACCTGAAAATGTAGCGTCCTCTAGTGCTCTACTTATATTTACGCCGGAAGCAATACGACTATTACCGAAAGCTCCTCCGAGGAAAATAAACAGAGGGCGAAAAACCAGGAAGTCTACAATTTACACTGATACATCAGAGAAAGAAGAGGTACGAAAGTTAAGCAAGTTAAGAAAAGATGGCGGAAAGACTAAAAGAAATACCACAAAAAGGAAGAAACAAATACACAACAGGAATCATCATCAAAAGAGGAGGAATGCTACTGCCTTGTTTGTATGTCACAGTATTCGGAGAGCAGACCCGAAAATGGATACAATGCACAAATTGTAAACTGTGGGCTCACGAAGAGTACACAGAAGGTGGTCTTCGCTATGTTTGCCATTCTGTTTGGGACTCTGATTGATCTCAAAACTAGAATTTATAACTAAGTATTTTTGTTTGATTTATTACTAATCAAAATCAATAGCATTGTTAATAGAAATATTTTCTTTTAGCTTGTTCTCAAATTATTTTTCTAGTAGAAGTGCTACAAATTTAGTTCGTTTAGTTTTTAAAAAAAATGCTGTTGATTTATATTGTTTTTGATAAGTACATACATTGTGAATAATTGTTAAGTAATCATATTGTCAGAGACGACTGATTATATACATTTTAACTTGTGCGCCCTAAAAACATTGATGGCTGATTAGAAATATTGGTAAGTTGTATCTTTAAACACTGATTTATATTGTTAAACGGTGCCACAATTATTTTTAAAATTGAAATAAATAATAAATAAAAACATGTTATTATATTATATTTTGTATTATTTGCATGTATTTCAACTGACCCCAATCATTGTTTCAATCGCCCCTGGTATTGGGATGGTTGAAACAAATCAGATTTTTTTTTATTTCATCTTATACTAAAAATAAAACAACAGGTATTCAAATGGTACTGCCCATTAGTAGATAGAAACACGCTCTTGTATTTAACACATCTCCATCATCACTCGGTTTATTAATGGCAATGCTATGGACGATATAAGCTAAATTGTTTCAACCATACCCAGTCTACCCTACTTATGCCAACTTTAATATCAATTATGTAGTTTCGTCTCATTGTTAAAATGACCAAGAATAGTCCAGAAGATTGTTCAATTCAAAACTTTATTTGGGTAAAGTAGAAAAATATAGAAGCATCCCTATTACATTTTAAAGGTTTCATTATCATCAGCATGACGGGTGATATTTGAATAAAAGCTGCATTTCTTCCGCCTCAAAAATGTAACTTTTATTAAATCGTTCTAAACCGTTCCAATTCTTGAAAACACATGACATTCAAACGCTTGGTGTTTTTGCATAACTCATGTGATCGAATCGCTGACAAAGCAAAATGATAATAACCAGTCAAGTGCAAGTCGGACTTGCGCAATTAGTGTTCCCTACGATGATTGCTTTTAAAATAAAAATTTTTGTTACGGAGGTATAAAATGATCAGTGACTTTACAAAACACACTCCAAATGAGTTTTCAACAAAGTTTTTTTCCGATCTTTACTGAAAACTGATAACCTTGAAATTTTTGTTTTTTTTATATACCAGATAAATTATTAAAGGTAATGCATTCGTGATAATTTTCGTTCAATCTACATTCTGTGGAGAATATTCCAGAATTTTTTCAAAATTTTTTGATCTGTATTTTTCGAGATAAGGGGGGCACAGCGATTTCTCGCAATTTTTTCCAAATAATGCAAAGAAAAGTGTGCGCAAGTATTACATTATATATATTTTTGAACTCATGTTTTGACAAGCTTTCATTTGACACCCCGCTCAATGACCTGGTAAAAAGATTTTTTAACTTCCGATTCTACTCCCCAAGACTAACCCTTAAGTCAAAATTTAACTTTCAAAACTACACGGCTCTGATGAGGCCATTAATTCCCATATTAATGCCAAATTTTAACTTCTTACATTAAATAGTTTCAGAGAAAATCGTGTGTGATAGACAGACAGACACCAAAGTTATCTCATTAGTGTTCCGTACGGAACACTACAAATTTTACGTAGTCGAAGGATACGGTATTTTTTCTATTTTCGATTGCCATAAATAATATTGAGCGAAAATGTTAAAAAAGATAAAAATACTATGATTTTTTATTTTATTTACTTACAAGCCTTTAACTTAAATATAAAAGTTAGGATATTGATTAAAACGCTGTTATAAAAATAGTTTAGTTAATTATTTGAATAGGCGATTCATTAGGTCAGGTAAAGAAACAACAAATATTTTTTTCCTAATTCGGACAGACTTAAAATTTGATAAAAGTCCTTACCAGGCCCTATGGACGTTTGTAATTTTATGTTGCCAAATGGGGATCAGGTAATTTTCCGTTCCATTGCCTAGACATTGAATAAGTAGTTATTACTATTTTACTCAAGTCAACGAAAAACCCGAGCAACTCATACTTACATCGCGACAAATGAAAGTTGTTTCTAAACGAAAAGAAACTGTCCTTCTTGATATCATCATTTCCGTATTGAAGTGAGTCAACTGACCCTAAAAGTGCACGATATAAATTTTTTTTTTTGCTTCGATAGCTCGAGAAAAATTCGATATTTCGATATGTTGTACGAAATTTAAAATAACCGGTCAAGTGCAAATTGAACTTGTGCAATTATTGTTCCGTACGTTGATTGCATTTAAAATAAAAAAACTTTGTTACGGTATAAAATGATCAGTGACTGACAGACAAAACACACCCCATATAAGTTTTCAACAAAGTTTGTTTCCGATCTTTACTGAAAACTGATGACCTTAAAATTTTTGTTTTGTTTTTTATATACCAGATAAATTATACACCCCGTAAAGAATATTCCAGAATTTTTTCAAAATTTTTTGATCAGTACTTTTCGAGATAAAGGGGGGGACAGCGATTTTTCGCGATTTTTTTAAAATAATACAAAGAAAAGTGTGCGCAACTATTACATTATATACATTTTTAAACTCGTGTTTTTACAAGCTTTCATTTGACACCCCACTCGATCACCTAGTAAAAAAAACTAACCTCTTAAGTCACAATTTAACTTTCAAAACTACATGGCCATAGTCAGGCCATCAATTCCTATATTAGTATCAAATTTCAACTTTCTACGTCAAACAGTTTCGGAGAAAATCGGGTGTGACAAACGGACAGACACCGAAGTGATCTTATAAGAATTCCCTACGGAACACTAAAAAAAACTTTTACAACAATAACAAACACATTTTTTCTATTTACTATAAACCGTCACATACTGACATAATTATCCATAATACCTCATGTCATCCTCCAAGTCACAAACTTGCAGTTTTCCATAATATGATTCACAGACTAATTAATATTCCTCTGAACCAAGACGATTTTCAAAAAGAACTTAATATTATAAAACAATTAGCAGTAAATAATGACTATTCACCATCCATAATAGATAATATTCTCAAGAAAAAACTTTACAAAAAAGCCATTAGTACAGTTTTTCCGAGTAATAAAGAACCTTATAAAAACGTAAAGTCAATAACGTACTATGGTAGATGCAGCACTAAATTAAATAGAATCTTGAGAAAATTAAATATTAACACAGCATTTAAAACATCCAACACACTTGGCAAATTTATAAAAAAATAACAAAAGTAAAATAGATAGAGACAATAGATCCGGACTATACAAATTAAATTGTGAAAATTGCTCAAGAACACATATAGGTCAAACAGGAAGAAGTTTTTCAAAAAGAATAAAAGAACATGCTTCATCATACATCAATAGAAAAAATAACTCAAATTACGCAAATCATTTAATTGAAAATAACCACCAATTCAACCCAAACTTTGAAATATTACATACTTGCACAAAGAGCCTGAATCTTAATTACCTAGAATCTTTAGAAATAAACAAATTGAAAAATTCAGATTCCTTAATAAATGAACAAGTAGACTTAAATAATTCACCATTACTAAATCTGTTTTAATTAAATTATTTTATTACCTGCCATAAATTGTGAACCAACAATTTATTATAGTATTTTTACCCTCATTTTGTAACAAATCATCTGAAGAAGCTGTCGTACAGCGAAACATGTCATGGTGTTAAAAATAAAAAATTTAGTGGAAATTTAAGTAGTGTTTTACTTCTTGCAAAACTTCTAAAACACTAAAAAAAAAATACAAATACCTAATAATATATCACTTAAATTGAGTAAAAAAATTATAATAACTAATGGTAATATTTAATTTCAATTTATTCCTACTCTGTAGTGTAAGCACAAGGTATTTACTTCGTAGGGAAGTTAACTTCCGAAAGCTTTGACAACAAAGTCGACTAATAGCTTTGGTAATTTCCTTTGAAACAAAGGAAGTACTTGTGTGGAGAAAGTGATTTTTTTATTGGTTTTGATTATGCCATTAGGTGTGTTATGGTTGAACGGCGGAGATTTTTATCAGATTAAACTTGAATAATATGAGGTCAAGTTTGAGTTGGATGAACACATCAGGTATTGTAGACCTACTATCTTAGAAGTGCAAAAATGCCCCAAAAACTGGCATCATTTAGAAAATTTGACCACATAATTTGGATTGACAAAGTGTAGCATAAAAGCTTGAAGAAAAAAAAAATTGCTATGCAATATTTAATATTTATTATTTAATTTTTTTTAAAAATTAATTTACTAAAAGATGAAGTACGAGGATTGCGTGATTCCAATTTTTCTCTATCACAAAGAAATTAGGAGCTGTGTATTTTTGCTCCCATAGCGAGAAAAAATAATAATAATACTCGTTACAGTACAGATTACAGATGAGCGGTATTTTCATATCTGTGACTTTTACCTGTGACTTAGATAGTCACAGGTAATACCTGCGCCTCAATTTTTCGCAAAGCAGCGACTCTAGTCGCTGTTTTAAAACAGTCGCTACATATGCACATGTCGCAGATCCGCTCGACCTGAATTTAATGATCTGCGACGGCTCATATCGTCTCGTTACAGGCATCGGTCGCAATCGGCCGACGACTCACAGGCACATGATATTGGACTGTCGCGTCGCCGTTGGAAGGTAAAACGCTGCTATCTCAAATACAGTCGACACTCTAACACATGGGCTGAAAAGTCCCGGGCCTAACAAAGAAAACACGGTTTTTTTGGTTCAAAATTAGCTTTATTCATCAACGTAATCTCCATCAAGAGCAACGCAATCATTCCAGCGCCGCTCTAACATTTCAATACCACTTTTGTAGAACGATTTATCTTTTGCCTCAAAATAGGCCTCAGTTTCAGCGATAACCTCTTCATTCGTGCGAAATTTCTTACCGGCGAGCATTTTTTTTCAGGTCTGCGAACAGCCAGTAGTCGCTGGGAGCCAAATCTGGCGAATACGGTGGATGTGGGAGCAATTCGAAGTTCAATTCATGTAGTTTTGCCATTGTTTTGATTGACTTGTGACACGGTGCGTTGTCTTGATGAAACAAAATTTTTTTCTTTGCCATATGCGGTCGTTTCTTTGCAATTTCGGCCTTCAAACGCTCCAATAACGCTATATAATATTCACTGTTGATGGTATTTCCTTTCTCAAGATAGTCGATGAATATTACACCACGCACATCCCAAAATACCGAGGCCATAACCTTTCCAGCCGATTGTTGTGCTTTCGGGCGCTTTGGACGAGGTTCACCAGTTGCCGTCCACTCAGATGACGATCGTTTTGATTCCGGAGTGAAGTGATGGATCCATGTTTCATCCATTGTCACATATCGACGCAAAAATTCCGGTTTGTTACGTTTAAACATGGCCAAACACTGCTCAGAATCATCAACACGTTCTTGTTTTTGATCAACAGTGAGCAAACGCGGCACCCACTTTGAACAGAGCTTTCTCATAGTCAAATGCTCATGCAATATAAAGCCAACACGTTCTTATGATATCTTTACGATGTCAGCTAACTCACGCAACTTCACTTTTCGATCATTCAAAACGATTTTATGGATTTTTTTGATGTTTTCTGGTGTTACCGCCTCATTTGGACGTCCACTGCGTTCTGCATCATCGGTGTCTCTACGACCACGTTTGAAGTCAGCAAACCAACGTTTTATTGTTGTTTCTGATGGAGCGGAGTCCCCATAACACTTTTCAAGCCATTGCTTCGCTTGAACGGTATTTTTTCCCATCAAGAAGCAGTGTAAAATTAAAACACGAAATTGTTTTTGATCCATTGTTTTGAAAATAACAAAAGTAGCGTCACTCTTAGCACAATAACTCACAAACTAATGAATACAATATCATGAAATTTTAACAGCTGTCTTTTGAAGGTTAGTATTAACTGAAAAAAAGGTGACTGCAATAAAACTAGCGCCATCTATTTGTTAGGCCCGGGACTTTTCAGCCCATGTGTTTATATAGTGAAAGACCGAAATTTCAGTCTAGAAAATTTTTCACTATATAAAGAAAAAATCCGTATATATTGCTATGTATGTATTTTATATTGGTAATCATTTACTTGTATTTTATAAGGTACAAGCAACAAAAAAAATTGCAAAATTGAATTATTAGAAAAGATTTTATTAAACATTTGAAAGTTTAAATAGTACATAGCATGTACAGTTCTAAATACATACATAAAGTCCGTACGTTATATCTTTACCCGTGCGTCCTAGTTTTCAGGCCATATAACAGACGACTATTATATTATTTGTCTCTTTTCACCAATAAATCGTAGGTATTGGTAAAAAGAGACAAAAAATATAATATTCGTCTGGGATATTGCCTGAAAACTATGACGCACGTGTAAAGATATAACGTACGGACTTTATGTATATATGTACTACCTACGAAATAAAAAGAATAATACAAAATCTGTTAATACATATGTACATACTACGTACATACGTACTAGGAAAAATAATCAGTTATTTTCTTTTGAACGTCATTTTTGAAAAATAATTGTTGCTCATCAAAATTCTCGCATTTATTCAAATGCATAAAGATTTGATCAGGTACACTTTCCTGGCCCCTGAGAGTAGTTCGCACAATGTCAAATGCATTTCTTATTTCATTTTCACTAAATTTAGCAGGACATTCCCCGGTTTCAGTTTCTTCTTCATGATCTTCTATACTTTTTATATCGTCAATTATGTCTTGGTAAGTTGGGAGATCTGTCGTGCCAACATCATTGTCGATTTCTAAGAAATTTTCAAGTAAAAAATCTGCGTCGACGGTAGTAGTTTTTTGTAGAATACCCCATTGCCTTTTTAAGGTAGCGAGATCCATTTCGCCTTCTTCTTCCCATTCGTCAACTTTTTTCAGTAAAACCTGCTTTAGAAAAACAGTTTTTGATAGTTTTCTGAGAAACATTTTCACTCTATACTTTAGCGACTTCGGTTATACACTCTTTAAGGGTAATCAATTTTTGGACTGGAAGGTTGTTATCAATCGCATTAACAATTTTGTGAACAATTCTATTTCGGTAATGATGTTTTATGTTTTTTATAATACCCTGGTCCATAGGTTGCAATTTGGAGGTCATGTTTGGTGGAAAAAAGATCAATTCAATATTCCTTAATTTTTTACTTACAATAACTGGATGTGCAGGACAATTGTCTATAAACATCACAATCTTTCGCTTTTGGCTTTTCATTTTCATGTCCAGTTCTTTGATCCATCTTTCGAAAATCTCAGAAGTCATCCATGCCTTTTTATTATTGGCGTAATCTAACTCCAGAGATTTAACTCCTTTTAAACAACGGGGATTTTTGCTTTTACCTATGAGCAGTAATTTCAGTTTTTCTGAGCCATCCATGTTTGCTCCAACCATAACTGTCACCCTTTCTTTACTTGTTTTAACACCAAAACATTTATCACTTTTAAAAGCAAGTTTTATTTGGCAAACATTTAAAAAACAAACCGGTTTCATCACAATTGAAAACGTTTTTTTGGCTCGTACTTTTTTCAATGCACTTTTTAAAACAGTTTCAATCCAAATGTCATAGTCCTCCTGACTAACGCTTGCACTCTCGCCAGACACCGTCTTGAAAACAATTGAATTGCGAGTCTTCCAGGCACTCAACCACCCTTCACTAGCTTGAAAATTAACGCAATTTGCTAAATTCTTTAGCAAATTGTAGAGCCTTTTGCTTTATTAAATTTCCCGATATTGGTACGTTTTGATGCGTACGGGCCACTTGAAACCATCGTAAAACTGCTTCATTTACATCCTCGTAAGTACTCACCCGTACTCGTTTTCGACTGCTTGGAACACTAGGTTTCTTGATGATACTGTCGCGACTTTTTATTATCAGAGAGACGCAACTTGGAGAAACACCAAATTTTGCAGCAACATCAATTTTTTTGCAGCCTTTATCAACTTCCTCCAAAACTTTAATTTTCTCAGCTAAACTTAAACACACTCGCTTGAACATCTTATTTGATTCTTAAACAAAAAGAAACTGAACCTGAATTTGCGAATCGACTATAAAATGGGTTTTTCCCCGGGTTTCTATAAAATGGGTTATTCCCCGGGTTTCTCACAGAAATCTACCTGATTTATTACCAACCATTAGGCGTTATAAACGCGTTAAGAACCTTTTCAAAAGAATGCGTCATAAAAATGGAATTCGTGCTAATGTTAGATAAAAATGGGAAGCCCGAAATGGCCAAGATCTCAATAAATGCATAAAAATTTATACATAAAATTAAGGTAAAATTTTTATTATATAGAGTGTTACTATTTTACAGATTCACTATATAGAGTTTCACTATAAGCAGTGTCGACTGTAATTACAAAGTAAAATTTTGTTGTATAAATTTATTTGTAAATAATTTCGTAAATACTTATACACATATATTTAAGCAGAAAGACGTTAATAAAAAAAAAAACTAATAAAACAACAAGTACTCTGAAAATGAATAAAAAAATAGTCAAATAACATTCATCAAAATATTAAAAATATTGGGTCATAAAATTGGCTGGCTGTGACAGGCGCCGTTGTTGATCATTAAGCAGCTTTAGGGAGGCAGGAGCACTTTAGGGACTTCCCTGCAGCACGTGTGCTAAAACCCATAAAAAAAGCAGTAGTTTCGGATTTCTCGAGATTTCGGACGGAGTGACGCAGCGACCTGGGTCGCTATTAAAAGAAGCTGTGACTTATAACACCTGTGACCTAAAAGTCACTGTTAAGCTCATCGATAGTACAGATAATCTCTTCATTCGATGAAAATATCCTGTAAATCTCAAAAAAAAACAGTTTCCATCACTTTTCCCGTCGCTAAAACTGTTTTCGTTTTGTTCGGCGCGCTTTCACCTTTGCCAACCCACTATTTTGACTCTCATTTTTTCTCCGTGGAGTAATGGTGTATCTACAGCCCTTCGATTTACGCTGCAAATTTGTGCAAAACACGATTGTGAAATGGCCTTCCTCGTGTGTCCTTGGTATGGAGTCAACAAACGCGGCACCTATCGTGCACTCAGCTTATTCACATTCACACTGATATGAGATACCTACTATCTCAGCAATCTCACAAAACTTAAGATGACGATTTTCCATCACGATACCATAAATTTTATCAACCATTTCTTTAAAAGAAACCTAGATTTGTCGTCTTGAACTTGCAGCATCTGCATTGCTCGTACGGCTACGTTTAACCTCATTTATCCAGCAATAAATGATCTTGAATGCTGGTGCAGAATCCCCATGAACCTGTTTCAGTTCAATTGCTATCTGTTAGGGTCTACTTTTTTAAATAAAAATATTTTTATCAATGCAATACTCGGCTTTATCAATTTCTATAAAACGTAGAACATCGATCACTTACGATAGTTGCCAACAAATAAATGCACGATGCGTCTATTTAAAACTTTGAACATAGCCGTTACAAGAATCACGCTTACCAACAATCATGTTGCTTATCAAAATTTCCCACCATTACGTAGACATTTACCAGACTTAATCCACCTTCGTATACAAAATATCACGCCAATTAGAGGAAAGATTGGAGCAAAATAGCGTTTCGAAAGGTAGGCCTGCTATTGCAAGAACCATTCTTAATGCCAAGTATTCAAGATCATGATTTTGGTATATGTAACAAAGACTAATTTTCCTTAATATACTATTTTATTTGCAAAAATTATATAATATACAGAATACCTCACAATAACGGACCATTATTGCTATAGAATGGAATTGAAAAATTTCTATGAATATGAGCGATAAAAAATATGTACTATTGCCATTCTTACAACTCATATATAATACAGCGTATGTGTGATAATGGGCTATCGTGTTGCCGCAAGGTCATTAAATAAGTTTTAAAAAATTCTCTTTCTAGCCAGTAGGGTGCATATTTCAATGACAATAATATACAAGGTACATATCAATGCAAACGATGCCCCGGTAACATATCTTTTCATATTTAAATATCTTAAACAGAGATAAATCCTACTGGTCCTTTTTATTTCTTTAAGTCTTAAGTCTCAAGATTTCTTTAAGTCTTAAGTCCCAAAATCATGAAAAACATACTCTTCTATTTCCGTTGGTCTGTCTGTCTATCTGCTTGTTGGCACTATAACTGTTGATCGAAAGGAAATATTAATTTCAAATTTGGTACACATATAATGTTTCAAGTAGAAATGGAACCTATAGTTTTTCAGCTTTATTATAGCTTTAAGAGAAAGGGTGGGAAGTGGTTGGATTCAACACAATTATGAGAGTTCTTTCTGGTTTTTAGTTAGGATAATGAACATATGCTAAGTGTAAATATTTATATTCAAACATATAAGGAATTAAGATGGTGAAGGAGGAGGTTAGAGGGGTTGTTTCGTATATACCGTGTTACAAATCTTTTCGGAATTGTTTTAGTCGAAAAATCTATAAACCATACTATAGATTAGATAATATCATAGTGCCAGTGGCATGCACTAGACTGTACCTGACCAATCGAACACAGTTTTTTGGAATAATTTCTGCAAAAACAATTAAAATATTAAATCAACAAAATATCCTCCAATTAAAAACAAATTTTGTTTCATCATTAAAAACATATTTGGAAATGATGCTTGCAAAATTACAAACAGTACAACGAATTACCACAGGGCGGACCATCGGTTGGGCTTCTAAACAGATGTCTTTAGCATAGACATAGGAATATAGGGACGGAAAGTAAGTCCTTACTTTAGACGAGGAGTGCTCACTTTTCCGGGACGGGTACTTGTGTACACTTGTGATTGTCTGGAGCTCTGCGCACGTTCAGTTCCGCGCAATTTGAACAACGTCATAGTTCCTGTGTAATATTCTGGAATAAAACGCTGTTTTTTACTTGAAATAAAAGGAACAAAATGTCAATCACATCAACCTATTATTTTTATTATTTGTCAACGTTTAAATACTATAATGCCCCATTTTCATTATCGACTTCTGGAAAAACTCTTGTGATTTCGGTTATTTATATGGAAAATGACATCTGTTTCAATACATTCGGTAATTTTATGAAAAAATTACAATTTTAAGAAAGTATTTCTAACAAAATTTTGAGTTTTATTCTACATCACAACTTTTTGTGCAAAATTTATAAATTTTTTTAACTAATTGAATCTATTCCACTAATTACATTATGTTTATTATAATGTAATAAAATTATATTTTAAACTATATTATAAACATTCGTACTGCGCTTGCGCAATATCGGCAGCCAATAGTAAGAGGGCACAACTTACCTCTCCGCCCTCCCCGCAACTGCTGTCACCCCGCTCGATTACCTTTTAACACTCTATTCCTATGTCTATGGTCTTTAGGCATATTGTATCTGTAAGACTTGAAAGACACAGTAACTCAATATACATTGTAATAATTTTGAAATAATAAAGTGATCTTCGACTTTGCCTTTGGGGTTTACTTCAAATATGTCTTGTTATAGAGCGTCTGCAAGGGTTCTGTAATAGAGGAACCTAAAAATAATGTTATTCTTTTCATTATTAGTGTTCCGTACGGGTGAAATGGAAAGTGAAAAAAAAAATTTTACCAGGTCATCGAGTGGTGTATCAAATGAAAGCTTGTAGAAATACGAATTCAAAAATATGTATAATGTAATACTTGCACACACTTTTTTTTACATTATTTTTAAAAATCGCGAAAAATCACTGTCCCTCCATTTATCTCGAAAAATACTGATCAAAAAATTTGGACAAAATTCTGAAATATTCTCCACTGGATGTAGATTGAACGATAATTATCACGAGTGCATTATCTTTAATAATTTATCTGGTATATAAAAAAAAGGTCTTCAGTTTTCAGTAAAGATCGAAAACAAACTTTGTTGTAAACTCATTTGGGGCGTGTTTTGTGAAGTCACTGATCATTTTACACCTCCATAACAAACATTTTTATTTTAAAAGCAATCAACGTACGGAACACTAATTGCGCAAGTTCAACTTGCACTTCACCAATTATTAATATATCATTTAAAATATCAAGTTGTAATTTCCATTAATTCTTTGGTGTGAAAAAGTCAAATTCAGTATTTATTTTAGAACAGCGTTTGTGCGAAAGAAATACGGGGTAAATCAATTTTTATTTGGCTGAATTAAAGATAAATATTAATCCAGTTGCACGAGTTTTGCTTACATATTTATTTATATACAATAACAATAAAACTACTTAAAAATTCTACACAATTAAAAAAAAATGTAAAAAATTAAACAATTTCATGGAACAATGATCAAGGTTTTACTTTTTTGTACATGTTAAAAACAATACATTCCAGTGCTAATAAATACCAATAGAACAACAACAAATTAAACTTTTTAAATTAAATTTTATACAATTAAATGAGGCTAACAGTGAAACAATGACCTGAATCAAAAGCCTGCATCTTTTAGCTTATTTTTGTTTAGTTTCTCAGAAATATGAAACTTTTCAATAATTACATAATACTTAAATAAAGTACATTATCCCTAGGTCATTCATTTCGATAGGAAACTTCCACAGATTGCGGAGCGTACAGTCTGTCAAGAAAGAACCTGACCGCTCATATTCTTGAAAAAATGTGTTTCGAGAACATTTTTTACTATCAGTGTATTCTTTAGTGTGCTAACAATGGCACAATTACCTTAGTAAAGTTGTCCAAGGGCCTCCTGCTTTAATAATCGCCTGGCATCTTCGAGGCATGTTGTCGACGAGATTTTCTGCATACTCTGCAAATTTTTCGAATCTCGTGAGACAACTGAGTCAAGGACCCCAGAATCTTTCCTCCGAGCTTTCTCTTTACAAACGTTTTCAGTAGGGTTGGCTGGCGTCCGGTGATTGTGAGAGCCACTCTAGTATCTTATCCTGAACCCAAACAAGCTGCTTCGCGACGTGATTTTCGCCCAGGAAAGGTTTGTTCAACGTGCTTCGGAATTTGATCTCATGAGCACGAAGATGTTGTCGGATGGTCTCATCGGACACATTCAAACCCGATTTTCTAATTTTGCCGCTCTGCAGCGGTAATTTCGGGTACCATGAAAACAAAGGCACGATTCGTTTTTTCGACTTTCGGAGTGACTTTCCCTACCAAGCCATGTTTTGGCAAGTCGTCCATTTTTCGTCTCCTTAAAACAATTTACCCACCCCCTCACAAACGATACCGACTTTTTAATATATTTAGCGGCCGCGGAATGTGTCATTTTGGGCCTCTTTGAATAGGAAGAAGGAAAGACTGCCTCGAACCAACGCGCAAACAACTGACCATTTTGGATTTTACGTGATTTCGATGAAAGTCGGAATCGACTGATACTAAAAAACATCGTAAACAAAGGTTCCCTCTACCGATCTTTTGTTGAATAGCTAGAATCGCATCTATCAAAAATAAATTATCGCGGATACGTTCTTACTTGATACACTGTATAGGTATAGTTCTTCTAGATTTGTCCTACGTCGATTGAATAAGTAATGGTGCCTGCTTCTTCAGACTTGTTCCGAATGTGGGGATAAATTGATATCGCGCGTTTATATTAGTGGGCAGGGGTGAGGAGAGAGCGAAGCTTCATGAATGATCTGTTCTCAGACTGGTGAAAGGTAAAGACCAGTGCTACGATTAAGGTTGTATGGATGTTTTGATATTAAGATGGACTATCCAATTTTCCTAGGATAGAAAAAGTTTGTTGCAAGGATTGGTCAAAGAGAATCTAGTGTCCTGTTTCATGCTGGTATTCGGCAAGTGCTGCAGTGGAAATATTACGAGAACGTACTACCCTTTAATGTTCTTTATTTGTCGTAAGTATTTTTCTACTCGTTTCGCCTATATAGATTTTACCACAGCTATATAGTATACTGACTAACACCTGGGTTTTCAATTGGAATACAAGGGAGTCACAAGACCATTTCCACTTCAGTACTTGCAAAAAACTAGCATAAAACGGGACACCAGATTCTTTTTGACTAATCGAAGATCTTTGCAACAAATTCCTTTTTCTATCCTAGGAAAACTCGAGAGTCCATCGAAATATCTGAACATCCCCACAAGTTTTTACCTTTCGCCAATCCAGGAACAGATCATCAGTGAAACCTCACCCTCTTCCCACGCAGGCTCACTAAAATAAAAGCTCTTTGCAAGCGGGATGAAATCAGTTTCGTGCTACATTCATCCCTTGTCGAAACAAACATTTCACTATTCATTATTTCATCGACACATAATAGGTCATTAATTATTCTATTATTAAGTTTTTATGGTAATTAGGTTTTACATAATAAAATTAAACGGCACGGGTGGTATGTATTTGAGAAAATAATACCGGACCGGCAATTCTCAAAAAAACGCTAGGTAGCACAACTGAACCGACAAAATCAAAACAAATCAACAAGCAGAGCATTAGCTTAGGGATGAAATTTGACAGAACAAACGAATCTTGAGATATTGTCACTCGAGTGATGTCGGAACAAATTTTGCATGTATTTTAAAAACCCAACTTATCATCAGTAGCCTTTTTGATTTTATTAATTGCAAGTAATATACCAGGTGTACAAGTATGAAATGCGGATTTCAGACAACAGATGGTGCACCAATGCAGTTTGTGCTATAAAGATTTGACACTGAGCCATTTTGTTGTGTCATCAACAAGTGTCAGACGCGCACGAGTGATAAATTGGAAAAGTGTGTGCATAGCGTTGTGTTGTTGTGTTCAATATGTCGAAATTTATACCGAACAAAGAGCATTCGCGGACAGCATTAATTTTTTGTTTTCATTTAAAGAAAACTGCTGCTGAATCGTACCCATTACTTCGAGAAGCTTATGGTGAACATGCTCCATCGTAAGATACGTGTGAACGATGGTATCGGCATTTCAAAAGTGGTGACTTCAATGTTGCAGACAAGTAACGTGGAAAATCGCCAAAAAAGCGAAGATGTGGAATTGCAAGTATTGTTGGACGAAAATGATTCGCAAACACAAAAACAACTCCCCGAGCAATTGGGCGTTAGTCAACAAGCTGTTTCCAATCGGCTACGAGAGATGGGAAAAATTCAGAAGACCGGTAGATGGGTACCACATGAGTTGAACGACAGGCAAATGGAGAAGCGCAAAAACACGTGTGACATTTTGCTCGCTCGGTACAAAAGGAAGTCGTTTTTGCATCGTATAGTTACAGGGGATGAAAAGTGGATTTATTTTGAGAATCTCAAGTGCAAAAAATCAGATCGACCGCAAGACGGAATCGCTTTGGCAGAAAGACGATGCTCTGTGTTTAGTGGGACCAGAGAGGCATGGTCTATTATGAGCTGTTAAAACCGGGGGAAACGGTTAATACTAAACGTCACCAACAACAATTGACTGATTTGAACCGTTCGCTGCTTGAAAAAGGGCCAGAACACCGAAAGAGGCAACACAAAGTCATTTTTCTTCATGACAATGCTCCATCACATACGGCAAAATCAGTTCGCGACACGTTGGAAGCACTCAGCTGGGAAGTTCTACCCCATGCGGCTTACTCACCAGACTTGGCTCCTTTCGATTACCACTTGTTTGCATCGATGGGTCACGTACTTGCTGAGCAGCGCTTTGGTTCGTACGAAGATGTGAAAAAATGGCTCGATGAATGGTTCGCAGCAAAAGGGGAAGATTTTTACTGGCGTGGTATTCACAAATTGCCCGAAACATGGAAAAAATGTATAACAAGCGGTGGAGCATACTTTGAATAAAGCACTTTTTATCATTCTTCCGAATTTAACATGTTTTTTAGAAAAAAGATCAGCATTTCATACTTGTACACCTGGCGTGGTATTCACAAGTTGCCCGAAACATGAAAAAAATGTATAACAAGCGATGGAGCATACTTTGAATAAAGCACTTTTTATCATTCCTCCGAATTTGACATGTTTTTTAGAAAAAAAATCCGCATTTCATACTTGTACACCTGGTATAACTAAAAGTTGATTATATTATATGAATTTAAATAATTACTAAATTTAAGATTTATAGTATTTTCAATTTTGATTTTTTCTTACTAAATATAGTAGTAATTTATATGTATTGCTTCATTTTTCTTTTGACTGTTCTAATTTTTTTTCACAACCTTCTTCTTTTTCATTTTTCACTCTATTTCCTCCACTGACGTTAAATCCCGGCAACTCAATACTAGGAAACGCGTTCCTTCTTAGTGGTAAGTGATTATTAGGTGCGATCATGAGAAGATTATTTCCATTTCTGTCGCATACTGGTGGAGTTTGTGACATGTGTCTTCTTAATCTAGCTCTATTTCTTACTACTTGGTTCATGGAAATGATAGTGTGACGTGCTATTGATTGATTATCTTCACATTTGATGTTGACCTGAATTGGACCTGAAGTTGCTTGCTGCCATTCCAGAACGCTAGTTAAAAGACGAATATACCTATAAATAAAAATGAATTAAAGCAACTGGCTGCACTCTAATTAATCCTATTTTATTTATTCAGACTTCCATCAACTCTAATACCATCAAATATTTCTAACGTAGGCTGAAAAGTTTTTGATCTGACACACATATGTCGCCCTTTTCAAAAAATCCATATGATTTTTAGGAAGTACCAACCTTCAAACGATACGTGCCGAAATTTCATGATATTTCGACAATTACAGTGGTTTTAATGGCGCTACTTTTGTTGGGAAAAAATAACGTTCAAGCAAAGCAATGGCTTGATAAGTGTCACGAGGACTCTGCCCCTGGAAAATCACTCATCATTTACTGGTATGCTAAATTTAAATAAGGTCGTACCAATACAAATGATGCAACATTCTGGACGCACAAATCATAAACACAACACCGAAAAACATAAAAAAATCCACAGAATTGTTTACGATGAGCGTAAAGTGAAATTGCGTGATATAGGTGACACCCTAAAGATATTAAAAGAACGTATTGGTCATATTTTCCATGAACATTTGGGCATGAGAGAGCTCTGTTCGAAATGGGTACCGCGTTTGCTCACAGTGGACCAAAAATAACAACTTGTTGATGATTCTGAGCGCTATTTGAACCTGTCTAAGCGCAATAAAAATTATTTTTTCATGCGATATGTGACATAGATGAAACATGGATCCACCACTACACACCGGAATCAAATCAGAAGTGACAGCAGCCGGTGAAAGCCCCCGAAGCGACTAAAGACACAACAGTCAGCTGGGAAGGTTTTTGACCTCTGTATTTTGGGATATGCATGGAATAATTTTCATCGACTATGCCGAGAAGCGAAAAACTATCAATAGCGAATATTATATAAAGTTATTGGTGCGTTTGAAGGCAGAAATCGCAAAGAAACGGCCCCAAATAAACAAGAAAAAAGTTATCTTTCATCACGACAATGCACCGTGTCACAAGTCAATTGTTACGATGGCAAAATGGCATGAAATGAAGTTAGAATTGCTTCCTCATCCACCGTATTCTCCAGATTTCCCCCCTCCAAAAAAGATGCCCGCGGGAAAGAGACTTGTCTCCAGTGAAGAAGTTACCGCCGAAACTGAGGCCTATTTTGAAGCCAAAGACAAATCCTACTACAAGAAAGGCACAGAAATGTTAGAAAAACGTTGGACTTGTATCTCTCTTGAAGGAGACTATATTGATGAATAAAATCGAATTTTGCAAAAAAAATGTGTTTTAAGTAGCTAGGCCAAAAGCCTAAGTGTTATATAGGGGAATAGATTGCTTGATCATGATTCTCCTGCACTTGGTCTTTTTAGGGGGACTCGGTGCCTACCTAGCGGGACCTGGATTTTTATTGGGTAAAAAGTTTGCTGTAAGAGAGGTTTCTTTTTTTTTTCGGAAATTCCCCTCTATCCGTCACTAATTTTAGAAAAAGAAAATTTTAGTATAAGTGAGGATACTTTCTATAAGAGAGGATTTTTTGTAGAAATCTTCGCTTCGCCGGTCATCATTTTCAGATGAAGGTAAAATTGCAATAGAAAATAAATAATGTGTAATTTTGTGGAAATCTCCCCCCTCCCGAACATTACTTTAAGAAAGTAATGAAATTTCAGTACAGAGAGAATTCTTTTTTGTCGAAATTTCTTCTTTCTCACGGTATTCAACTGTCTAAAAATGAGTGCAAGAAACTCGTTCGATTATCAATAAACCTCGAGCAGTACGACTAACGAGATACGCTATGCACAAGTAAAGGGAGAGTACCAGTTTGCGAGAATCCCGAACTCTCAATATCCAAACGATCAAGTGAAGTAAATATGTCTAGAAATTCGCTACAACTCATTCCTTATAAAAATTTATATCGGTAGCCTTACTAAATATATCTAGTGCAATATTAAAACCAAATGTCGCCGCTTTTTTACTTTTATAAATATCCTATTTCAGATGAGGCTTATTTAAATCTCAACTGCTACTTCAATATACAAGGTTAGCATTACTAGAGTCCGACAAGTCCCAAACTAAATACTAAAAAACCATTAAATTCACCTAAAGTGACGGCTTTGGCTACAATTTTGACACGTGGAATAATCTGCTTGTATTACATCAGGTCGCAAAACAAATACATTTTGGCTAGTCATTCGAGAAGTTTTGGTAACATAAATTAGCCCCCACATAGTCTTAATTTGACACCAGTAGAGTTTTGCTAGTGGAGATATCACCATCACCATCAACGAGCTCCCTGGGTGCCACACCTGGGCATAGGTCTCCCCTGTAGAATGCCATCTCTGTCTATCCTGTGCAATCTGCAATCAGTTGTTAGCGGCCCTTTTAATATCATCTGACCAACGCGTCGGTGGTCTCCCTCTGCTGCGCTTATCTTTCCTTGGTCTCCATTCCAATATTTTGCGTGTCCATCTCATGTCTCTAAGTCTGATAATGGGTCCTGCCCATTTCCATTTTAAAATAGCTATGCGCGTGATGATATCTGTGACTCCAGTGCGTTTACGCAGATCTTCGTTGCGTATTCTGTCATTAAGAGTTACACCAAGCATTGACCTCTCCATTTGACATAGAAAGTTGAGCCATGTAGTTTTAAAAGTTAAATTTTCACTTATAGGATTAGTTCTGGAGGATGAAATCGGAAGTGAAAAAAAAAAAATTCCAGGTCATCGAGTGAAGTCAAATGAAAGCTTATGAAAACACGCGTTTAAAAAAATATATAATGTAATACTTGCGCATACTTTTCTTTGCATTATTTTTAAAAAAGCGCGAAAAATCGCTGCCCACCCTCTTATCTCGAAAAGTACTGATCAAAAAATTTTGAAAAAATCTGAAATATTCTCCACAGGGTGTAGATTGAACGAAAATTATCACATCACTTCATCATTTCATCATCATCACA
This sequence comes from Pachyrhynchus sulphureomaculatus, assembly GCA_019049505.1. Classification (NCBI taxonomy): domain Eukaryota; kingdom Metazoa; phylum Arthropoda; class Insecta; order Coleoptera; family Curculionidae; genus Pachyrhynchus; species Pachyrhynchus sulphureomaculatus. The sequence continues at coordinate 204,549,866 of CM032446.1, forward strand.
TCATTACCTTTAATAATTTATCTGGTACATAAAAAAAAAAATTCGAGATCATCAGGTTTCAACAAAGATCGGAAACAAACTTTGTTAAAAACTCATTTGGGGTGTGTTTTGTGAAGTAATTGATCATTTTATACCTCCGTAATAAGAATTTTTATTTCAAAGACAATCAACCTACAGAACACTAATTGCGCAAGTCCGACTTGCACTTAGCCGGTTATTTAAATTACTCATGCTGCACTAACTTGACATTTTATTAAATAAAAAATTTTCAAACCCCTGTATAATATCTATGATTTTAAATGATAAAACTTTACACAGTAACATGATTTCTATTTAAAATGTCCCGCTGGTCCCCTTTTTAACATGGCGGACTACCACGTGACCTCTTGAAAACTGAGACCTGATTTTTCCTATACAGTTACACCTGAATTTCACTATTGTATTGGGTTTACTGTGATTAAAGTTTACACTAAGAATTCTCGCCCCTCTTACAATTAAAAGAAAATATCCTGCAATATTTAATTATTCCATCATTCATCAAAGAAGAGTGTCGGGTACGTAACTGTCCAAATTTAGATAACATTTTAAAAAATAATTTCCCAACCACTATCGTTTATTATACCCAATCATTAATTTGTTGTTTTACTATAAATATTTTAAAATTAAACTTTTTATTGAGACACTCTTCATAATATCACAATAAATGATGCTGAAAAAAGAACTTAACTGAAAGCAATAATTTGTTTTTAAAATACTACCTTATGGCCATTCTTAGAATTTCATTTTTGGACAGTTTCTTATCGGGAGGGTGTGTCGGGACCAGCCTTCTTAATTCCGCGAAAGCTCCGCTGACATTTTGTTGCCGCCACCTTTCCCGACTGTTCGTAAATATTTTTTTTACAAATCCTCTTGGTTGTAATTCTTTTGGAGCCTTAAATTTTAATTATTAATTAGTTTGGTTAACAAAAATTCGAGAGAAAAATAAAACATAAAAAATAACATAATAAAATTTTGATTCTCCCGTTTTTAATTGTAGTTGGTTAATAACGCTCAAACATCATAAAAGTAGATTTAACAATCATTATTCAATTTTCACATCCTACAAAATACGAGAACAAATTAGATAAGAGGTTAATTTTAGTATTTACTTAAACAACTCTCCTTATACGAGGGTTGTATGATAAGTACCTGGCCTCCACAAGAGATGGAGCTACTACTATTTAAAAAACTATATTTTTCGTAAACATAACCTTTCACAAGAGTTATATCAAATTCTCAAGTCTCTGCGTGATTTAGTTTGTAAATGGCAGCCATTTAAATAGAATAACTTTTATGATTTTTAATCAAAGGAAAAAATTAAATATCGAGCAGTGATATTTGTATTTAAAAAAAGAAGTTTGTGGCGCTTTTGGACTCTGCACGTCCAGGTCATTCAAATAAAGTCACCACATCAGAAATGATTGAAAAATCCACGATATAGTGATAAATGATTGGAGAGCGTGAAAATGCCGAAACTGTGGGCATCTCAACTGAACGGGTGCAGAACATTTTAACAACACATTTGGATATGAGAACGCTTTCCGCAAGATGGGTGTCACGATGGCTCACAACTGACAATAAACACGCACGTGTGTCAACTTCAAAAGAATGTTTGGCGATGTTAAAGCGCAATCGGAATGATTTTTTGCTTCGATTCATAACTGATGACGAAACATTCATTCCTCACAGCACACCAGAGACCAAAGAACAGTCCAAGCAGTAGGTTTTCCGTAGCGAACCACCGAAAAAGAAGGCTAAGGCGACTTTATCGGCCAACAAAGTCATGTCCACAGTGTTTTGGGATGCACGCGGCATAATCCACGTTGATTATCTGGAAAAGCGCAAAATGACTAATGGAGAGTATTATGTCATATTATTGGATCGTTTCAACCATGCTGTGAAAGAAATACGTCCGCATTTGGCGAAGAAAAAAACCTGTTTCATCTAGACAACGCACTTGTGCACACTTGTGTCATCGCCATGACAAAATTCCACCATATTCACCAGATTTGGCCCCCAGCGATTATTTCCTAGTTCTGAATATAAAAAAATAGCTCGACGGACAAAAATTTGGCCCAAACGATGAGATGATTACTGAAACAAACGTCTATTTTGAAGGGTTGGAGAAATCGTATTTTTTAAATGGGATGCAAAAGACAGAAAAACGTTGGACTAAGTGCATCGAGCTAAAAGGAGACTGTTGAAAAATGGAATAAAATAAATTTTGCACATAGGTACTTACAGGTACTTATCATACAACCCTCGTACTCTATTTTCTTTACGATATCCTCAAAATGCATTTTTGCACGCATATAAAAAAATCTTTCTTCTTCTATAGGCACGTGGTGCCATTTCCCAGGCTAACGCTATAAAACCTGAAGTTGTTACTTTCAACCTTCATGAGTTCCGTCACCTTCAAAGTAGTCACCCTTCACAGGTACATCCAATTTTTTTTCCACTGGTCAAATATTTTTGGAAGGTCGATGCTGTTAAGCTACCTCCAGAGCTGCCTACGATTCACATCGTATCTGCTTTTACATCTCGAAGTGTCCCAAAACAGGTGAATTGGAGAATGACAGTCATGCAGTTTTGCACCAAAAATTGTTACTCTAAAGCTTTGGTCGTTATCTTCGAATATCCTTGCAAAGACACGTTAGAATGCCTCAATAGAATGCCGAATTTACGCTGTGCCTCTGCGGGACAAATTCGAAATAAACAATTCCCTTCACATCTAACAAAAAATGAACATGGTCTTCACTTGTTGGAATTTTTTAGTTTTCAACGAATAGTGACTCTTTTACTGCCACTATCGCCGGTAATGAAGCAAGTTCGTTTATTTGAGTGCAAACATCAATGCGTTTGATCTCTTGTCAACAGGCGCGGAATAAACTTCGCGGCGACTCGATGCGTCTTGCATTAAAATTCGTTGACAAGTTCCATAAACCACAGAAAGTTCATCATAGATACTTCGAATTGTCCTATGACGGTCTTCACAAATGATTTGTTGAACGTTGGCGGTGATTACAGGAGTGGTTGCAGCCAAAGTTCTTCCGGAATGCTCGTTGTGTTCCACCGAAATTCCTAAATCCGGAAAACCACTAGAAAATTTGAAAATGGTTCAGAACCTCGTCCTCAAATGCTCTCCCCAACATTTCATACGTTTCCACAGCCCTTTTCTCTCTTTTAAAATAACATTCCACTCACACGCGCTGCTCTTTCTTGATCTCTGTTGTACAAATCACAGAGAGACATAATTATACCTTTACGCAAACGGGTATACCGAACGAAGTCAACTAGCGAGAAATTTGTCACGCAACATTGTTAGGGATATACCTACCTCCACCTACCGGCGAGAGACCATAATATTTCGCTTTTTTACTATATAGCGTTCATCCGGAAATTTTTAGATCGCACCACGTATATTTAAATTACATTAATAGAATTCAATTTAGCATCCCTGAAAAATAGCTAGAAAAATATGTAATGACTTAACAAACTTTGCCCGTCCATTAAAAGTACAGGAGGTCCAAAGATAATGGACCAGCAGGATTCCCCATCGATTGACAGATAAAACTAGGACATGCCATGTTTCACTCCATTTTAAAGCCCCTCAGCTAGCCTAGGTGAAGATAACTGTGCTCGGTATATGCCACATAATGACAACAGCAGTAAAAATTTAAGAACCGTATCGCAAAGGCTACTAGTAGCCAACAAACTTCAGCGCTATTTGATTTCAAACCACCAAAACTTTTAATCTAAGAGCGAAGCAAACGGTCGGGAAAAAAAAATACTGCTATAAATAAATAGGGTACTAACACTACTATTAAAAGTAATTGTCAAGATAAAATAACAATTTAAACGAGAATACTGCTGACCTAGATATAGTGACCGATATTAGTACTTCACTCACCACCTGCGCAATTTACTTAAAATATTATAAAACCGAAATAATCAAGTTTAAATGGGAAGAATTATAACGAAGAAAGCAAAAAGAACTCTTAACAAATCACACAAGTTCTGATGCTCTAGCTATTCTCCAGAACTGTATCTAATTTTTTATACAAAAAATTCATTTCGTGGGTATAACTTATATTGATTAAAATGATAATTTTTATTTAAAAAAAATAGTCACGTTTTCAATTAACAAGAAATAATAAGAGAGAGTGTATCATTTAGTTCAACGTAACGAGCTACTGCAACTGAAGACGTCATGATTAATTAATATCCGTAGACCACTTGAGTTTGGTGACAACTTTGTGAAAAATGAGAATTTTAATTTATGGAAGTTCATACCTGAATTGAATTATGAGGCGAAAACCTATTCAAATCACTCCTCTTTTCATCATCACTATCACTAATGACCAATTCATCTGAAAAATCGTCATCATCAGATAATGAATCACCTTCATGCTGATGAATGATTATTCCACTTTGCCCATTTAGTGGTGACCCAACACTGTAGTCGGTATTTTCACCTTCGACAGACCATTCAATCTGATCCTCTAGACGACTTGTGGGTACTGTGGTTATCAGAGGCTGAAAATTATCAAAAATACGTGAGGTTAGTTACAATTTTTTTGTACTTTATGTTAATATTTCAGCAATGTGAAAGTCCTTATCTCTATTTTTATATACAGGAAAATTCAGTGCCTGACTGTAAGTCCGTACAACTTTCATGCACTTTCTTAAGCTACATCATCTGTAAAAAAAATATTACATCATCTGTAACAAAATCTGTAAGAAGAATATGATATCTCGAACACAGATAATCAAAAGTGAAGTTAACAGTACGTCTAGTTTATAAGCTAACTTCACGAAGCGGTAGAAAATTTATTATGCGACTCTTACTGCAAATAAGGATTTGCCGAAAAGCCGTGAGTTTGGTTATCAGTAAATACAGAAACTTTTGTCACATTTTTATGTCCCTCATGACGTTAATCGTGCAGTCCACAAGAGAGTGGCACGGTGGGCACATGTTACTCTAAGATAAAGTTAAATATAATATATATCTGAGAAATGCATATAATCATTATTTTGCATCAGAAAGGAAAGATGATAGAACAAAAAGTGATTATATATATTTTTTCTTGTAGATCTGGTATTAGTATTGTTCTGACTGGGCATTCCGCCATGTCATTATCGACTAGTCAGTGGAGATGGGCGATTAGAAATTTTACCTATCGATAATTTTAGCTTATGAATAGATGAGTCGCCATGGACTTTTTTCTTTTTTTTTATGGGTCTAGCACACGTGCTACAGGGAAGTCCCTAAAGCGCTACAGGAGCGACACGTGTGCGGAGAAGGCGATTCACGTTGTTCTTGAATCGCTGTAGATTGTACTCGGTGGGAAACACAGTCCTGGGCAAATTATTCCAAAGGGATGATGTTCTCCACATAAAAGACTGCTTGAAAAGCGTTGTACGGGGAGTAACAAGCTGAACTTCATACGGATGTGAAGAATTAGCGCGACGTGTACTTCTAACATGCACCGCTCTGGGAGGAATTAAGCGGGCCACATCCTTCGAACACTTTCCATGAAAGTACTTGTAGAAGAGGCTCAAGTCGCCAACCGTTCTTCGATGTTCCAGCGAATCAAGACCGACGGTCAGTTCCGGGTCTCCAATCAGACGAACAGCTCTTCTCTGAATAGAATCCAACAAATGCAGTGTATGTTTGGGAGCGGAGCT
>CM032446.1:204560592-204693092 GCA_019049505.1 Pachyrhynchus sulphureomaculatus
ATGGTTCTTTTATATGATAATAAAGATTATAAAATAAAATTGTTTTTATTCATTTTTTTTATTTAAAAAAAAGTTACCTCTAAATGAATTACCCTTTATATATATAATAATTATAAATATATATATATATATATATATATATATATATATATATATTATATATATATATATATATATATTTATATATTATTATATATATATATATATATATATATATATATATATATATATATATACATATATATATATATATATATATATATATATATATATATATATACATATATATATATATATATATATATATATATATATATATATATTTTTTTTTTTTTTTTTTTTTTTTTTTTTAGAAAGCTTTACACACCACAGCAACTGTTAATTCTTTACAAAGCCCAAATTCGACCAACTATGGAATACTGCTCCCACGTTTGGGGCTCCGCTCCCAAACATACACTGCATTTGTTGGATTCTGTTCAGAGAAGAGCGGTCCGTCTGATTGGGGACCCGGAATTGACCGGCGGCCTTGATTCGCTAGAACATCGAAGAACGGTTGGCGACTTGAGTCTGTTCTACAAGTATTTTCATGGAAAGTGTTCGAAGGATGTAGCCCGCTTAATTCCTCCCAAAGCGGTGCATGTTTAGAAATACACGTCGCGCTGGTGCTTCGCATCCGTATGAGGTTCAGCTTGTTACTCCGCGTACGACGCTTTTCAAGCAATCTTTTATATGGAGAACGTCATCCCTTTGGAATAATTTGCCCAGCGCTGTGTTTCCCACCGAGTACAATTTACAGCGATTCAAGAACAACGTGAATCGCTTTTTCCGCACTCGTGCCGCTCCTGGAGCGCTTTAGGGACTTCCCTGCAGCACGTGTGCTAGACTAATAAAAAAAAAAAAAAAATATATATATATATATATATATATATATATATAATATATATATATATATATATATATATATATATATATATATATGTATATATATATAATATATATATATATATATATATATATATATATATATATATATATATCTATATATGTATATATATAATATATATGTATATACATATATATATATATATATATATATAATATATATATAAATATATATATATATATATATATATATATATGTTTTGACGAATGTTCTCACGGGTGTGAAATGTAGTAGTGGTTTTTTCGTTTATCCCGTGTTAGCTTAAAGTCCCTTGATGGACGGTTTCACAGCAACTGAAAAAAAAATAAAAAGCACTAGCCAAGGATTTCAACTTCGCTATTGCTCCGTCACGCATCCCAGTTGAGAACATAATCTGTGGAGTTGAGAAGGCAATCACCGAACTGAATGCAGACACTGCAGAAATTCTTCGTCAAGAAACAACTAGCACGCAAATCCAAGCCGCCCAAGAAAAACATATCCGGTGAAGAGCTCCGAGCCCTGCGCGCGATCTGCGCAAGGACCGATCAATTATTGTCTTACCAGCCGACAAGGGCAATGCCACCATGCTTCTCAACTCTGACGACTACCACCAAAAAGATGCTCAACCTTTTAAATGATCCTTCGTATAAATCCATCACAAGTGATCCGACAACATACCTAGAGAAAACCACAAAATCCGCAATCAAGGCTTCTCTCTTAGTGAAGAAACAAAAAAGAAACTTATCCCTAAAGATTGATCTGATTGATTGTATGGAGGATTTGGGCGCATCGACTGCTAGGGTCATATAGCGCCTATGATGGAGATATAGTAAATTAGATTTTGTTTTGAAGTTGTAGACTCTTAAGATAATTTGTTATTTTGGGCATATTTTTAGAGATTTTTTCCATGGATAATAGTAGAGAGAGTCTATGAGTTGTGATATTGTGTCTTATTCTGTCGTGTGAGTGTCGTGGATCTTCAAAGAGATGCTTGATCGTGAGTGGACTGTCACAAGTCTGGCATGTCGGAGGAGCTTCATTCTTGAGTAAATGATTATGTGTGATATACGTATGACCAATGGATAGCCTCCTCCAAATGCAATTCTCTCTTCGAGTGAGATGGTTAAGCTGAAATGGAGGTATAACTAGAGGTTTAATTTCTCAAAGTTTATTTGTTTGCTCCAATAAATCCCATTGTAGTTGGAAGAGTTCATTGTGTTTTATTTTTTAATAATCTAAGATATGATGGGATGATTCTCGCTTTTTATGTTTGTTCCTTTTGATATAGCTAGTTTGGCTAATTTATCAGCCTTTTCATTTCCGAGTATTCCAACATGACTTGGGATCCATAAAAAGGATATCACTCTGTTTTTTAATTTGGCTATGTGAAGTAGATCCAATATTTGTCTGATGTAAGCTTGTTGTAAGTTCCCAGTGTTCATCGCTTGAAGAGAACTGTATGAATCTGAGGCTATCAGGTATCTTTCCTTTTTTTCACATTGAACTATATACCTTACGCATTCTTTGATTGCATATAGTTCCGCCGCATATGTTGAAAAATGATGGGGGAGTTGAAATATTCTAGAGTGATTTTGAGAATAATAAGCGGATCCAACTCCTTGATCAGTCTTAGAGCCATCTGTATAATATAAATTATGGTTTGAGTACTTTAGATCTATCAATGTGTGGAATTTTATTTGTATGTATCTCGAGTTGTATTTTAATTTGGGAAATACCTGTAGTGAAAAGTCAATCTGAGGGAGAGGGAGTGTCCAAGGAGGGAAAGTTGTAATTAAAGGATAATCATATGCCGGATTCGGGAGTGAAAGAGATCTAAAGACTGTTCTGACTCTGGCTTTAAATGAGTTTGGATGGAACGGGAGAGAAGAGAGGGTGTTTTCTAAGTGCAGTAGCAATTTCATGTGAGGGCGGTGTAGTGCCCTAGAATAATACTTTATTAATGATTCTTGTCTGTTAATGGAAAGGGGAGAAATAGAAGAAATAGACTGTAGACTTGGAATTGGTGAGGTTTTGTATGCTCCCGTTATCAATCTCAATGCTTCGTTCTGTATTGTTTCCAGTTTTTTGTTTGTTGCTTCAGATGCAGTATCATAGATCATATCTCCATAGTTTAGTTTAGATAAAATGAGGGCTCTGTAAATGTTGTGGAGAGAAGAGAAGTCTGCACCCCAATCTTTATTTGCAATTGATCGTAATAGATTCAGGTCCTGAGTAGTCTTTGTGCGGAGTGAATTAATATGAGGAACCCAATTTTAGTTGACTGTCGAACGTGAGTCCTAGTATGTTTAGCTGAGCTTTGGCCGAAATGGGAGTGTTGTTTAGATTGAGAGGGTTAATTTAGTGCAATCTCGTTTGTGGCATACATGCAATACAGAGGATTTTTGGGGAGAGAATTTATAACCATAGTCTTTTGCCCAATTTTCGATGTGATTTAAACTACGTTGAAGGGATGAGGTGAGGGTGGAGTTTTGTGGAGAGGAGAGGTGTAGGATGATGTCATCTGCAAAGAGTTGAAACTTGATGTTGTTGGGTAAATGATCAATAAGGGAAAATCATTGCAATGTTGAATAGTGTGGGACTCAACACTGATCCCTGTGGGGACGCCCCTGGTGAGTATGTGTGGACTTGAATATTGACCATTGACTCTGACTGTGAAGGACCTCTGTTTGAGGAAGTTGTGTATGTACTTAGGAAGGGAACCCTCGAAACCTAGGTCATTTAATTTGTAAAGAATGACATTTTTATCAGTGAGATCGAACGCGTTAGTCAAGTCCAATGCAACTATTAAATGGTGATGTTTACGGTTAATTGATTGAATGATTTCTTGTGAAAGTAATAATAGATGATCGATCGTTGATCTATATTTTCTGAAGCCGAATTGATATGGTGATAGAATGTTTTTGAATTCAAGATACCATGAGAGCCTGCCATTCACCATTCTCTCCATCACCTTTCCCAAATGATTGGTAAGGGAAACCGGACGATAACTTTCTATCATGGTTTTCGGTTTTCCCACCTTATGGATAGGGACGATTGTAGATTGGAGCCATGCTTCTGGAAAAAGATTGTTTTTCCATAAATGATTGTAAAAAATTTAATAGAATTTTTTTGATGGGCAGTGGAAGGTTAATTATCATAGGAAGCAGGATTTTGTCCGGTCCCGGTGCTGAATTTTTTGATTGTTTGAGAGAGTTATTTAGTTCTGTCATTGAAAATGGATTGTTATACTTGTGTAAAGTTGATGTATTGAAGTTAAAGGTGGTAGCTTTCGGAAATGGAGAATGAGTATGATTGGATTTTTGTTGGAAAAAAGAGGCGAACAAATTTGCAATTTCTGTCGGATCATCCTTTGGAATTTTATTGTCAAGAATTATATTTATTGAACGAGTTGGTGAACCTTTCATTCTTTGGATGGATTGCCAAAGGTAAGACGAGGTGGTAGTTTGATTTAAGGAACTGACAAATTTCTGCCAGGATTCTTTCTTGGCTTGTGCTAATGTTCTCTTCGCGTAGGCTCTGAGTTTTTTGAATTGTGTTAAATTATCAGGAGAAGGATGTCTTTTTAATTGTGTTAGTGCTCTCTTTCTGTTTCTGACGGCCTTCTCACAGTCTCTCGTCCACCAAGGAACCTGTCGTCCTGCGGAAAGTAGGAAGAAGAGGGATAGAGGCGTCTGCTGCCGAAATCATAGCTGTGGTTAATTCCTCGAGAAAGACGTCAGTATTCTGAATGGGAGTAGTTGGGGGAGTAATTGTACTAGCATAGTTATCCCAGTCTGCTTTCTTGAGGTTCCAAGCGGGAATCTGACGAGTGTAGGGATGGGAGAGGGAGTGCGAGATGATAATTGGGTAGTGATCGCTCCCGAATGTATCTGGAGCAATGTCCCATTTGAAGGCATGAGATATAGAATGACTCGACAAAGTCAGGTCTAAGACGGAGAAGGTGCCTGTAGCAGTGCTGATGTGAGTTGGAGTTGGTTGATTAAGAATAGTTAGGTTAAAATCTTCTATTATTTGTTTCATATCTTTACTTCGAGGAGAAGTTGAGAGGGAACCCCACAGGGGATTGTGTGCGTTGAAATCACCCAAGAGTAGCATGGGAGGTGGGAGTTGATTAATCAAGGAATGGATGGTTTGCACATGAATGGGGTCGGATGGTGGTAAGTAAATGTTGCATATAGTTGTGGGTGATGGGAAGTGTAAGCGAATTGCGATGGCTTCGAGGTCTGTGTTGATTTTTATGTTTTCATATTCCAGAGAACTGTGAATATACAGTGCGACGCCTCCCGACGCTCTAGCTGTATTTATTCTGTTCTTGAATTCTAGATTATATTTATTTAGTTTTATTTTAGACTGTTGCTTGAAATTCGTCTCTTGTAAGGCTATGAGGGCAGGTTTGAATGTGTTTAATAAGAGATTGAGATCTTCTTGTCTCGGAGAAAGCCCATTGCAGTTCCACTGAATGATTGGGTTTGAATGTGGAATATGTAATTCGAAGTTGCCCGGATTTAGAATCATTGGGATGGTTCCAAATCCATGGAATCTGGAGATGTCAATTCCAAGATCGATTCTCTTGAAGAATTAGGGGTAGTTTTGGGAGTAGATTTATTTGATCTTGGATTTTTTGGAGGGTCTTTGGTGCGGGGAGTTTTCTTATCCGAAGACGTTGTTGTCTTAGATTGAAGGTTTTTGTTTGTTTTTGGGGCTATCCTGGTTAGATTTATGGTTGGGGTGTTAGAATGATGTTTCGTAAAATTGTAACCCTTGGATTTCTCCAAAGGGGTGTTGTCTGAGGGGTTAGAGGTTGGGAGGTGAGGAGGATGGGTTTTCGAGGAAGAAGTAGCATCGGTTTTTGAGGGATGGGGGAAAGGATGGGTTGCAAAGGGGAGGATGTTAAGGTGACTTGGTTTTGTGTTGGAGCTGTCTCCCCTGCTGTTGAAGGGAGAGAGAGATCACACTGGGTTGATTGAGATATCATTTGTGGCTTTTTAGCCGTAATTACATTGTATGGTTGGTTCAATGATGGGATCATATCCTTGACTTTTCTTTTAGCCTCATGGTAAGGAATGTTTTCCAGAGTTTTTATCTTTTGGATCTCAAATTCATGTTTGTAGACTCTACAGCCCCTATATGCTGGGGAGTGATTTTCTGTACAATTTATACAGATGGGAACCGAAGTACATTCTGATTCAGGGTGTTTAATCTGACCACATGATGGGCATATAGCTTGATTGGAGCACTTTGTTGAAGTGTGTCCAAATCTCTGACAGTTGTAACATCTAATTGGATTTGGGAAATATTGTCTGACTCTGAGTGAGTAAAAACCTGCTTTTATTGTTTTGGGTAATTGATGTAATCTGAATGATAATATAAATGTGGACGATGGTCTAATGGAGCCCTTCTTGGGAGGTATCCTGTAAACTGATGCTACTGCTTGATCCGCTAAGTTTTCCAAGATTTCCTGGTCGTCGCAATTTGCAAGGTCGGAGCACGTTATTATACCTTTTTACGATGTTGAGAGAAGGGTGAGGAACTGTAGAAACTTCATACGTGTGTAGTTTTTTAAATGAGATTGCCAAGGAGGACTGTTTTTCATTTGCAGTTTCAATCAATAACGATCCATCTGCTAACTTTCTGATATCTTTTAAGGTTCCGAAGTGTGCTTGAAGACATTTATTTATAAGAAATGGAGATGTGGCTTTGAAAGATCCTTCTTTTAACGAGATCTTGAAAAATCTATCATAATCTTCTGTTATTGAATGAGTTGGAGATTGTATTCTCGGTCTTTTACAACCGGTTAGTGGAGGAAAATTTTGAGTAGTGAACATGTAGTTCCCACGAGTGACCTGAGAAATAAAACGTCCGCTGGAGCAGAGCTCGGATACTCCAGTAAGGCTAGCTTCTATCAGATTTCGCCCGGTTTCTGATAGGTACCGTTCGAGACTTATTTACCGACTAAGCCATACATCCTCTCTGCACGGTGACTCACACATTAGGATTGCCGATTTAACATTTAAGGACTTCACTGGACAGTACAAACGAGACTCGGGAATCTCAGGGACGTCACTCCCCGTACTAGTAGAATGAATCTACTAGCCCCTGAGGGGTATCCCTAAACAGAAATCATCAAAATGCCCAAAAATGTATGGATTACCGGAAGTCCACAAACAAGGAGCACCCTTAAGACCAATAGTCAGCTCGTTTGGTTCCCCGACACAAGCTCTAGCCAAGCACCTAGCCATGACTCTGCAACCTCATGTGGAAAAAGCCGCATCTTACGTGAAAAATTCACAACATTTTATTTAAATCATAAAAAACATGCAGCTAGAGAAAAATGATTTACTTGTCAGTTTTGATGTTGTATCCCTTTCCACACAAGTACCAGTTACCGAAGCACTGTCTATTATAGAGACAAAATACAACCTGCCCGAATACGTCATCAGTCTATCAAAACAGTGCCTCGCTAATACATACTTCGTCTATTCAGGCCAAAGATACAAACAAATAGAAGGTGTACCGATGGGCTCTCCATTGTCACCAGCACTAGCTAATCTATACATGGAGCATTTCGAAACACTAGCTCTAGAAACTGCTCCACATAAACCGAAAACATGGCTACGATACGTAGATGACACATTTGTGGTATGGCAACACGGTGAAGATAACCTAATCAAGTTCCTGGAACACCTTAACAATATACATCCAAACATTTAATTTACAATGGAAAGAGAAGCCCCAGAACAACTACCATTCCTAGATGTCTTGCTTCAAAGAAAATCAGATGGTTCTTTGTCTCACTCAGTATATGGAAAACCGACACATACAAATTGATACTTAAATGCCAGCTCACATCATGACCCAGCCCAACTCTTCTCCGTTGCCAAATCGTTAGCTCACCGATCAGAAACCCTAACAGACAAGGAACATTTGCAACAAGAAACCAAGCTCCTTCGAAACGTTTTACTTTCAAATGGATACAGTCAAAACACGATCCGGCGGGCCCTAAATAAACAACACAAACCGGAAAGAAAGACATACACTACAAAAGCATTTCTCCCATATATAAAAGGCATCACAGACAAAATAGGAAGACTTCTAGGAAAGCACCAAATTGAGACCATTTACACAACGAATCAAAAAATTAAAGATATTTTACCTAGACCAAAAGACATTATAGCCTTAGAAGACCAAGATGTATATGAAATTCTGTGTCAGGACTGCGGTCTTTCATACATAGGCCAAACAAACAGGAAAATTAGCGCCAGAAGAGACGAGCACAAAAACGCCGAAAAACAAAAATCCACCACCTGTTCTCTAGCACAACATGCACACAATACCGGCCACAAAATCGAGTTTGACAAAAACAGAAGCCTACAAAAAAGTGATATCCTATCCACTAGAGTAATCAAAGAAGCCATAGAAATAGAAAAGAGGCCCTACAACTTAAATAATCGGGATGATAGCCAACGTTTACCGAACTCTTGGAAACATATTCTATCCCAGTACCAAGTCCAACCAAGAGAAACAATAACCACAGGACCGACAACGCGCAGCCAAAGCCGAGCCTCTATTGGCCAGATCCGTCCAACCAATAGAGCCATGCCCCGGCACCCTCGGAGCCAGTCTCAACATTCAACGCCAAGACACCGACCAGTGATCAACGCTTTGAAAAAGATGGATGAGATTTCATCGAAACGTCAGCGAAAACCGTCCATCAAGGGACTTTAAGCTAACACGGGATACCCGAAAAAACCACTACCACATATATATATATATATATATATATATATATATATATATATATATATATATATATATATATATTATACATATGCATATATATATATATATATATATATATATATATATTATATATATATATATATATATATATATTATACATATGCATATATATATATATATATATATATATATATATATATATATATATATATATTATACATATGCATATACATATATATATATATATATATATATATATATATATATTATACATATGCATATACAGTCCCTGGCCAAATTATTAGACGTACTATATTTTTTTTAGTAATTTTATGTTTCTTAAGAGTTTTTATGCAATAATGGTATATTTAAACTACAATATTATTGATTTTTATTTAAAAGAATTGTTTGTAGACTACATATTTGTATTTATTTTTAACATATGGCAACACTGTGTTGACAAAGTGATACATGAACGTAAACAAGTACAAATCTCTATCAGTCGCGATCGGAATCGAGTCAGGTACGGACGTGTTTCTGTGGCTTTATGGACTGTGATTGTTTGTTTAACAGTTTTATACTACTCAATTATTAGTTTATTTTGTATGTAGTGTTTTAAAAAAGTAATTGGACTATTTTCATTATGGATAGAAAAGGCGATCTTTCACCACGTAAAAAAGCTGAAGTGAAGGCCCTTGTGATTACGAAAACATTTACAAACCGAGAAATATCACGAAGATTGGAGGTTTCTGAAGCTAGTGTACGACGCATAAAAAAAGAAAATTGAGTCAGGGAAGGAATTAAGCCCGAAAAGAAAGAAAAGATGCGGTAGAAAAACCAATTTTCACTCCACGGTCAGAGAGATGTTTGAAGAAAATTTGTGTAGAAAACAGATTTGCTACCACAAAGGTAATAAAATCACAACTCCAGGATGCTAGCGTAAATGCTTCTGAGCGCACTGTTCGAAGAAAATTGAAAGAATTAGATTTTAAGGCCTGTCGCCCCGCCAGGAAGCCCAAGTTAACAGCTGCAATGAAAGCAAAGCGCCTGAAGTGGGCCAAACAATGGCAAGACAAAGATGTGGACTTCTGGAGATCGGTAAGATACAGCAATTTAATCAATAATTGATACATTATTATCATTTTCAGTTAAATAAAGCAAATAAACATGGAAGTTTATATATTTTTCCTATTTTTGACAGTCTGCTTCAGTGACGAAAGCACATTCGAAATTTTGCAGAATAAAGCTCAGTATGTGCGTCGTCGTCATGGAGAAAAGTTTCATCCTGATTGTGTCGTCCCGACGGTTAAGCATCCCACCAAAGTGATGATTTGGTCAGTCATCAGCGGCAAAGGGCACTGGACGTCTGTACGTCGTCAAAGGAATAATGAGGCAAGATCAGTACAAAGAAGTATTACAAAATCGGTTGATTCCGCAGCTCAGAGAATGGTTTCCAAATGGGGAACCATTCACTTTCATGCAAGATGGAGCTCCCTGCCACACTGTTCGGTCTGTTCGAGCTTTTTTGGCAGAAAAAAATATCCCTCTGTTGGATTGGCCCTGATATGAACCCCTTTGAAAATGTGTGGGAGCTGATGAAAAGAGAAGTGGCTAAAGATGTGATTACCAACAAAACCCAGCTCCTAGAAAAGATTATTCATGTGTGGAATCATCATCCTCAAATGCAGGAGACAATCTTGCATTGATAGCATGCCGCGCAAAATTAAAGCTTTGATAGCGGCTAAAGGTGGCTCAACTAAATATTGACTTTTACTAACATTAATTTCACTTTTCTTTAAAAACTTAATAAACTTATGCTTTTCTAAATTAATGCTGTTTTATTTATGTCAAATAAATAGGTAATTGATTGGATAATATAAAAATAAAAAACAAATCAATTTAAAATAATAAAACGGTACAATATCACTCAGTAATTAATATTTTACATGAAATCTTGCAGTGCGTCTAATAATTTGGCCAGGGACTGTATATATATATATATATATATATATATATATATATATATATATATATATATATATATATATATATATATATATATACATATATATATATATATATATATATATATATATATATGTATATATATATATATATATATATATATATATATATACATATATATATATATATATATATATATATATATATATATATAATATATATACATACATATATATATATATATATATATATATATATATATATATATATATATATATATATATATATTCGAGGATGGAGAGATATGTAGAAAAGTTAATTCGGGAATTCATTGGCTCATTTGTTACCTATTACTATATTATTATATTGATAACTATCGAATTACCGTAGTAGATTTTAACACTGATTAGTCGGTGCTGGTTCCCCCCTCCAAAGATGGTCTCGCCGCTGTTCAATGGGCTGTTGACTGCTGATACATTGATGTCTTATTTTATTATTCGTCTTCACTCGGCTGGAGATTGAGGGCATCTTCTCTTTCATTTAAAATGCCAATTTTCTCAATTTTGATTGCTTCTCAAATAATTCTTGTTTTGTGAATATTTGCTTGTAGCTATTAAAATGGATTTTAGGGCCTATTGCTATGTGGTGTTGAAACGCAGCAGATGTGTTTCCAATATTAAGTTTGTGTTGATCGAGTCTTGTAGACATTAATCTGTTGGTTTATCCTGTATCCTATACCCCCTGGTTTGCAGTTTATTTTTTGATTTTTGGATGTCTCAGAGATGATTCTATGGTTCTAAATGGTTTGTAGGCGGTGAATGTATTGTGTTTTCACAAAAGTCGTCAGATACAGTCTGTTATTTCCTTGAAGTACTGAAGTATGATTTTAGGTTTGTTTTCTAATTGTTCCTGAGGTTTTTTTTGTGTGATATTTTGCTGTATTATTTTTGGTTTGTTTCGGTGCTATATCCATGTTTATGTGTTTTTGTAATACTGTTTATCTTCTCTTGTCTATTTTTATTATCTGTTAGGAGGAAATATCTTTAGATCAAGTTATTGGCTATTGCTTGTAATTGGGATGGATGGTGGTGTAAGCAGACATGTATATTGTGTGCTTATAATTTTGAAAACTATTCTTTTATTTCATTATATTTCAAAGGCCAGTATCAGTTTTTTTTAAATATTTTAATTGGACCCATACTATTAGTTGCACCTTATTTGAATACTATTATAAATTCTGGACACTGCTAACAAGACTAGCAAGAAAAAACAAACAACTTTCTCTGTGAACTTCATATATGCCCACAACTCTCTAAGTGACAGTATCCAACAAATGCAGAATATGTTTTTGAAAGAAAGGCCGCAAACATGGAGGTAATATTTCATCATTACTCGAATTTGAGTTCCAAGTTAATTCCTACCAAGTTGACGGTGCTAATAGAATATTCCTTTGGAATCACTCTGTTGGGTTCCGTAAAGTCACCTTTTTGACAAAAATCTGCTCTCTGGATTCTGTACTAATAAATTCTACTTTTATTAAGTTAGTAATGTTTGGGAATATTTGCATTCGCGTTTGGAATTTGAGCATTCTAAATAAATGAGAAAATAAGATTGCTGTCATCAGCAAACCTATAGATTCGATTTTTGTTCAACAATTCATGATGCCACACGATTAAATGCTTTGAATACATCAATCGCAATCGGGCAAGACTCACTATCGTATTCAATTGAGTTGTTCTAAAGATGTTGATCTTTGCTTATGATAGACATATTAATGGTCGCTAATGAAATTAGATTATTTCAGATACTTTAAACATAGCTGATTAATAACCTTCGCTATAAACCGAAAACAATGGGATTGTTTGTTAGTGTTTTGGCATGGTATTTTTGCTTTTTCACTTACTGCCGAAACTCGGGTGCATTTCCAGCAGGAATAAAATATTCCGTTTCTGTAAGATAAGCTGAACAGCCTGAAAACTACCGTTAGTTCGTTGGCACATGTTTTGAGTACGATATCAGGTATTTTATCAGCGCCACTACTTTTTTGTTTTTGTCTGAAAACATATCGGTCATTTTTCACTGGAAATTGACAGAAGTATCAGAGTTTATTTCAATGTACATAGATTAAGTTTATAGAGGGGGATGTTAGGGAAGCCCCATAGATATCGGAGATCATTAAACGACATGGGATTGATAAAGAATATTCTTTTTGTAGGCAGAAAATGGCATTAGTAATTTGTTTGCTTAGAATAAGACATGAAAAGCCAGAGAGTTTTGAAATATCTAAAGGCGTCAGACAGGGGTGTATACTGCCCCCACTGCTGTTCTCGGTAGTAATAGACGAGGCCGTAAAAACAGCAAAAAGATAAACAAAGGGTAGGGTTCCGGAATATGGAGAGAGTTGGAATAACAGAGATAACATACACTGACGATATGGTACTGATCGCAAAAAACGAGAAAAATTTGAACCAAAGCCTAAAGGTGTGTGATATGAGCATAAACGTGAAAAAAACGAGGACAATAATCATAAGCAAGAAGAACAAAACGCATTAAATATACCTAAGAGAAGAAAGGATACAGCAGGTGGAGAGTTTCAAATATTTGGGTGCAATGGTGACAGAGATAGAGGACTAGATGAGGAGATTAGGGCGAGGAGAGCGGCAGCGGAGAAACTCTTTAATAGCATCAAGAACACATTCCTAGACAAAAAAGAAATACCAAAATCAACAAGACTACAAATCTTCAAAAGGTGGCGACACCAATAATTACATACGAATCCGAAGTGTGGACAACAACACAAAGTCACAGAAGTAAGACACAAAGCATCGAAATGAGATTTTTCAGAAAGATAGAAGGAAAGACAAGACAAGACTGGATAGGATAAAAATAGCGATTCAAGAACAATATAAATCGCTTTTTTTTCGCACACGTGTCGGTCCTGTAGCGCTTTAGGGACTTCCCTGCAGCACGTGTGTTAGACTCATTAAAAAAATAAGAAACGTTAATATACGGAAAACACTGGAGATGAAGCCAATACAGGAGAAAATAGAAGAAAATCAGTTGAGGTGGTTTGGACATATACAAAAAATGAAACAGGAGAGACTGGTAAGAAGAGTATATGAAGCAAGAGAGAATCGAAAACGAAGTCGAGGAAGACCACGAAGAACATGGAGAGAGGAAATAAGGGGAGCAACAGCGAAGAGGGGAATGAGGTAGGAGGAGGCAACAAGGCTAGCCCGGAATAGAGAAAGATGGAGAGAAATATGGAAGACCCCAACCTAACCCAACCCACTCACACCAGCCTACGCCGATAGGTATCATGGCTAAGGATCAGGTAAGTAAGTAAGTAATTTGTTTGCTTCTACAACCGTATAAAGATGTACTTTAAAAACCTATTATTTACAATGTGTTTTGCATACTTGTTAATATTTGAATCTTATTAGTGGCTGTACTTCGATGAAAGAACACATTTATCGTTTCAATTTCGGGAGATCCTGAAATGATCCTTAATGATGTATTGTGCATTCTCGGGCAATACACTGAAAACTAATTTCTAATAATTTTAAAGTTTAGTAGACTTCCGTCTACAAAACCACTTTCGCTCCCAACATGCGTAATAATTAACCTACGTCCCCTTACCAGAAGGTGGTTTAAAACACCAGTAGAGAGACCTTCATTGAATGTTAGGCGAGCATTTTTGATATTCTTATCTTGCCAAAATTTCTTGACTGTGTACCCTTCATTTATCCACGTCTCATCTAAGTCTTTCTCCAGTATACAATTTCTCCACTTTCTATCAATCAAGAGTTTCTTTCACACTTTTTCCAATAAAAATTTTAATTCCATTTTAAAACATTCCATAGTTTTACTCTACTAATTTTCGATATTTCTAGGGTGGCTTGTCGCCGCCTGCAGGATCATATCCAAAGTTGGAATTCTTTTTTCCATAAAAAAGTCATGAACAATACACCTTACTGCTTATTTTGTGTTGTCTGTCAGCTGAAGGTCTTTTCTGCCTAGTCTTTTTTTTGTAGTCTATACCCCCTCCTTTCCTTCTCTTAAAATTCTGAAATCTGTGGCTTTATCAACTCCGATCATTAAGCAACATTTTGTCGCATAATCGTCCACACTTAAATCACAGTTTTGATCGGTTTTAACTTAGTCAAATACATTTTTACCTATACGCTTTTCATTATTATGGGTTAGCCGCCCGAACTTTTTTAACGTTTCGCTAGAGAAGACATTTTGTTAACAGACTAACTGACTTGTCACTAACTGGCTTGACACTATATATATATATATATATATATATATATATTATATATATATATATATATATAATATATATATATATATATATATATATATATATATAATACATGAAGGTCAACTTTGGATATAAATAAATTAGGTTTTTATTTACTTCTTGTATAAGCAGGCATAAATATATATATATATATATATATATATATATATATATATATATATATATATATATATATATTATATATATATATATATATATGTTACCATAGAGGTTTTCATGGATGGTGGAATGTAATACATTAATATTACGGGTTTCAATCCGTTCGTATAACAATAAATTTGCACGACGTTTCGCCAAAATCTCATTTGGCATTTCCAATGCTCCCGCTGCTGCTGCTACTCGATACTGTGATCTTGCTGCTGCTGCCGCTCGAAGCTAACTCATTTCTAAGTAAGTTAGCTTCGAGCGGCAGCAGCAGCAGCAGCGAGATCGCAGTATCGAGTAGCAGCAGCAGCGGGAGCACTTGAAAATGCCAAATGAGATTTTGGCGAAACTTCGTGCAAATTCATTGTTAGACGAACGAATTGAAACCCGGAATTTTAATGTATTACATTCCACCATCCGTGAGAACCTCTGTAGTAACATATATAATATATATATATATATATATATATATATATATATATATATATATATATATATATATATATATATATATATATATATACATATATATATATATATATATATATATATACATATATAGTTGTAGTATATTATATATAATAAATATAGTTGAGGCAACAGGAAGGTTTGTAAATAAAATGATTTGATCGGCAATAAAACTTCGTTATAAAAGAGCATTGTTATCTGAAAAATATCTGGAAATAAATAGCACGCCTTTGTTATAGGACCGCCGCTCAGTCCACTGGTATTTTTATTACTATCAGTTTCAAATAAATAGAGTATAAGTATTTTTTGTCATAAAACCTTTTTTGACAAAAAAATCGAATTATATTTTTGATTTAATAATTACTGTGAAAAAAACAAATTTAATGTAATTTAAGCATGAAAATTCAGGTAGAAAAATTTTGAAAAATCATTACTTTAATCTTGACAAATTGATTATAAATTTAATAATTTTAAATTTTCAAAAGTAGTTGAGATTATCATGTATGTATCATATCATTTCTTTATCAAAAATATATATTTTTAAAAATAAAGATAGAATTGCTCGTTTTTTATTTCTTATGTTACAAAAATATTTAATATAAAATAAACTAATCTAAAGAATTTTACTTAAAACCTGCAAAGACTGCAGCGTAATTTTAGAAATGAAATAATATCTTACCATTGTAAAATTCCTGGCTTAAAAATATGTATGGGTTGTATAAACAATTATTTCTTATTCATCATATATACATAGATTTGTTAACCCTTAATACCTAAAAGCAAACAGCACTAAATCACTATTATTACACCACACAACACACTATTCAAATTAAATTAAATCTCGATGAAACACCGAAAGTTTCAAAACGGAAATGACCAGAATAACAATTTGTGATATCAGCATCACACATCCCGTTCCCAACTCTTATCAGCACAATCCAGACACCCCTGCCTCGGCCAATAGGAGATGAGAATTTCAAGGGATGGAGTCGATAGGGATTATTGGGAGACGCCCCTTACCTTTATTGCAGGAGAGCAGGATCCATATTTCTTTGGGAATACGTCATTGTATTTTGTAATTAAAATTAGCGCATATTTTTTCAAATAAAATAAATAACGAAAAAAAAATTTTAAACTGATGTTACGAAAAATCGAATTTAATATTAATATTAATTAGGTAAAATTTATATAATCTAAATATACAGAGTGCTTCGAACTCATTTGTCCTTTGAAGATACCCCAGAAAATGACAGAAGATTTTTTATCAATTAGCTATTGCGATAATAAGTGATTTTCCAGTTTTTCCAAATATATTAAAGAACACAGGATTATTAAAATATACCGTAACGGGAGCAACTTTGGAATTTTAATCCCTCTAATTGTATTTTCGAATGCTATATTTATTTTTTTTATACCTAAATGCCTAAATATTCCAAAAGCGGCGCTTGTACGGAAGTGGTGATTTACCTTGATCTTAAATCATTGCAGTTGTACTGGGTGGATAACACACTCCTAGGCAGTTTATTATAAGGAAATGAGATTCTCCATATAAAAGACTTCTTGAAGAAGTGATACGAGGAGCGGCAAATTGAAACTTACATGGATGTGATATATTAGAATGACGTATATTCCTAGCATGGTGCTAAAGGAAATTACTATAGGTGAGCTGCAACCATGGACAGACTCAAGTCAACAAATTTCCGTTCAGAGAATCAAGGTTTCTGATAAGTTCCGAGTTCCTAATAGAGTAACTAGCTCTCTCCTGGCCAATATCCAGCAAATTTTACTCTCATGCTTGGGAGCACAGTCCCAAACATGGAAGCTATATTCCATCTATGGTGGAATTTAGAGTTTGTAAAGGATTAAAAGTATACCTAGTACTTCCATAAATACTGTTACAAACTTTCACATACGCCCTCTATAAACATAAACACTTTTTTGGTGAAATTATTTATAGGTTATGTTACGCAGTTGTTATATAGTTATTGTGTGTAAACATATTTACAATTTGAATTCTTTAAACAATGCAGTGGCGTGATCGAGAAAATAGGATTACTGTTATAGCTTTATTGAAATGCGATATATAAAAAGTGACATTTTTGAGACCTTAAAACCGCTTAAAATAAGTCGTATGTTTGTTTACTAAGCGCTAAAATTATTTACTGAGATGGGAGACATAAAAGACAGGCAACGTTCAGGAAGACCACAGACAGTTCGAACGCCACATGCTGTTAAAGCTGTAAAAGCGTGAATTGATCGAAATCCTCTCCCCAAACAAAAAATTTTATCTCGTGAGATTAAACTTTCGAAAAATTCATGTCTCGTGTTATTAAAGGAGACCTGACTTGGCGCTTATAAGAGACACTGGTCATTTGCTAATGAAAGATTTAACTCGAAAACGGTGGCAAAAATCTAAAAGTTTGTTGAAGGAATACGCTCATGACAAACACAGAAAAATTTTGTTTATCGACGAAAAAATTTTTACTCTGGAGCATTCTTTTAATAAGCAAAATGATAGGATTTATGCCAAATCTTCTAAGGAAGCATCTGAACTTGTCACAAAAGTTCAAAGGGGTCATCATACATCATCAGTTATGATTTGGTAGGGAGTCAGCTTTGATGGGGTTACCAGTATTCATTTTTGTGAAAAAGTTGTGAAAACTTCGGCTAAAATGTATCAAGACACTATTTTAGAAAACATTGTGAAACCCCTAAACCATAATCTTTTCAAAAATAAGCATTGGGCCTTCCAGCAAGATTCTGGATTAAGACACAAAGCTAAAACAACACAAGTATGGCTTCAACAAAAATATGCATTTATTTATTACTACAGAAGATTGGCGGTCTGCAAGTTCTGATCTAAATCCTTTAGACTATAAACTATGGTCCTTCTTAGAGGGTATGGTTTGCTCTAAAAGACATGCCAATCTTGACTCTTTAAAACGAGCTTTAACAAAGGCGATGGACAAGTACATGCTGCCATAGACGAATGGCCTAATCGTTTGTGGGCTTATGTAAAAGCAAGAGGGGGATACTTTGAATAACGGTTAAATTAATTTTGTCATTATGAATATATGATTTAATTCCATAATATGTTGTTTTAATTTTTAAATATTTAGGCAATGTTGTAACAGTTTTTATGGGAGTACTAGGTACAATTTTTTAAAGTGCAATGAGTTTTTCTTTGCATATATACGAGTTAGTGTCTCGACCTAAATATATATAACTTTTTCAGTAAGTTTGCTGTTTGGGCTTTTATTGCGTTAAATTCTAATTGAGTTTTATTATCTCAAAACAGAATTTCTTCAAGTTTTCGTTAAGTTGTAACATTCTCTACTCTCTACGAATATTTGCACAGTGTTCAAGCGTTTAGTATAAGTAAAGAAATAAATGTGCTGTCATTTACAACGCTAAAGTTTGGATTTTTAGTGATTTCAAGCAAATCGTTATTACAAAGAAAAGAGTATGAAGGTCTCAGCAAGACAGCCTAAGAACGATCTCTGATTATATGACCAGGCCACCTGACATCCTTCAAGACTACCTACTATATTAAAAACAAATTTACAAAAAAATCCTTTAAATCCTTTCCTATAAACTACAACACACTTATTAATTTGTTAGTCAATGTCAGTTACTTAACTTATGGGATAAAAAGTTTTTCTTAGTTCCGTATTTTATAACAAGACACTCAATATTTGAGACGAGAAATAGAAGAAAAAGTGGAAAAAATTTTGGAACAAATCGTTTTATTGATTCTCAAAATATTCATTTATATACTTTTGCATGCTTTTAAGCCAATTCTCGAAACATCTTTTCTACTCCAAAGTTGGTACCTCAAAAACATGGTTTTTTTGATGGATTCATCAGCCTCTTGAAGTAATGTAAATCGCTGTCCATCCTTTTTTTTTGACATTCGGGAGCAGAAAGAAGTCGTTAGGCGCTATATGAGGTAAATACGGGCAATGAGACGTTAATTCGATAATCTTTTCCGTCAAATAATTAATCAATTGTTTAACGTGCTGTGTAAGAGGAGGCATTGTCATGATGAAGAATGATGCGACGTTTTCGGTTGTTTTTCCTGATTTCATCGATGACTTCTGGCAAACAAATTGTTGTATATCATTCAGCATTAACCTTTGAACCTCTAAAGCAATGGTTGCAATGTGTCCAATATAACAAAAGAAACAAGTGATCATTTTCTTGGAAGTGCTTCGCAGACGAACCACTTTTGTTACATTCAGTTCATATAACCAAGTTTCGTCTCTTGTTATGATGTTGTATACGGATTTTGCATGTCCTCGGTCGAATTTTTTGAGCACTTCCTTACACCAATTGATGCGAGCTTGTTTTTGAGTTTCGGTCAAGTTATGCGGAATCCGTCGGGAACAGATCTTTTTCACAGTTAAATGTTTATGCAAAGTAGAATGCACTGCGGTCTTTGATATGCCTAAGGATGCCTCTATCTCACGGTAAGTCACATGCCGATCCTCTTCAATTTTGTTGTGCACAACAATGTTTTTAGAATAACAACCGGATTTGGTCGACCTTCACGAAATTCATTGATGACGGAAGCACGACCATAATGAAATTCTGCAAACCAGTTGTAAACAGTCTGATGGTGATTAATTACAAAAGTTTAGCGAAGCGATTCGAGGCAGTGTAGTTGAGTTAGGCCTTTACTAAAATCGTAAAAGAAAACCTTTACATGAAATTTCCATTTGTTCATAAAACTGTTTTTTAAACGTTCACTGTAAACAAACTACTCGGACCATTTCTGAGCTGCCACTGTTTAAACAATAACAAATGTCAAATTTTACAACAATGTAATGTCACATCTCAATAGCGCCGTTTAGTGGTCGTTTGTCAAAACTTGAAAGACGGCTCGCGTATATCCAAAATTCAACATTTCAACATACTATTATTTTCGTGTAAATAAGACATGACGATCCGTTGAGTTTGAAAATTGTCTAAAAGTGTGAATACATGTAAAAAGTTTAACGATCCTGGTGTACAGTAACCCTTTAATAATTTTAGTCATTACTATATTTGTAACATTCACAAAAAATGACTCAAATTGCCAACAATTCCAGATAACTCGCGTAAGTTGGATTCTGTGACATTATTTTTTTTTTAAGATTAGCCGGTGAATACGAATGGCCAAATTTAAGTTTCATAATAGTAGTAATAAATCTTCTGAAAACATTTAATTGATTGTGCCAAAATTTATTTGGAATTTCTTACTAGATCAGAGCTAAATATGTATTACTACCTTTGAAGTTTTTCCATCTATCACTTTCTGGTTGTTAAAAAAAATAATTACTTATTGTGAATTACTGTGTTTATTTTGTTTGTTCAATATTACTTTATTATATTTTATTTACATTATTCTTTTGGGACGTGCAAAGAACAGCAAATATCTATCTATCTATATAATACATATATTTAATAAGGATATAGAATGTTCTCTAATAATAATTATAAAAATTAAATTTTTTCTAAATATCATTTTTTTAATGTTTGTGAAACATTATTAGATTTTTAATGAATTTTATTTTTTCGTTAATACATACTTACAGCCTTTTGTCATTGTTATATGTACCAATTCTAAAAGCTTTTGTATATGAAGATTTGATGACGCAAATTATTAGCGTACTACATCGTAAATAAACTCTGCTCAAAAGTAAAGCTTTTCCATTTTCTTTTCTCATCTTCGTGGGAACAAGAGACAGTCAAAAAGCTAATCCAAAGTATAATTTGTTTTGGCACGCGTTTTTAATCCCCTCATCCAAATTAATTAGGGCTCAAGGACCAAAAAAGATCCGATTCACAGATTAAAAAATATCGCCGAGGGTTAATCCAACACTCTTTCCACCCCTAATAATACTTTAATACAAGGCTATTAGGGTTATGGGATATTTATTTTCTATTAGAGTGTTGAATGTCGATAAAAAATGATTATAGTTTCATTTTTAATTCCCTTGCTAAGGCAAGCTACTATTCCTCGCTCCCGGAATTTTTGCTTTTCTTCTCCTTTCAGCTTAGTTTCTGTTTAGTTCTAGTTTACGTGTCTATTGGTTTAATAACTAACGAATGATATAAAACATCGGTTTCAAATTTGGTAAACGTCTACTACCTGAACATGAAAAGAAGTATATAGTTTTGTAACACTATCGTTTTAGATGAAGCGGGTAAAATACATAGTATTATGAGAATTTTTTGGTTTTTAGATTTATAATGAACACATTTTAGGCATAATTGTTTATCGTCAAACATGTAAAACAGGGGTGCTCAAACTTGAACTGCTGGCGATCTACCTCAATATTGTTAGACTACGATCGATCGACTCTGAGAGGCTGCAAGTAAGTGTGATGCAGGATTGTCGTCTAGGTAGGGTGTATCGTGGCACAGATATTAGTTTTTCCGCACAATATGCATTTTTTTAGTCAAGGTAAGTGTAGGTCTGCTCTAAAATGTCAATGAAAAAACTCATAATTATTCAAAATTGCGAGTTTATTGGTTCTTACAAAACAAACGAGTTCTAGTGTCTAACCTTAACCAAAGAGTGACTTTGGATGTTGAAGCGTGGCACTGCATGCCCTCAGCATACTTTTCATAAGATGGTACGTAATTACCTAGTGCTAATCGCAAGCATGCTGACATATGTTCGTCAGTTAGTCGATTGCGATATTTTGACTTAATTATCGTCATTTCAGAAAATGCAGACTCGCACAAGTAAGTTGACCCAAACATTGCCGTCAGTTAAAGGGCGATTTGCCTTAGATTCGGATATTTTTATCTTCAGATATAAAACACCAGAATTTTGTATCAGATGCTGTGGCTTTGAGATGTATATCTGATATAATCTGCACTAACTCATTTTCAACAGAACATGAGTCCATGTTAAACTGACTTGCTATTTCAGTAGCTAATTCCTTAATGTTTTGACACGAAAAAGGATAACTCATAAATGATGCGATATTTGCCAATTTACTGAAATCATAAAAACGTATTTCGAATTGGCCCAAAATATTTGATAATTCTGCCTCATAAATATCATAATTCAACTGAAGAATCCTTGCTTTCAAAGACGGAAAATTTTTCAGATCCTTTCTTTTCAGTTGATCTATCATAAGTTGCAATTTACTTTTGAATGGGTTTTATTGCGCTAATCATCTCAATAATAGTTTTTCCTTTACCCTGAAGCTCCAAATTAATGGTGTTTAAATGCATTGTGATGTCTGTCAAAAATGCCAAATCAATCAGCCATTTTCCGTTTTTCAGCATCTGAGTGTCATCACCTCTTTCGTCCAGAAAAGCTGTTATTTCGGGCAATAATTCTTGAAACCTTTCTAGGAATTTTCCGCGACTCAACCACCTGACGTCCGTGTGAAGAACTAAATCAGTGTGTTCAGCTGACTCACTATCTTATAACTGCAGTTTAAAGAGCCGTCGTTGCAAGCTACGTGCACGGATAGAATTCACAATTTTTATTGCAATGCCCATAATCTCCTCCATGTTTAGAACTTTTGAACACAAAACTAGTTGATGTATAATGCAATGGAAGGAGAAAAATGAAGGGAAATCATCACTGGATCGACACAATGCCACGAAACCGTTTTCGTTTCCAGTCATTGCTGGTGCTTCATCGGTTGTAATGCACACTAGTTTATATATATGGTAGCTTGTAGTTTGTTACAAAATTAAAAAAAACGTCATATATATCTTCGCCACGGGTCTTTCCTTTCAGAGAGACATGTCATTGAATATCATTCGAATAAAAATACACAGCTGGGCAGTGTCTGTCATATCGGTGGCTTCGTCGAACTGTAAAGAAAAGTATGTACATTCCATGATATCATGTTTTAGTTTATCTGCCATGGACTCATGACTTCAACACGCCTTGTGACAGTCGGGCGAGATAACTGAAGTTCTCTAATAGCAGACATAATCTCTGTTTTATTTTTAAAATCTCCAAATAAAGTCTCACCCGCTTCAATAAATGCTTCCTTCACAACCAATCCATCATCAAATGGTTTCTTGTGTTTCGCCAATATATAAGATATTTTAAATGACGCGATCGTTGCAGCTTTTGATTGTTTGGCTGGTCTTGTGAACATGGTTTGTTCTTTTTTCAAACAAGTTATCAAATCACGTACTTTTCGTTTTCTTAATTCACTCTGTGACGGAAAATCCTTTTCATAGTTTTTATGATGCCTCTCTACGTTCCCACGCTTAGGTATTGCAACTGACACACGGCAAATGAGACAAATGCACTTATCCTTTAACCATACAAAAGAAAAATTCTTCCTCCCAATAGTTATTAAAATGATAAGTTTTACTTTTCTTCACCGCACTCATTTTGGACTATTTATTAATAAACTTTGTATCGATGTATCGCCTTCAAGTTACAACTCAGTCTAACTCCTATTCCTGCAGGCGCAACATTTATATCGGCGCGAACGAAGTCTCGAATGTTCCCGTCAAACACGCCGCCCGAAGTTTCTAGAAAAATCGGCGGGAATCAAAAACGCGGCTTTTCTTTGACAAGTACCGCGCGTTCCTTGGATAAAGCCGCCTTTTGCCACTAGCAGGGGGTTATTACGATAAAAGAAAGGGATGAGGGGGTTGTTCTGGCCTAATTGTGGATCGAATACATTTTTAGTAGTTTATTCATTACATTTTGTTTTAGTTACCTAAAACAAAATCTGTGACTATATCGGAATTTTTTTCTCGAGATCGACTCAAAAAGCACTCGCGATCGACTTGTCGATCGCGATCGACCATTCGAGCACCCCTGATGTAAAAGGTTAAAGGGATGGTAGAGAATGTTAGAAGGGCTGATTCATATATATCTTGTTATACGTCCTTTTCAGAGTCGAGGAATCTGAAAATTATATTTTTTTTTCAGTGTATTTATTTTTACCAAAAATGTTAAAAAAAAAAGAAAATATTAGTTTTCAGTTGTAAGTATATCTGAAGCCCTTCCTCTACTCAACTCTTTTGATTATTATTTCACCATAAAAATTCTACCATTTAAAATATCTATATATATATATATATATATATATATATATATATATATATATATATATATATATACAAATTTGGTTTCTTGAACCTTTATGTCGCTGCTGCTACTCGATACTGTGATCTTACTGCTGCTGCCGCTCGAAGCTAACTAGTAGGAGTTAGCCTCGAGCGGCAGCGCCAGCAAAATGACAGTATCGAATAGCAGCAACAGCGGGAGAACTTGAAAATGCCAAATGCTATTATACAATTTTTAAGTTCTAAGTAATTTAACAAAAAAACCTAAAAATGTCGTTTTTCGAAACCATAATTTACATGAAAAAACCTTATTAAACTTTTGGCACAATTTTATATTCTCAAAGAATCAGTCCCAAAAACTATTTTTTTCGTAAAATGACATTTAAAATTTTTTGCTCAAAAATACTTTTTATCGGCTTCGTCCACTAAGTATGTTAAAACTGGCTTAATTTGCCAGTTGACAGAAGTTCTAGTAAGTCAACCAAAGTTTGATGCTGTGCAGTACGAGACCAGAAAATTCGTGTTCATTTACAATTATAGAGGTAAAAAATTGTCTCAAAAATCGGAAAACTATGAAATTTCCAGCACCAAGGCTTCCGGTTTTTTTATTAAATTCCCTTTTACTTGGTGATATTTACAATCAGAAATATTCGGATTGATTCATCAAATACTTGGTGGAAATCCATAACTAAATAATTTGTAAAAAAGTAATACACTACTTAAATTTCCACTAAATTTTTTCTTTGACATCTTTCATATGTTCTTTTGTTCTTTTTGAAAAGCTTCTTCCTCTTTGACCTACATATGTTTTTGAACAATCTCTACAATCTAATTTGGATACTCCGGATCTATGTTTTTATCTATTTTGGATTGGTTATTTTTTATAAGTTTTAGATATTTTAAATGCCGTGTTAATATTTAGTTTTTTTCAAGAAATTATTGATTTTATTGCTACATTTTCCATAGTAAATTATTGACCTTACATTTTTATAAGGTTCGGGAAAACCATAATGATGGCTTTTTTGTAAAGTTTTTTCTTTAGGTCTTGTATTATGGTTGGTGAACAATCATTATACACTGCTACTTGCTTTATAATATTAAGTTCTTTTTGAAAGTCATCTTGGTTTGTGACTTGGTGGATGATATGAGGTATTATGGATAATTATGTCTGTGTGTCACGGTTTATGGTAAATAGAAAACTGTGTTTATTATTCAATTCAATGGAAATTTAAGTAGTGTTTTACTTTTTTACAAATCATATATTGTGTTGTCAAAACCAGAAATCAACTGGTCATCTAGAGGTTTTACATTTGACATATTTAGAGAAGGTTTAACTTTTAGACCCTCCCTCTGGTCTTAGAATCTATTTTTTATGGTTCAAGTCGAGGTTAAATTTTTTAAGATGACAGATTACTAGCCTATTAACAGCCCTTTCAATTTGATATTGCTAGTTATCAAAATTTGATTTTGTCATTAAATGTCGAATATCGAAATATCGAAAATATTATCGTATTAACACCTATAAATATGTGAATTAGACAAATGATCCAAAACATAACATATAGAATGTTTTGTGAAGCAATGCTTCACTAAGGCAAAATAAGCACTTTCTGTACATAAAAAAAGTGGTTCTGGTAATAAAAACTCTAAATTTCTTTGTTTGTTAAAGACTGGTCCAAGGTTAATTTTTTATCTTCAGTTTATTGTAGAAAAAAGAAAGAGAAGAAAGTAAACAAGCTGTATAGAGCTTGTTAGTACAAGACAAGTGCAAGTCGAACTTGCGCGATTAGTATTCCGTATGTTGATTTCTTTTAAAATGAAAAATTTTGTTACGGAGGTATAAAATGATCAATGACTTTACCAAACACACCCCAAATGAGTTTTCAACAAAGTTTTTTCCGATCTTTACTGATGACCTTGAAATTTTTGTTTTTTTTATATACCAGATAAATTATTAAAGGTGATAATTTTCGTTCAATGTACACCCTGTGGAGAATATTCCAGAATTGTTTCAAAATTTTTTGATCAGTACTTTTCGAGATAAGGAGGGGGGACAGCGATTTCTCGCAATTTTTTTAAAATTAATACAAAGAAAAGTATGCGCAACTATTACATTATATATATTTTTGTACTTGTGTTTTTACAAGCTTTCATTTGACATCCCACTCGATGACTCGATGGTAAAAACATTTTTTTCACCTCCCAAAACTAACTCCTTAAGTCAGAATTTAACCTTTAAAAATACACGGCTCTTATGAGGCCATCAATTCCTATATTAGTGCCAAATTTTGGTTATTAAAATATTTATTGAGTTGTCAGCATTTTCAAGTTAATTTTGTATATGAAATTATTAATAATTAAAGACCTCTGTGTATGATCCTATTCAGAATGTATATTGGTACATTGACGATTGTTTTCACAACCCTGTTTTGAACTATTTGGAATTAGTTATTAAGCAGAGTTGACCGTTTTATTTGTTTAATGATAAATAACATAATTGTCCGAAAACTTTATTAATATGTTGGACTTCCACAATAGTTCTAAATATTTAATCTCTGAAGACTAATTTAATTTATTGATAATAAACTTTAACCTTGGTTAAGGGCAGTCCGCGGATAGTTTTTTGCTGAAATAAATGACTTTAGTTTTTTCTGGGTTCAATTTGATCTTCCAGGTGCTTATTCAAAGTTTCAATTCATTTATGCTTCGCTGCAGTTTCAAATTTTTGATTGTTTACAAACTACAAATATTACAGTATCGTTCGTAAAATGATAAACTGTGACTATCAAAACAAATTTTTCAACCTAAATTTTTAATACCTGATAATTCAATATATTTTGGAAAAATTTTAAAAATTAAAATAATTTTATCTTACATTAGACCTCAAATAAAAACAAGTATCCTCCCCGACCAGTTTCCAGCACGTTTATATTCAATGAGCTCTGCCGGTGGTTAATGGTGATGGTTTAGATTTTTTATTATTATAGTGTGGCACGTGGCTTTGATTGCATAATAAAAAACAGATTAGGGCTGTAGAATATAATAGACCATATTCCAATATCCAAGTCATATTGCATGAATAAAGCAAAACAGTTTTTTTTTTAAATTTGAACTCATATATATATAGTCAGGGAAAATCCGTAATTTGTTTTCGGGCTATAAATATTTTAAAATTACCTTTTTTTGGGACATCTTGTATTAAATAAATATGATATATTCTAAGCTTCCTCTTCTCATTCCTTTACATGCCATTTATATCCTTTACATATGATGATTGAACATCATCGCATTTAAAATCATATAATTTTTCAACTAAAACTAGGAACAAAGTCAAATAATACTATTCAATGAATTTTTATTAAGATCGCTCTGTAAACCTCAATATGTTTTACATACTAGCAGGGTGTTTTTTAAGTTTTCTATGTAGCTATCAAGGAAATGTCGAAAAAGTGAAAAAAATAACCGGCCAAGTGCAAGTTTGTTTTGCACAATTAATGTTCCGTACCGTGATTGCGGAAATATTCTATGAAATTAAGTCACACATTCATCTTCAATATAAGAATGAGCAAGAATATATAAAAAGCGAGAACCTTTATAGTTAAAATTTATAATTAAACAAAAATTTACTAAGTAAATATTTGTTTAATTATAAATAAATAAAATAAAATTATTTTGTCTCTATACCTATCCGTTGGTCACCAGTCATCATGATATTGCTGATTGCACCGCATACATATTGATATTTCGTAGGTCTCAGTTGAATTCACAATTTTTCCACGAGAAGCAACTCCATGTTATGTTGTTGTCAAGACAAATGTTTTTTTCTATACCAGATAAATGATCAAACGTAATGCCCTCGTGATAATTTTGCTTAATCTACCTAACCTGATGGAGAATATTCTAGAATTTTCTCGAAATTTTTTGATCAGTACTTTTCGAGATAGAGGAAGACAAGACAGCGATTTTTGGTCATTTTTAGTGTTCCGTAGCGATGATGACTTCGGTGTCTGTCTGTCACACTCGATTTTCTCCGAATATATTTGTCATAGAAAGTTGAAATTTGGCAATAATACAGGAATTGATGGCCTCATCAGAGCCACGTAGTTTTGAATTAAATAGTTAGTTTTGGGGGGGGGGTGAAATCGGTAGTAAAAAAAAAATTTTTACTAGGTCATCGAGTGTGGTGTCAAATGAAAGCGTATGAAAACACGAGTAATATATATATATATATATATATATATATATATATATATATATATATATATATATAATATATATATATATATATCTCTCTATATATATATATATATATATATATATATATATATATATATATATATAAATATATATATATATTTGCGCGCAAAAAATCGCTATCCACCCACCTTATCTCGAAAAGTACTTATCAAAAAAATTTTGAAAAAACTCTGGAATATTCTCAACGGGGTGTAGAATGAACGAAAATTATCACGAGTGCATTACCTTTAATTTATCTGGAGTATAAAAAACAAAAATTTTCAAGGTTATCAGTTTTCAGTAAAGATTGGAAACAAACTTTGTTGAAAACTCATTTGGGGTGTGTTTTTTGTGAGGTCACTGATCATTTTATACCTCCGCAACAATTTTTTTTTTTTTAAAAAGCAATCAACGTACGAAACACTAATTGCGCAAGTTCAACTTGCACTTGACCGGTTATTTAAAAATAGTATGAAGAAAAGTTTGCGTATTGCGTATACGAGGATGCATTGAAAAGTTCGCAGCCTCATCAAAAAATAATTATAATATTTTTATTATAGTACCCTCAATAAGTTCATACTTTCTTTGGTTGTCACAGTGTAAAATTTTGTTGTTGTAGAATTTGTGGTTTTTAGATTAGAACGAGTTTAGTCAGACTAAATACAGCTTTTTTGGAAAAATAGGAAAAATTGAACAACGTGCAGTCATCAAATACCTGTTTAAAAAAAAGATTAACACCAAAGGTATACACGATGATACGAAAACAACACTAGGGGAATCTGCTCCGTCAGATACCACTGTAAAAAAATAGGTTGCAGAATTTAAACGTGGATGGGAGAGCATAGAAGATGACACTCGCTCCGGCCGGCCCACGACGTCTACGACTGAAGAAAACGTCGACAAAGTGTGTGATCTCATATTGGAAAACCGTAGATTAACTATCAGGGAGATTGCAGACTTTAGGCATCTCGTATGAACGAACACAAAGCATCATTGCAACGAACTCGGATTTTCTAAGGTTTCCGCTAGGTGGGTCCCCAGATTGCGTTCAGTTGAATAAAAACGAATTCGACTCACGATTTCTCGCTACTGTTTTGAGATCTTTGAGGCTGACCCGCAAGATTTTCTGAACAGGTTTGACAATAGACGAAACCTGGGTTCACTACTATACTCAAGAATCAAAACAACAATCCAAGCAGTGGACAAAATCTGGTGAACCGACCCCAAAGAAAGTGAAGGCAATTCTGTCGGCTGGAAAAGTGATGGCGTCAGATTTTTGGTATAATAAAGGTATTATTATGGTAGACTACCTTCCGAAAGACGAAACAATAAACTCGACTTACTATTGCACCCTTTTGCGTCGTTTACGTCAAGAAATTAAAGAGAAACGCCCAGGATTACTGAGAAAGAAAGTTTTGTTCCATCAGGACAACGCTCGCGTTTACACGTCTGTTGAATCTATAGCTCAAATTCGTGATTGTGGTTTCGAATTGCTGCCCGACCCGGCTCATTATCCTGATTTGGACCTTCGGACTTTCATCTGTTTCCAAACCTAAACAAACACCTCGGTGGGCAAGAAATTTTCATCAAATGAAGAAGTCGAAGCTGCTGTTAACCAGAATTTTAAAGACCTTGAGGAACCTTTTTTTGCAACAGATGTGGAAGCTTTAGAAAACAGGTAGAAGAAGTGCATAGAACTAGGTGGAGATTACGTCGAAAAATACAAATATTTTTGTACGTATTTTATTTTGTTTTCTTGACTAGGCCGCGAACTTTTCAATCCATCCTCGTAGTGTTACGTAATACATATTATTAAACTAGTATTTTCACAAGCTTTCATTTTACACCCCACTCGATGACCCTAGAAAAAAGTTTGTTTTTCTGCTTTCGATTTCACCCCCCCCCCCCAACTAACTCCTTACGTCAAAATTTAACTTTTAAAACTATATAGATTAGGCTATCAATTCCCATATTTGGATCAAATTTTAACTCTCTATGTCAAATAGTTTCGGAGAAAATCGGGTGTGACAGACAGACCGACGGACACCGAAGTGATCTCACAAGTGTTCCGCACAGAACACTAAAAATATTTTTCTGCATAATTACCGTCTACATGAATACACAGTCCTGCGTTTTGGAAGTTGTTTCATTCCACCCACAAAAAAAATTTGTTTGCTCATGAGGGAACAAAGCTAGCAACTTTCAACCTATCACGTAAAAAAAATTTGCAGCCTCCAAGATTTTCTTAAGATGTTTGAACGAAAAAAGTGACATGACGCTAAATCAGGATAATAGGACAAATGTTATAACTCGGTGAATCCACAGCTTTGTGTGTACCTCAAGTTATCGTGTAATAGCAAAGCTTTGATTCTCCATGAATGCTTATCGCCAATGGCCTATTTCGGGTTTTGCATCGTGCTTCCGTAAACCTGCCCATTAATTGTACACCTCTTTTTCCATATATTAAATAAATAAAATTCCTTCTTAATCTCAAAAAGCAATTGCAGTAAACTTTCTAGGAGACAACTAAACATCTGTCTTTTTTTGAGATGCAGAGCACTTATAAACCCATTACATCGACTCTGGCTTCATGGGAGGAAATCTTCGTGGGCAATCTTGAGTACTGTAGTTTTGGTTACTTCAGCTTCTTTAGTAAGCATTGACATGCTCATTCGTCGATATGACAGCTTGACAAATCCTCAATAAGCCTGATAGTTTTCTCAGTTCTTGCCTCAACTGGCCTTTTGGATTTGCGGCCATCCTGGATTGAGTCTCGAAGCCGTCGAAACTGTTCAGACCAAAAATTTAACTTAACTTAAAATAAGCTGACATAGCCATACCGCTGGGTAACACTTCACGAATAACTTTTGGTCAATGTCCTTCTGTAGGGAAAAACTTTGTTACTACATAACTCTTCAAATTACTTAAATTCATTGTTAGGAAAAAAAATTGGAAAAACTGCAAATAGCAACGAACTCGTACATGAGAACAGCAACAGGAATTTCACAACCGAGCATTTTTTGTCATTCATCATTTTCATGGCTAAGTGGATAACTTTAAAGAAGTAATGAAAACATAACATGCTGTTGTTTTCGAGATTACTCTTTCCAACCTCCTCTCCCACCCCTTGTTGTTTACGATATATTTGAAGTACAAATACTTTACCAAAAACAAAGAAAAATTCAAACAGTACTAATGAAAGACTCCGTTTGTTTACATCTAAGCACGATCCAAGATTAACAGTGGGCTCAAGTAAAGGAGATTGGAAAGGAAGAATTAAGATTTAGTTGAACGTAAGTGTTGTCAGATTTCTAAAATTTAAAATATTGAATGGTTTAGATCTAATCTCGTGAAATAAAATTATCGTACATAGTTTTAGCTAATATAGAACAAAGGAATAACATTCCATTTCTAAGAAATAGATTTTCTAAACTTGTACTTTAATAAGATATATAATCTGTTGTTAAATTAACTAATATATATATATATATATATATATATATATATATATATATATATATATATATATATATATATATATATATATATATATATATATTATATATATATATATATATATATATATATATATATATATATATATATATATATATATAAGTGAGAACACCGCAACGCATTCCGAACAATATCTTTCTAGCAGACCACGTGCGGTCACTTAGATTTTCAGTGGCGCTGCTCAGACGCAGAATATGGTAATTTTTTTGCATAAAGCACCTTTGCAATTATGTCCAGTGTTTTCTACTTGTCCTTACCGCACTCATTGCTCTAATGGATCATTGAATTGGCGGGAAACGATATTATGAATGACATACTCTGTCTATTATTTTTTGTGTCTGAAAATGACACTCTCCTAAATTGCAACCTGCAAACCTGTAAATAACTCACCGATAAAATGCAACACAGGTTACGAAACCGTGGCCGGTCTGAAAGGAATCACTTAAAAGTAATGGTTTTAAATGAAACGATGACTGCCAGCGACGGAGCACAGCCGCTTAGTGCCGCATCATTGGTTTTAAATGTGACGAAGACTCTTCTTCTCCAGCACTTGTCATCCCATTTAAAACCATTACTTCTATAAAGAAACTTTAAAAAAGACTATGCAGTAGATGAATTACTAAAGAAGATATTTTTTCAATATTTATTCAATTGACTTTGTGCATCTTCCCAGAAACAGCTTTCAATATTAATAATGATAAACATCTTCTACCAATGTTTACTTTAATTTCAATGCACACTTAATTCTAATGTGATAACAATGGGTGTTTTGACGCATCAATATGCTTTTATCTAAATAGGGGAGAGGCACACGTCAGTCAAGGATGAAACCAAGGATTGTCACCAATGGCGAATGGCTCTATAAGGTTTTAGGATTAGAGTTAACCCAATAGATATTATTATTAGGACGAGATTCATTTTTAAATGGGATATGTAGTTGTATATTTCTGAAACCATTTATATCTATTATGTTTACTCTAGAATCAAACAGAATATAGATGACATTAGGAAGGGTAAATTCCAAATTGTTCAATTCAGTCGTTTACAAAAATTCATCTTCGTTTTGAAAATATAAGGTAGATAAATAAACTTTTTTTTTCATATTACCTTGGAATTTCAGCAATTTGAATTTGAAATTGGCGCAAGATCGTTCATATACGGTCTATTTATTAATTTTTTCATATCTTATTGTCATACCTCTTCGGTCTATGATGCACCCTCTAATTGGGTTTCATACAGATTCAATAACACCATCCCGGATCTGTTTTAGGCTGATATCGGCTCTCAACAAGATAAGCCAACGATGAACGTTCACATGAATTTATTGGCCTGTTAGTAATTTTGAAGACGCCTTTTTAGTTTTGGGATATTTTTGATTATGAGAAAAATTTATTTTACGCTTTAAAAATGTATTTATTTTGTTTATAAAGTGAAATAATAGTAAACGGAAGATTACGATTAGAAATAAGTTACAGGGTATATAGTGCAATTAACAATAGCTTCTCATAATCCTCCGCAGTATGGCAAGTAATAAACAACTGAGAATCAAGAATGAACAGTTATATAAAACGCGTTTGATTTTCGTTTAGTATTTTCAAATTCTGAATTATTTATATTTTTTTTAATAGTCTATTTATTACTTATTTACGTTTGACCCTTCGGTTCGAATTACTTTTTCACATTATCACTATTTCACTTTTCTTTAAAATGTAAACAAATTTATTGTCATTTTTATTTGTTTTTGTATTTGTATGTTATTCAGAAGATAACAACGAGAAATTTCAAGTTAGTAACACAAAATATCAAGATAAAAATTCAACATGTAAAAATGGAGTTATATTAGAAAATGAAGGTCCAAGTAACGCCACAGAAAATATAGCTATCGCTACAGAAAGACAATCACATGAAACAAAACGTCGCCGCAAAGCGAATTCGACCTTCGGCATGTTAAAAGGTGCCTCGTCGAGTTTCTCAGAAAGTTTTCTATGTAAAAACATTAAGGAAAAATATGCGCGATATCTCTGAGAAACTCGACGAGAGACATTTTAACGTGCCAGCGGTAATCAGACAGTTTCGTTTTACGGCGACGTTTCATTACTGGTATTTGTCTTTCTGTAACGATAACTACATTTTCTGTGGCAATGCACATAAATATAGTTCTATTCAAGATAATTTTAAATTATAATATTAAAATTAAGGGAATCAATTAAATAAATTGATCAAAAACAAAACAGCTCCATTTCGATTTGAGTTGTCAAAACCAGATTAAAATTAAGGGAATCAATTAAATAAATTGATCAAAACCAAACCAGCTCCATATCGATTTGAGTTGTCAAAACCAGAGCTCTTTTTCGCTTCAATTGGACTGTAGGAAAACGCTAATAAATGTTTAATGAATGTTAGAAGACTACTCTACACTATAAAATTATAAAAAGTTCATATTTAATAACATTTATAATGTTTACAAAAAAAAACCTACTTAGGTCACACTATTAAGATCGGAAAGGAGAACCAGCATGCAAAAATTACCAAGCAAATAAGGCTAGCATGAACGGTTTTTGGGAAACATCTTAAAAGGTACTACAATACCCATAAACCTAAAAAATGAAGTCTAAAATTCCTATGTTCTACCGGTCCGCATATATGGACTAGAAATGATGTGTCTCAATAAAGCAAATGTTAAAAAGCTCGTGACTTCACAGAGAACTATGGCGAAAAGCATGCTTGGTATCTCCTTTAGGGATAGGATTTATAACGACCAGATAAGGAGACGAACAAAAGTCACTGATATAACTCTCGAGGCGGTAAAGCTGAAGTGACGATGGACAAGTCATGTGGCTAGATTATCCGGAGACAGATGGGTGTATAGGATCACGGAATGGAAACTCAAAGAAATAAAAAAAAGCGTCGGACGTCCACAGAAACGATGGTTCGATAATATAAGAGTAGTAGCGGGCAAGCAGTAGTTAAAGGTGGCGAAAGACAGGGAAGCATGGAAGAGATTAAAAGAGATCTATGTCCAGAAGTGGACAGACTTAGGTTGAGAAGAAGCAGAAATTTAGCATAATTTAGCTCTAGTGCTACTATACAAATTCTTAATTTTTTTTTTTTGCTAAATTGAAGAGAAAAGATTTACAAATGTTGTTGTTGCCTCTATATGCATGAAATAATATAAACTTAAATATACCTTTACTCTCTAATTGCTTAAAAATTGAGTTTCTTTATCACGTGCCGCCATTTATCATAGAAAAAATATGAAAATATGTTAAAAGCCCTAATCTAGAAAGTTTTATAATGATATAGTCGGTGTCTATTTTAGAAACTTAGTTTTTTTTTTAATTGATCCTCTTAATTCTGATTGAGCTACTTCAGATCAACTGTTTCAATTAGAATTCCATAAGATATCTATAATACATATAAAATGCAATGTTGCAACGTCTCTCTGTCTGTCTGTATGTCCGTTAGTGCGCTTATCACTGGAGAACCATTTATCCGATGTACGTGCTTTTTTTTAAACATACATATGTTCTCTGGCCAGGTTATAGGCTATATTTTATTACGTTAGGGAGCATAAGAAATAAGCAGTGACGATAATAATGAATCAAGTCGGAAAAAAGTTTACCGCTAGCGCATTCTCTTGCAATATTCCTAAACCATTAAATATGGAACAATATCATGAAGCAAAGAATATCTATAATATATATAAAATGCAACGTCTCTCTATCTGTCGGTCTGTCCGTTAGTGCGCCTATCACTCGAGAACTACTTATCTTTCATTTATTTGCTCTCTGACCAGGTTATCTATAATCTTCTATAATATATATAAACTGCAACGTCTCTCTGTTTGTCTGTCTGTCTGTCCGTTAGTGCGCTTATCACAGGAGAACCACTTATCCGATTTACGAGCTCTTTTTTAACATACTCGTACATATGTTCTCTGGCCAGGTTATAGGATATATTTTATATATCCTATAACCTGGCCAGAGAGGGAATAAGCAGTGACGATAATAGTGAATCAAGTCTTAAAAAAGTTTGCCGCTAGCGCGTTCTCTTGCAATACGCTGCCTAAACCATTAAATATGGAACAATATCATGTAGCAAAGAATGTAATATATATAAAATGCAACGTCTCTTTATCTTCCTGTCTGTCCGTTAGTACGCTTATGACTCGAGAACCACTTATCCGATTTACGTGTTTTTTTTAATTCATACATATATTCTCTGGCCAGACTATAGGATATATTTTATTACGTAAGGAATGAGCAGAGAAGATAATAGTGAATGAAGTCCACGCGAGCGGAACCGCGGGCACGGCTAGTATTCCATAAGAAGAAGATTCTGATGAATTATGGCAGTTAAATTGTCAAAAAGTAAGTTATCTATCTCTCTCGTTAGTAATAAATTATTTTTTTTAGCTTTCACATCAACTTTCTGTTATCTTTCAAGATTAGTTAATTCCAGGATATAATTTTTACAAAAAATTATTTAAGTGCCATCTGAAATGTGGGAATACTTACAAATGTTCTGTTCTAAGACTGGGATCAAATAATCCGAATTGACCTATTTATTTAAATAGTACACTTTTAGTAACAGCAACACAAGAAAAGGATCTGGCTGATATTATTAATCATGACTTAAAATGGGTCAGAAATGAAATATATCATAAAGAAAGCGAACTCGGTAGCATACCTGGCGTGTCAGACAGTTAATGGTCTGTCGTCATCATTGTTAGAACGTCAGTATGTATTACTAAAATCGAATAAACGTATCACGACTCATCAGCTAGGATCGACAGAGAAGAAAATAAAACTCAAAGTTTGAGTTGTGTTCTCTTCCTCCTAGCTTGGCTGATAAGTCATAATGCAACGAAACACGTCGGGAGATGGATTGACAGATGTGATAACAGTAAATAACTGCTGAAATGAGGATTTTGTTCAATTTTAGAAGTTGATATTGATTTTTATATACATTGGGTAGAACTCTTAACAAATACGCTGCTTAGGGCTAATTGGTAACGACAGTTCCTCTATCAGTCTGTGACCTTAGACAGCCCCCGACAAAGGGCAGATATACCTTTGATCAACAAGATGACAACTCTTATCAACAATTTTAAACCACCATTTACATTGACGCAATAAGAATAAACGGAAGTATGATTTCTACTTATGGGTATTTCTTTGAAATAACCACTTTTTTATTAAATTCAATGTAATACAGCTTTTTGATTGATTAAAATTTTGTTATATGTCAGGATAATAGTCCTGCCAAATAAGAAAATAATCCTTTTTGCGTATATATTAAAATAGGTTTCGTCCCAGCTTTTTTTTATCATAAGATCTGCTTTGTAAGGGTGTCTCAAAATTCAGGCAAGAAGTAATTTTGACAGAAAGCATAGGTTTTTAATTCAAAATTGTAATTTTTTATTGATTCATAAAAAATACAGTATAGGGTTATATATGGAATAACATATCGGGTAAATGGCCTCCACGGCTTTGCTGGCACATACGCACTCTTTTGTCGAAATTTTCCATGACTGTTTTACATAAATGTGGCTGAATTTCGTTGATACAGCGCTTAATTTCCTCCAGTCGTGGGTGGTCGTGGGCTTGTTGGTATAAATCTTAGACCTTAAGAAACCCAAAAGAAAAAAGTCCAACGGCGTTAAATCGCATGATCTGGACGGCCAATTCTGATCACCAAAACGGGATATTACACGACCGGGAAATGACTCATGCAGTAATTGAATTGTTTCTCGGGTTATATGGCATGTGGCACCGTCTTGTTGAAACCACATATCGTCCACATCCATATCTTGCAATTTAGGCACAAAAAAACTGGATTATCATATCGCGATAACGATCACCATTAACTGTTATTGCCTGGCCAACCGCATTTTCGAAGAAAAATGGTCCGATGATGCCTCCAGCCCAAAAAATCCGCACCAAACAGTGACACGTTGTGGATGCATTTGTTTCGCGACAGTCACGTGTGGATTGTCTGAACCCCAAATGCGACCATTTTGTCGATTAACGAAGCCATCAAGATGGATATAAGCCTCATCGCTGAAGATGATTTTCTTCGAAGAATCAGTATCCACTTGTTGTTGTTCCATAATCCATTCAACAAACTCTCTTCGTTGTGAGTGGTCAGTAGGCTTCAGTTCTTGAGTCAATTGAACTTGGTAAGCATGAAGATGCAAATCTTTCGTGAGAATACGCTGTAGAGAGCTTCTCGAAATGTCCAGTTCTTGACCACGGTGCCGAATTGATGTTCCTGGAGTCTCAGCAACACTCTCACGAACTGCTTCAATGTTCAGTCTCCCTGAATTTTTCAATTAATTTCTTCATAGTTGATGGGGTTTTTTTTAAATCACTATTCCGACCATATTTTGTTTGAAAATTCCGAACTGTAGCTGCCAAACTTTCATTATTTTTTGAAATATTGCTCAACAATGAAAACACGTTGTTCTTTCGTGTAGCTCCATTTTTAATAACCCTGACCTGTCAGCTGTCACGCTGTATTTTTTGTTTTGTTGGCAACACTTTACC
Organism: Pachyrhynchus sulphureomaculatus; assembly: GCA_019049505.1. NCBI lineage: Eukaryota > Metazoa > Arthropoda > Insecta > Coleoptera > Curculionidae > Pachyrhynchus > Pachyrhynchus sulphureomaculatus. Next base: position 204,599,525 of record CM032446.1, read on the forward strand.
ATACAAATGGCGCCAAAATTCAAATCTTGCGTGAAATTTGGGACACCCTTTATCTTCATTATGCTTTGTTCCGGCAAATATTGAGAAACTATTATGCATTCTCCATATTTGACAAAAAAAAAAGAAACAATAAATTTTTAATACTATTAACTATATTTACGAAAAAGCAACTAATATAATAATAACAGGTACAGCTATCACACATACTGCATATAACGCAGTTCTAGGTTCACACTCAGACTCAACGACATATTCTTCATTCCAGAACGTATCATTTTCCTTAATCGGTAATTCTAATACTAATTTTTCCGAAGAAAAAAATTTTAAATCCACTGTACAGGTATCTGATGCGTTGGCACATACAGCAACAGTGTTAGACAGATTGTAAACGGCCTTGTTTATGTGAAACTGGACACGGATGTAGTTTGTTTGGACCTCGTTTTCACTGTTGAAAACGAAGAAGTAGTAACCGTTCACTGGAACCCTGAAAATGGAATACGAGGCTGGTTTGAAAAGTCCGTGCAAAGTCCGAGAGATAGCACCACCGGCGCGTATCGAGGTCATGTTTAGTTAGTAGAATCTCTTGAATGAACGCACACCAAGTTTCAGCCATATTGGTCTATTTCTTTGTGTTTGGCATTCGTGTGAATCAAGGAAGTCGAGTGATTTTCAAGAAATGGACGAAAAAGAATTTCGTGTGGTGATTAAACATTACTTTATGAAAGGCAAAACGTCTCAGGAGACTAAAGAGAAGCTTGATAAACATTATGGTGACTCTGCACCTGCTATTAGAACAGTTTATAAGTGGTTTCAAAATTTTCGGACTGGCCATATGGGCACAAATGACGCTGAACGTTCTGGACGACCTGTGTAGATTACGACTCCAGAAATCATTGATCAAATCCATGATATGGTGATGGATGACAGAAGAGTTAAGGTGCGTGAGATTGCTAGTGGTGTGGGCATCTCGACTGAACGGGTACATAATATTTTGCATAAACATTTGGACATGAGAAAGCTATCCGCAAGATGGGTGCCGCGATTGCTCACGCTTGACCAAAAACGGAATCGTGTGATGTGTTGCAAGGATGGTTTGCAGCTGTTCCAGAAGAATCCGGAGGACTTTAAGCGTCGTTTCGTCACTGTGGATGAAACATAGATACATTACTATACTCCTGAGACCAAACAACAATCTAAACAATGGGTTACCAAGGGGGAATCTGCACCAAAAAAGGCGAAGACCGTTCCTTCGGCCGGAAAGGTTATGGCGACTGTCTTTTGGGATTCGCAAGGGATAATCCTCATCGACTATCTGGAAAAGAGTAAAACTATTACAGGTGAATATTATTCATCGTTATTGGACTGTTTGAAAACCGAGCTGCAAGAAAAACGCCCGCGATTGGCCCACAAGAAAGTCCTTTTCCATCACGACAACGCACCAGCACACACCTCAGCAGTTGTGGACGCAAAATTAATGGAAATAGGATTCCAACTCGTTTCACATCCCCCCTATTCTCCAGACTTGGCTCCTTCGGACTACTATTTGTTCCCCAATTTGAAGAAATGGCTGGCGGGACAAAGATTGTATTCAAACGAGGAGGTGATTGCAGACACTAATGGATATTTTGCAGACTTGGACAAATCCTATTATTCGGAAGGGATCAACAAACTAGAACATCGTTGGACGAAGTGTATAAGCCTAAAAGGAGACTATGTCGAAAAATAAAAAAGGTTTACCCCAAACACATAAGTGGTTTTTATTTTTGCACGGACTTTTCAAACCAGCCTCGTATGTTAGTTAAAAATTATTTGACTTATAGCTAAAAAAAAATGGGGTACAAAGTAATAAAACAGCATGTAATGCGATTCTTTGGTAAATCTAGTTACTCTAGAACATTTCACCGGATCAGAGCGTGTTCTATATATGCGAGAGTTTTACAAAAACACGCAGCGAGAACCCGCAATACCATTTACACACCATAATTGGAGAACATCATCCCTTTGGAATAATTTGTCCAGGGCTGTGTTTCCCACCGAGTACAATTACAGCGATTACAATTTACAGCGATTCAAAAACAACGTGAATCGCTTTTTTTTTTCCGCACAAGCACCGCTCCTGGAGCGCTTTAGGGACTTCCCTACAACACAAGTGATAGACCCATAAAAAAAATTGTGAATCTTTAACTGATTAAAAAATACGTGCGGAAGTTTAACAAATCTAGTTCGTCTTTAAGTAAACCTTGACCAGGGCGAACAAGAATCGATGCAAACGAACGAGTGAGTTCGAGTGGTAGTTTGTCAGAATCTCTACCTCTTAATACGCACACGATCAAGTACTGTAAGTGTATCTAGGAATTCGTTACAATATACTCTCAGTAAGCGTTTAAGTCTGCTGCCCTACAAAATACAGCTGTTACAAGAATTGGCTTGGGTGACAGTGCACATAGAATAATCGGCCAGTTCTTCTTTGAAATTAACAGAAGTCGCACAGCAACTACCATTTTGAAGATATATATGACGATGATTGAGAAGTCTTTAATACCCTCTTTACAAAATGTTACCTTATTTAATTAAGGTAAAACAAAATTTCTTTAATTTTTTCCTAATTTTTTTTTCAAAATTATTTCTTTTTAATTTTTTAAAGATCCAAAGTTAACATTTTGGCGAGGTCAGAAATTAGTAAACCATTCATAACATAGGGCTTTGACAGTTAGCTTAAGAGAATACTTGCTTTATTTATTTTGCTTTTGAATATTGCCCGTCACGTGATATAAGTAGCTTTTTGTATTACCAACGCTAGAGGGTAGAACCAAATAACTGTGAGGTTTATGAGGAAAATGATGATATATTTTCGCCTTATCTTCATTTTTTTTATTATGAATTTAGTAACGTAAACGAAGAAACATATATAACGGAAATGAGGTAACAGAAGCACTGGAAAAATTAAAAAACCGTAAATCTCCCAGCAAGACCAAATAGCAAACGAGCTACTAAAATATAGGGGATACTCTCTGATTAAGCAACGTCAAACACTTATACAGAGGATTATAAGATCGCATTAGGATCCCACACGAATGGAGAACAGCGATAGTTATACTGATCCACAAGAAAAAGAAGATCTAAATAACTATAGAGGCATAAATCTACCAAACTGTACACTGAAATTAACAACAACGATTATTATTACAACAAAAATAAACGCGAGAATACAACTGGAAGAAGAACAACAAGGATTTAGAAGTGGGCGCTCATGCGCCGATGCCGTTTTCATTGTGAGAAGTTAAAGGGAAAATCCGTAGAATACAATATTCCAGCGTACTTGTGCCTGATAGATTTAAAAAAAAGCTTTCGACAAAGTACAAATAGGAAACGTTATTCATCTATTATATAACAGGAACATCTCAGTAGACCTAATCAAAACTATCGAAAATATGTATAAAGACAATAAAGTAGTCGCAAAATTAGCAGAAGGAATAACAAAATCAATCAACAATGAATCTGGAATCATGCAGGTAGAGTCTTTAAGTCCTTTTCTGTTTAGTATTATCATGGATGCAATTATAAAGAATGTCAAAAGAAAGAAGGGATGTAGAATGGGTAACAGAGAACTTAGAATTATATGTTATGCAGATGACGCGATAATAATGGCTGAGACTGAGAACGACCTGCAAAGGCTGCTATGCAAATTCTATATAGCAACAAAACAACCGAATATGTCAATCTTAACTGAAAAACCCAAGACAATAGTAATAGCAAAAGAGCTTATCAGGTGCAAGTTAGTGGAGGAAGATAAACCAATATGGATGGAGGTCGATTACCTAAGCATCAAAATATCTAGTATGGGAAAAATCGAGGAAGAAGTAAAACATCAAGTAAACAGGCTAATAGGATAACGGGAGGCCTCGATGATACCATATTTAGAAATAAATTCCTTTCCTTTGAAACCAAAACAAGAATATACAAGAGCGTGATACGACTTACACATCTGGAACAAGACCCAATACAAGTATAACACTGCTGGAATCAACTGAAATGAGAGTACTTAGGAGATGTACAAACAAGATACTAAGGGATAGAAAAAAACGTGAAGACATAAGATGCACATATAATATAGAAAATATCATCCAGTGGATAAGAGGAAGAAAAATAGAATGGGCTCAACACATAGGGAGAACGGCAAACAACAAGACAGTATGGATAGCAAGAGACAAGTCACCGAATGGAAGAAGATCAATGGGACGTCCAAGAAAGAGATGGAGCGACGATATATAGATCAGGGAACAAAGAAAATAGGCAATAGTGCTTAGCTATAAGTCGGAAGAAGAAGATGAATTTAGTAGATAATTATAGTTTCTTACCTATATGTAATTGAATTCGCTAAGTAAGTTTCTTCAGCCTCCTGTTCACTCAAATCTCTACGACAATTGTGATGGGGCGTAAGAGGAAGATTTAAAATAAGTCCCTCACAGTTCAGCAGGGCTTCTTCAGAACTTGAAAAAGAGGACCAAAATTCACTGTTACTCATATCGTGGTCAGTAGTCTCATTTACTAGACCCCTATGATTTGCTATACCATCTGGATTTTGCATGAATCCCTAAAAAATATACATTCAATATACAAAGTGGTCTTTGAACATCAACGCAACTTTTCATGTGATAAATTGTACTGGTTTAATTACATCCACTAACATATTGGTTTTGGAGTACTTTTCTAGTATTCTAGGTAATTTTTGTTTGCGTGTAGCAACAAAATTATATCCGTTATAATGGAAAAATTCTACATAGCAAGATATATTTATTACAACTAATTACGTCGAATTGCATTAATGTCCGAACATCTTTATTCATTTTTAGATCAAAATTTGATATAAATGTAGGTTCAGTTTTTTAAATATAGGCTCTTAAAGTTAAAATAAAAATAATAAAATGAAAATTATAATGCCAAGAGGCGAAGCAATACCTACACCCATAAATGGAGGGATATGATAAGAAGACTCAGTTAGTCCACTACTGTTCAACGTAATAATGAGTAAAGTACAAAAACGAGAAGAATATAAAATAGGGCCTAACAAAATTAATATACACTGACGAGAAATTACTCATAGCAGACAATGAAGACAACCTACAAAGACAACTCCACACATTTAATACAACAGCGAAAACATATAACATGAAGATCTCTGTGGAAAAAACAAGATGCATGGTGATTAGCAGAGAGCCTCGAACTTGCAAACTGAAAGCAGAAGGTAAAACATAGAACAGATGATTGATATAACGAGCCACAGAAAGATAAATCAGTAGATGATTAAGAGATTCCATATGGAATAATAAACATAAGTCCACGGAAAGCAAAATGAAAGTATACAAAACAACTATGAAACCGATATTAACTTACGCGGTGGGAATCCGAGCAGACACTAAAAAGACAAAGCAGATAATAAGTAGAAGTTTTGCAAGAAGTAAAACACTACTTAAATTTCCACTAATTTTTTTTATTTTTAACACCATGACATGTTTCGCTGTACGACAGCTTCTTCAGATGGTTTGTTACAAAATGAGGCTAAAATTACTATAATAAATTTCACAATTTATGGCAGGTAATAAAATAATTTAACCATTTATTATAGTAATTTTACCCTCATTTTGAAACAAACCACCCGAAGAAGCTGTCGTACAGCGAAACAGGTCATGGTGTTAAAAATAAAAAATTTAGTGTAAATTTAAGTAGTGTTTTACTTCTTACAAAACTTCTACGAGTAGTTATGGATCTCCACCAAGTATCGGCTGAATCAATCCAGATAATAAGTTATGTGGAAACGAGGACTTTAAGAACAATACTGGACATAATACTCAGAAACAGACAAATTAATAAGTGCATACGGAAGCAATGCAACACCCAGGATCCAGGGCACCACTAAAGGGATAACTGCTAGAAAAAGAAACTAGGATGATTACGTGAATAGAATGGCTCCTGACAGACTGGCGAACATATGCAAAAATAACCAGCCGTACAATAAAAGACCGACAGGACGACTAAAGAAGAGATAGAAAAATAACCTACTAACAACAACAACAGAAACGGAATAAGAGGCAGACAAACAGAAGTAATCCTATTCATGCGAAAAAAAAGAACGTTTTAATATTTTTTTGGTTTTCCTTACTTTAGGCGTTTTTAAAAATATTCATTCAAATTAGGAACATTTAATAGTTTTTGAAGTAACTACGGAATATTCTTATTAGCCTAAAAATTTTTATTTTTTCTTCTGGTAGGACAAGTTATTTTTTTCTAATCCAGTTTTTTCTCTTTCCTCTACTTACTATATGGTTTTTAACACCCTTCTGAAGATATTTAGCAAAAAAGTTCGTTGTATTTTCATGAAAGCTATGCTTTCACTCATTAAAACCAATATTTTAAGGTATATACAGTCAGTCCAAAAAGTCTCCATACACCACCTGCTTTCTATACTATTTTTCTGTTATGTTCAACTAATTAATTAGAACTATGACAAAACATGTTTAAATTAATATTTAAAACTTAACCAACAAAATTAATGTCAAAAAAGTCTCCATACACTCAAGAACTGCATTGAAAAAACACATTATAATCAGCCATATTTTATCAAGCTATCTATTGCTCGCTAAACTGAAAACAAATAAATAATTTTCGGCGATACTTTATAATCCGTCACTTGTTGCTAGTAATTTTGCAGTGGATTTTCAAAGTAGTATTAAAAATGAGCGAGAGAAATTGTGACATTCCATTCCAAGTTCGGAAGATCATAATTGATTTGTGGAAAGATGGAAAATCGTACAGAAATATAGGAAAAATTGTTAAAAAGTCGCATGTTACTGTTCAGTACATTGTAAACCAGTATAAATTAACGAGTTCCTATAAAATTCGAGGACGCTCCGGTCGTCCCAAGAAACTGACTCCATACGAAGAGGCCAGTATTATTAGACAAATGATTATGGATCCCAAGAAAAGTGCACCAAAATTAAAAGAAGAAGTACAGGAACTATTTTCGAAAAATGTTTGTCCACAAACAGTGAGAAATTGTTTACACAGGGCAGGCTATAAGGAGTGTACAGCCAGGAAGAAGCCGTTAATGGCCAAAAGCGGTTAGCTTTTGTTCGGGAATACATTACTAAACCTCCTGAATTTTGGGAATCCATTCTCTTTAGTAATAAAACTAACATTAATTTTTTTGGGTCTGATGGCAGAACTAAGGTTTGGAGAAAGAAGAATACCGCATTCGATATTAAAAACATTTGTTCCACGGTGAGTCAAGGGGGTGGCAGTGTTCTGCTTTGGAGATGCATTTCTGCTGGAAGGGTTAGAAATTTACATTTTATTAATGGTACCATGGATCAGCATGTTTATCTGAACATTTTGAGAGACAATTTAAGAAAAAGTGTCCAAAAATTAGCACGCGAAAAAAGATACATGTTCCAACAGAACAATGATTCGAAACATACCGCAAACTTGGTGAGAGAATGGATGATCCATAATGTACAACAGCAGCTTCATACACCTCCGCAATCACCCGATGTTAACTCCATCGAGCATTTATGGGAGGAACTTAAACATCGCGTTCGCAAACATAATGTTTCAAATAGAGAAGAATTAAAAAACAGAATATTGAACGAATGGGAGAACATGCCAGCAGAAGTGACTAGAAAGCTGGTTGCAAGCATGACAAAAAGGTTACAGGAGACTATCAAGGCCAACGGCGGTCCCACTAAATATTAATTTAAACGAAGTTGTTATTTTCCGTTAAACTCCGTCAAACTATTATTGGTAATTGTTAAGTGTATGGAGACTTTTTTGACATTAATTTTGTTTACATTTTTATAACAATGATGTAACTTCTAAATAAAATGTTCCGTAGTTGTTTTTAATACTAATCCTCGTTGGTTAAGTTTCAAATATTAATTTGAACATGTTTTCTCATAGTTTCAATTGATTGGTTAAACATAATAGAAAAATAGTATAGAAAGCAGGTGGTGTATGGAGACTTTTTGGACTAACTGTATATATATATATATATATATATATATATATATATATATATATATATATATATATATATATATATATATTGACTGTCTTTTTAGATCGACAATATCTAAACATAATATGGATACAACACAAAAAACAGTTATCACCACTACATAGAACACTTTATTTTTGCACTCGTTTCGCTAACCATGTTAGCATAATCAGAAGTTATGAATGAGTCAATTATCGCTCCTGATGATGCTAACATAGTTATCGAAATCCGCGTCGAGTGCCAAAAGTGTTTGATATAGTGGTGATCACTGCTGTGCAATGTCATTTTGCCAAGGATTCCTAAATTCCTTGGAGCATTCGGTTTATAGAAAATCAACTATGCATGCAACGGATGTCTCAATGCTAATTCACACCATTATCCTTCTCAAAAACTCTCTGTAAATTACAACTCTATTAATATATGAAAAACATTTAATCTCATCAAAAATAAATAAACTAACTGTTACTTGAAGCAGTAATAGGTTTTGCACTAACCATATTAGACTGGCTTTTAGCAACTTTAAGAACCCAACTCCCAGCCAAATTGCAACGATCATCCACGTAGATGGATCATGGCAGATTCGTACAAATTTTTAATTATCACACTGGATCTTGAAGAGCAAAGATCCCTGAAAATGACTTCTGCAATTAAAGGTGCCAAGTCGGAAAGTGCTGCTGCTGCTGAGCTAATTTTTAGTCCTATAAATTTTTTAAGCTACGGGAAATTACAGCTAAAATTTTGAACGATATTTTAATAATAATAATAATATGGCGCTTTGTTTCCTCAACATTCAGTAACAATGATGATTCTAGTCATCTGAGTTTCAGGACGAATATATTTCTAAAAAACCAGCTTGTTGTGTCTCGGCTGATACTATCAATGAAGTTGTAGAGCGCAGTTATCCTTGATTCTCTCAGATTGCTCAGGAAGATAACTTGGGTTGATAACCAAACGGACATGAGACATGATCATCATTATCGGACCACACCGCTTGACAGCTTGTATGGATCGGAGCCACGGGATTTATCGCGGGAAATTCTATTTTTTTTCTCTTTTAGATAATAAAAATAATCGTAATAAAGTAAATCGAAAACAAAAGGCAAGAACTTGGAACATTAACAAAATTGCGAAGAAATGAATATCCAGCAAGAAGACTAAGGTCAAAAGTTTAAAAAATTTTCAAGAAAATAGGAACTTACAATGCGGATCCAAGCCATCAACAACACCTTGCCGAATACATGGACACTCTGACACAACAATTAAAAGCAAAATCTAAGCGTCGTAAGAGGGACATGAGATATGGTACTCCAAAAGAAAAAAAAACAAGATTTTTAACACCAAAGCAATTCTACAGAGAGGAAATTTTGAGTTTGAAAAGATAATAATAATAATAATAATAATAATAATAATACTAACGTCTTACTTGTGATCAAATAGTACCCAAAAGGTACAGTAAAATGCTAGGTTTCCTCACTTAACATACTTATTTCTTATACAATAATATTGAACTTACGACTAAAAAGTAATAATTATTTATCAAGCATAACATACAAAAAGTGTAACAAATAATTCGGTTGTTACTCAACAGGATGTCACTGAGACCCCGGATTATTGTAATTTTCTTAAAGACTCTCTCGCACGTCAGTAGTTTAATTGTATTAAAGAATGTATCGAGTTATTAAATATTTAAAGGATGACACACTTCAGATATGGTGGGAGATTGTTATATTTTTGAGAAATTTGATAACTAAACGATCTTTCATATAGAGTTGTATTGTGAAAAGGTGAAGTGATAGTATATCTGTGCCTGAAATCCAAGACATGAGCATCGTATCTGAACTTTATTTTTTGGAACAAAAGAACATTTTTTAAAAAATTATTTTTTATTATATAATAATAGACTGTGGAACATTCGTTCTATGGCCTTTTTTTCATTAACACATGAAATTGGGGAAATACAAAAAAGTCAAGACAATAAAAGGCTACAATAATGGGAGGTTTTTTGGGCAGATGTTGTACACTTACTCAGTGTATGAAATTTTACTTACCTCTTCATTGGCATTATTACTTTCCCTATCGTCTTTATTAAGATCCGCAATAGCCTGTTCTACTTCCCTCCTTCTTCTTCTACGATTATCAATTTCTGTGGGAAAATTAACAACAGGTTTATGATAATGTCTTCCATGAGTTTCCAAAGTTTGTTCATTTCTTGTTGGTAGGCCAGTTTCCTGATTTTGGGGATTTTTATCGTAATTAGCATATTTTTTGTTTAATTCTTCTAAAATTTTCGGTCCCTTCTCACCTAAACTTTCTAATCTGTTTAAAAACTGAGAAATAAGTTCTTGCGATGTTAGAGTATTGTCACCTAAAAAAATAACGAAGACCCGGAATTCATTAATTATTTAAAAAGAGTTTTTACATACACCTTATAAAATTTTAGTTGGACATAGAGAAACCCAATTTTAACTTGGCGAAGAAATTTAGAGATACTGATAAAGTTATAAATGAATTGAAAATAAAATATAGGTAGATGTGTATATATTATAGTATAACCTCTCTCAGAGAGGAAGACCAAAACTAAAGATCATTAAGAGAGGCTTTCCACAGGACTCAGTTCTGGTAGTAAATTCGTGGAGCATGATGTACGATAAACTTCTAAAGATCGACCTGCCTGTAGAGATCAAATTAATTCGTAAATGATTTTGCCGGATCGACGGTGGCCAAAAGTCCTTGATAAATGCTGCTAATATGGATCTACGTAGAGTGGTTATAGCCTGGTCGAAAGGAACTGAAGCATGAAATTTTTAAATGCAGCACATTTAAGCTTATTTTGAATATCCAGATTTAAAGGTCATACAAGCAGGTGGACTACTACCTCTGCCAAAATTTCTCAGGACTTCGGTCTTTTCGGAACTATTTGATAAATATAAGACGGAAACAGCTGTATATACTCCAGAAAAATGGATAATACTGAACAAGCCCTTTTTATCTATTCGAGATGGTTTGATGTCAGGTTTGATAGAACACCAGAAACACCATTTTTTTCTGTTAATAAAAACAAATGTTCACAAATTTGTTTAAATTAATGCCCAAAGGTTTCAAAAGAGTGGATCAAAGAAATGAGTATCCCAAATAATGCCTCCTGTAGACGCTAAGTTAAAAAATCAAAGGATAAATAAATAAACAAACTATTAAAGGAATTATGAACAAGTTACTTTTTTCAAGTACCTACTTGGTGCATAAATATTGATATTTCCAGTTTCATTTTTAGCAACAGTTGTATTCCTTTTAAAATGTGGATGTTCCTCCTCGGCATCGTTTTGTTTCTTTTTCTTTTTACTTTTACTTTGTAGGGCCTCAAGAATTGTTTTCATCAATTTTGGGTCATTTAGGTCAGACATATCGATGTTATCTTTTAAAGTATAATTATCTTTATTCTTCTCATGATCTGGGCTAATATAAATTGAAAAAAATTAGGTAAATCAAGCAACTTTTTAATATGCATAACAAATATTAAGTACCAAAATCAATAGTAATGATAAATATATTAATCTATTATATCTCTGATGGAGTTGTACTTACTGGTGAAATTCTACATCAGCTCTATGTCTTTTCATAATCTCAGGATCATTAGTTTTAGATTCATTTGAATTAAATTTTAAGAGATCTTCATCATTAGCGACGTAAGTTCCTTCTTTAATAGCTTCCATAAGTTCGTCTAATTCTTCTGACGAATCATCTCCGATGTAGGCACATTGGTGAAGATGTCTGTGTCCTCGGATTACTATAAGAGAGGCACCTGGCCATCTGCAATAGAATTACTCTTATATTTAAGAGATTTATAGTGCATCGACATCAACAAGGCTTTTTCACAACTTTTGCATAGAAACTCATTTTATTTAACTTTATAAGCTCAACATATTGTAAATAAAACAAGTCACACATTTAAAATAGATCTTGGAAAATTAAATCAAATAAGATTTATGGTAGTAAAAAAATATGTTCTATTGAATTTACCCTACATTACCAAATCCGGAACACAAAATGGTTCTGTACTGCCTAAATAGTTAAGAATCTTCTTGGTATAAGATGGCAAGCCCATCTGTTTTTGGACTTCAGGTACATACATTGATATATATTTACCAATGACAAAATATATTTGGGAAAAACATGTTTATCATTGTGCTTAATTTCATAGTTTCGACAATATGCTGCGTTTTGTAAGTTTCACTGATACTTTTTCAAATACAGTAATCAACAGAAACTGTATGTAAGATACCAAATTATTTTTGCTAAGGACTAATCGTCTGCCTAGTAGAGATATCAATATTGTAACTATCGGATACAAAGTATCCGTTACTCGTCCGAATCCAAAATACGGGGTAGTCGACATTAAATGTACCCGGTACGAGGTATTTACACATTGATGGCGTCTGCGGCCAACCAAACTAAAACTACCAATGCCATACCGGTAGCGGTAGATACCTATTCGTCTCCACGAAATATATTTCGTCTTCATCGATGGCGTTCCGTTTCGGTACATTCGGTATCAATAGTAATGATGGACAAGAATGGGTGCGCGTACACAATTATAAATTATACATACATATACCCGAAATTAAACTGGATGATAAATACAAACGGAGCGCGCACAATTAGGAATGGAAGCCAAATTTGCACGTCGGGGATGCAATATTTTATTAATTAGGTATATGAAATATAAGTACACATTTTGTCGTTTATGAATATTGAATTGAATATAAATATTGTTTTTAATTTATAAATTAATTGGACACGATAATAAATACATAAAGAATAAATCAGGAAATTTGAAAATATTTATTCTTGGGCTTTAGGAACGGTTTTAAATTAAAATAAGAAAATATTTTATTAATATAATACACAAATATAATACAGAAAATTATAAAAGTGCCTATATACTCTCAATACTTAAAAACGATGAAAATAAGTAAATGAATATTACAACAAAATTAAAATTTATAGCAACGGGAACTTTTACGCTATTTTTCATTTCTTAACACTTGACAAAAAACTGATTACAGTTGAGAAAAATCAGTTTATTTACATGATTTGATTTGAGTCTGTTACGCTGTTCAGTACTAATCTGGCGAGCCACCGACTAGTATAGGTGTATTGGCAACTACGGGACGAAATCGATACTTTGTACCGGGTACAATGTAACGGGTACTTTTTTAAGAAATACAGGGTACCCTACATACTCGAAGATACCGATACTTGACATCATTACTGCCTAGTGGTTCATTCTATCGGGGGAGTCGAATAAAAGCCTTTAACGTTGATTTTGCCGCCCCCGTGGCCTGGAATGAGTCAAAAAAACCTCGATCCAAAAATGGTCGTTTTTCAAGTTTTTGAACTCGAAAAACGACCGGTTTTGGTTGGCAAAAACGCGGGTCAAGTTTCGTCTTCCGGTATTGGGGCGCTCGACTTTTTTGGTGTCAACAAATGTTATGATACTTGACTCGAGTGATTAAACGACAGTCCATTTTTGGATGCTCTATTTTGGGCCTTATCTGGGCATTCCAGAGCACGGGGGCTGCAAAATCAACGTTAAAGGCTTTTATACGACTCGCCCGATAGAATGAACAAATAGGGAGACGGTTAGTCGACAGGTCAAAATTTCGGGTCGCCCTCTTGGTCTAATAGGAAACTTTCACAAGTTACAGAGCTTATAGGTCAATGAAAAAGTGATGCTGACGTTTCGCCGGTCGTTCTGCCGGCTTCTTCAGAGCTCGTACAAAATTAGATTTCAAAGCAGTCAGTTCTCAGAACAAGCTCTGAAGATGCCCGCATGATCGGCAAAACGTCAATATCACTTTTGCCATTGATACATGAAAAGTCCAGAAGAATTGTACGTTTTTTTAAAACACTGTCCTGGTTTGGTATTTTTTGTAAATACAAGGTATTAAGTAATTAACTTAAATTTTCTTTTCAGTTATAATAAATACATTAATATGAAACCAATCTCTTAAGTTGTCCTACACTTAACCCCGGACTCTAGAATTCTGGGAAATTAGATGCCTTCAAAAAAACGCCCGGGCCATCGGCATTTCTATCAGCAAGCATATGTTATTTAAACTTTATATTTTCTCTCCTTGTAGAATTTTTCAGCCAAAATAAAGTGATTTAAAGTATTAAGAGCTTTGGACAGGTCCAAGAAAATGACACAGGCTACCTGACGACCGGCCAACGCCCCCAACATCATACTTATGAAATTAAAAAGTTCAGCGTATATGCTGCTTTACTTAAAAAAAAATAAAATCAGTGGACAGTAAAAACAAGATTTTCTTATCAATGTTATTTGCTGCTGAATTGTATAAAATAAGAAATAGTACAATAATATAAGTTTACCTTACGCAAGTATTTACTGTGACAGAAGATCCTTTTAAAAGATAGAATCCCCAATATTCCTTGGTATCGTCTTCAAGCTCTAAATGTCTTACCATTGAGATAGGTGTCAGACTATTCGATAATTTCGGTACATCGGACAACAGAAAAGCATTAAAAGTTGTGTTCGTTTTTATGCGTTGTCTCTGAAAATTTAAAAAAAAAAATATTTATACAATATTCTGTGCACCATATATCCAATAAGTTATGTAGTAAGTCACACATGCTTAAAATTAAATATAACAGCTATACGTGGGACAAACTGGTATATCAATATATGAAAGGCCAAAAGAAAATAAAAATTCAATTATACACAATCAAAAGAAAACGGGTTATGACGAGCAATGTATAGATTTCAATTACTTTTTCATTAATAAAGATACAAGACAATTCTACCACATCATGGCAGAAGTGGTAAAATATTCAATTACAAGGAAATCAAACCCAAAAAGACAATAAATATGTTACAAATGTAAAATTAGACTTCGGAAATACCTTTATCCTCCACAACGAAATAAATTTTGCACGGATGTAAAAGCTTACTTTTAGTGTTCCGTACGGAACACTTATGGGATCACTTCGGTGTCCGTCTGTTGGTGTGGCCATTCGAGTGGTGTTGTTTTGAAAACACCTACAAGTTTCAGGATTCATCCATTTTAAATATATATTTTTAAAAATAACCCTGATAAATTTTCGAAGAGATTTTCCGAGCCTGATTTAAAAAAAAAAAACCTATCCTAACTTAACCAAACGTAACCTAATCTAGCCTAACATAAAGTAAAATAATGAAAAATTAGAAAATGAAAAGTAATAGTCACTAAATCTAAAATCCTTAAATATAACCCAACATAACCTAATCTAATCTAACACGACTTAACTAAACCTGATCTAACCTAACCTAATCTGAACCTAGCCTAGCATTTACATGCAACATAATGACTATTGGAGAAAAATCTCTAAAAAAAGATAGATGGCGACCTTAATTGAAGGACGATCTCCGAAAAAAAGCTGGTGAGTTACTGAAACTAGATAGGAACCAACTAAAAATAGGTGTGGATCTACTAATAAGGTATTGTATCCCAGAGGTATGTCTACATAAAACGAGACTGTACAACGAAAACCTATTCGACAGTAAGACTTTATGGTCATTATGGACAACCAAATATGGATCCAGAAGAACACATCAACCAACTGGCACTGGACTTGTACAAACTCCTACAACGAATAAAACTGCTGGAGTAACTGGTATTAAGGAATGCGAGAAAATACAATAAACCCAGCGCGACTAATCTGAACAGCCCCCAAAAAGGAAATAAAAGCGAAGACGAAGATGAAGAACTCATAACTTTCATATTTGTAGGGCAAATTATCTTATTTTTATTAATAATTTAGATTAAATGGTCATAATTATCGATCATTAAGAGGAGCCGCTGAAGAATTCTCAATTATGCGCTGGAATTAACAATATTTTGACTAATAAAATGCCACGTAAGGCAAGCTTTATTAGTGATGGATAAGAAAAATGAAAGCTTCTTCCAGCATTTGCCTGTATTTTATTCTCTCTTGACATTGTCTCTTTTTTTTTGCTCTTTTTTAGTTAAAAATTATTATAAATTAATTTTTTTTCAATGTGGTAAAATAAAGAAATCATTTTTGAAAGTTGAACTGGTTGAACTTCCGCCTTCTTTTTTTTCCTTTTTATTGGCCTTAATCCAATATCGTCAGTGATTGCTCGCTACTTTCCATTCTTAGAAGAATTGCCAGCTCATCCCGAGTCTCGCCCTTAATCAAAGCTCAAAAACCGTTATTCGCCAACAGTTCAAAGATTTATAGTACTGTCCAAATTTCCCCAGAAAATCAAAGCGTTTATTTCGGGGCAAGACACTGTGAATCTCAGAGGAAAAGATAGTGGGAGCTCGAGTCACACAAGGCTTTCCTCTCTCTCCATTGTTGTTCAATATCTTTACAGCAGACATCCCTAAGGAGAACCACACCAACTTCACGTTATACGCTGACGATACTGCTATCACCGTAGCGTTAAGAAGATGTGATACAATAATAGACAGGTTCCAAGTTTACTTTAATAAATTGGTTTGATCATTGGCAGATCAAAGTAAACCCGACAATAACTCAAGCGATCTTCTTCAAGTCAAGAATGATTCCGCCGGTAGTATCGTATTCATAGTCATTCTTTGTGGTAGTCTTTAAGCATCGAATCAGGTCTAAGAATTTTTTTTAAATTATTTTAATATGTTAGATTATCGGCAACTGTCTTTACCTCAGAATTCTAAGAAATTTTAAGAGTAACATTTTAAAAATTGAATTTCATGGTAAAAGTACGTTAGAATAATAATAAAGATAAACTTTAGCCTTTCAGGCGAGAAATGCTCAACCGCAAACTTTTGACTGACCATGTAATTTAAACAGAATTGCCATATTGATATTTACATTTAGTAGTAGTCTTCATGTGACAAAAATTTATATAACTTCATTTCTTATTTAGAAGCAACAAAAATTTCTGTCAAAAGCAAAATATCGTCCTTTAGCTTGGCTATGAATAAAAGAAAAGATACTAAAAAAATTTGATGTATTCATTCAAGAACATGTATTAGCAACCTTATCGCTAAAGATAGAAGACATAATAATTTTGGTTCAAAAGACCTTTCTATAAAAAAAAACAACATGTTTTTTTTATTAATCATGTTTAAAACATTTATAGCTACCCCTAGTATTTCACATAAATTTTACGTTTTATTACTACCAATTTTATAACATGCCTTTAATCGTTAATTTGACGAATATATCATTTTATAACCCACTAAGTATATTATTGCCCAAAATCCTTCTAATCCATTTATCAAATTCACACATTTTTGCAAATAATGTTAACAACATTAAATAATTATGGCCATTTTTTTTTTTTCACAGGATTAAAGTCTTCTGAACTATGAAAAAATAAATAAAAATTAAACGTCACTTTTATTTTTGGCTGGTATTAAGCGATGATTCGTTAACCTACACAATTGAGATTTGAGTAAGGTATTACTTTGACAATAACATAGCCAGTGCATTAACAGATATCACAAAAAAATAATTTTTGACTTAACAAGAACTTTAAAGCTATGTCAAATACGCTCAACCTATCTTCACCATGATTGTAAATATAGGATAATAATGAGCTTCAACAAATGTGCATTTCTGTACCATTCTTTTAAACTAAGTTGGAAATGTCAGTCAATCATCGCTCCTGATGAAGCTAACATGGTTAGCGAAACGCGCGTCGAGTGCAAAAATAAAGTGTTTGGTGTAGTGGTGATATATACTGAGTAACATTCTTTTAAAGTTGAACAGATACAGTATGGACTGAAAAAGTTCATCTGAGCAAATCATCAGTCACAGTCACAGTTCAAAATATAACTGGTCTACTTTGTACAAATAGCTGTAGACTAGTTCTATTAGATATTAAATTAATTGACAGTAATGACAATAAAAAGGGAACACAGAATTTTCATTTACGAATGGAAGCATCTACAATCGTCTATTATTTTTTTTTATATTTTCTGACATCCGACAACACCAAACAAACGCTAACTTTGGCATTGATTAACGAAATGCCTTACTTGAATTTTTTATTTAGCAGTGTTTCGACTGAAGAATGCAGCTTTGCCAAAGTCACGCAGCTTTCTAGTCTTTGCCGTTTCGGAACGGTTCCAGTGTTCAAGGAGGGTATTTAGCAGTAATGTGTTAACCCCAAAAATGAAAATTATTAAATCTGTTAGCGTCCTATGGCCTGATAAAATGCATTAAATAATTTGACCAATTCTCCAGGATTTTTTTAGTGTTCAGTACGAAATACTTATAAGATTGCTTCGATGTCTGTCCGTCAGTCTGCCTGTCTGTCCGTCTTTCTGTCACACCCGATTTTTCTCACAAACTATTTGACATAGGAAGTTAAAATTTGGAATTGATGGCCTCATCAGAGTTTTGAAAGTTAAATTTTGACTTAAGGGGTTAGTTTTGGGGTGAAATCTGAAGTGAAAAAACATTTTTTTACGAGGTCATCGAGTGGGGAGTCAAATGAAAGCTTGTAAAAACACGAGTTCAAAAATGTATATGATGTAATACTTGCGCACACTTTTCTTTGTATTATTTTTAAACAATTGCCAAAAATCGCTATCACTTCCCTTATCTCGAAAAGTACTGATCAAAACATTTGGAAAAAATTCTGGAACATTCTCCACCGGATTTAGATTAAACGAATATTATCACTTTAATAGTTTATCTGGTATGTATAAAAATTAAAAAAAAATACAAGGTCATCAGTTTTCAGTAAAGGCCGGAAAAAAACTTTGTTAAAAACTTATTTGGAGTGTGTTTTGTGAAGTCACTGATCATTTTATACCTCGTAACAAAAATGTTTATCTTAAAAACAATTAACGTACGGAACACTAATTGCACAAGTCCGAATTGCACTAAGCCGGTTATTTTTGTTTATTAAACATTCGTGTTTCGCTAACCTATCTAGCATATTCTAGTTACAAGTATCTAAACGTACCAATACTCGTTAGTTCAGTCAGAAGGTATTATTTCCTATTCCTATTAGTACTCATGCTACCAGCTACAGTGCTTGCTGGAATATTACGGTTCTTTGGTCATTTAACTAGAAGCGAGTACAGGGAAAAATTAATTATCTAGCGAAAACCTGAGGACAGGAGAAAAGACAGATCTCCCATTCGTTGAATGAATACTGTGGAGAGCCTTTTGAATTCTAACGTGGAACACGCGGTAAGGGCCACAACCAATCGTTTAAAGTGACAGAATACCAACAGAAACGTTATAATAGAGTTGAGAATCCAGGCTAAGACATGATATTCATGGTTATTTGATTGATTTGATACGTCTGTAAAGATGTTCGATTGAGGATGGATGGATTAGCAAGTGCAAGTCTAGTAACTAATTTTTATTATTTCCAAACAGAATTATAACGGGTTTTATTAACTCACGAATAGTAAAAAATTGCGATAAAAAAGATAAAGACCTAATCTTTAAGAATTTATTATAATCAATAGTAATCATGACTGGAGCATAACTATTCCGTTCTAGAGAATCGAGAGAATGCGGTTTTGGTATTTAAGGTAATTTGACCTGGCCCCCTGTTTGACACGGTTCACTAAGAAGCAATTGTTTTATGGGAGGATGACATCTAGCGATAGTGTGTCGTTATTTAGTGGCACTACAGAGGAGTCCGTGTGTGAATGTACAATACGACGAGCCTATAGACTAGATTCAAGAGATACGAGGCTGGTTTGAAAAGTCCGTGCAAAAATAAAAACTACTTATGTGTTTGGGGTAAACCTTTTTTTTTTTTCGACGTAGTCTCCTTTTAGGCTTATACACTTCGTCCGACGATGTTCTAGTTTTGTTGATCCCTTCCGAATAATAGGATTTGTCCAAGTCTGCAAAATATCTATTAGTGTCTGCAATCATCTCCCCGTTTGAATAAAATCTTTGTCCCGCCAGCCATTTCTTCAAATTGGGGAACAAATAGTAGTCCGAGGGAGCCAAGTCTGGAGAATAGGGGGGATGTGAAACGAGTTGGAATCCTATTTCCATTAATTTTGCGACCACAACTGCTGAGGTGTGTGCTGGTGCGTTGTCGTGATGGAAAAGGACTTTCTTGTGGGCCAATCGAGGACGTTTTTTCTTGCAGCTCGGTTTTCAAACGGTCCAATAACGATGAATAATATTCACCTGTAATAGTTTTACCCTTTTCCAGATAGTCGATGAGGATTATCCCTTGCGAATCCCAAAAGACAGTCGCCATAACCTTTCCGGCCGAAGGAACGGTCATCGCCTTTTTTGGTGCAGATTCCCCCTTGGTAACCCATTGTTTAGATTGTTGTTTGGTCTCAGGAGTATAGTAATGTATCCATGTTTCATCCACAGTGACGAAACGACGCTTAAAGTCCTCCGGATTCTTCTGGAATAGCTGCAAACCATCCTTGCAACACTTCACACGATTCCGTTTTGGTCAAGCGTGAGCAATCGCGGCACCCATCTTGCGGATAGCTTTCTCATGTCCAAATGTTTATGCAAAATATTATGTACCCGTTTCAGTCGAGATGCCCACAGCACTAGCAATCTCACGCAGCTTAACTCTTCTGTCATCCATCACCATATCATGGATTTGATCAATGATTTCTGGAGTCGTAACCTCCACAGGCCGTCCAGAACGTTCAGCGTCACTTGTGCCCATATGGCCAGTCCGAAAATTTTGAAACCACTTATAAACTGTTCTAATCGAAGGTGCAGAGTCACCATAATGTTTATCAAGCTTCTCTTTAGTCTCCTGAGGCGTTTTGCCTTTCATAAAGTAATGTTTAATCACCACACGAAATTCTTTTTCGTCCATTTCTTGAAAATCACTCGACTTCCTTGATTCACACGAATGCCAAACACAAAGAAATAGACCAATATGGCTGAAACTTGGTGTGCGTTCATTCAAGAGATGCTACTAACTGAACGTGACCTCGATACGTGCCGGTGGTGCCATCTCTCGGACTTTGCACGGACTTTTCAAACCAGCCTCGTACTCATTAATACGCTCCTAAAGCCATAATAAAACTCTTATAAAGATAAGATTATGAAGCACGGAATTTATCCAAATCTAGTTGAATAAATTCCAAGAATCAGGATCCAGAATATGGGTAAAATTATAGGTTCCCAATTTCTTATCCCAAATCAATTTGTTTTAATATTTGCGCGTCCCTATTTCTAATTTATCTTCTATAAAAAAAACCAAATTATTATTTGCTTCCCCTAGTATATTGTTTAAATTAGACTTTTTATCTAAAATGTTTTATTGATGAATATATTCCTTTATATAATGCGCTGAAAAAGAAAAAACATTTTGTTATGAGTGCAAAAATGTTATTATTATACAAAACATTTTACAATCTTTATACCTTAAGCTTTAATAAAAGTATAAAATTTGCAGAAGATATTTAAATTATACAACTTAAAATGTGAAAAAAAAATTAAATGCGTACTTAGTAGGTTAAGTACTTGACAAATAATTTACTATCACGTATTTAAATAATGGTACTACACCTTCAAGAAAATTTGCCATAACTTATATAATGCAGCAGATACAGCATTACTATTCATTACAATGGTTTAACAAATTTCTTTTAACAGTTTTTAAATAGTTTTTAATTATATAGCAAACCTTAATATATTAGATAAACTGCCATCCTTTATAGTATTATCTCCCAATATTATAAATACGAGTATATTAAAACCCCGAGAGCATGTTATTGGTGAGGTGCTATTTGGACCAGAAAATAGTGACGACAGACCCCGTTTTCCTTGCTTTCAAGTGAAATACATATCTAAAGTCTGGACTGGAAGGATCTGACGCTTTCACCAACCAAGAACATACTCCGATGGCATGTTATTGATGAGGTGCCACTTGGACCAGAAAATACTGAGAACAGAGACACTATTGTCCTTGTTTTCAAGTGAGATACATATCTAAAGTCAGACTGAATGGTTCTGTCGCTGTCACCAACCAAGAATATACTTCCCAGCAATGACACGAAGAAGTTTATAAATAGTAGGCTGATCCTCGTCCAAGTTAGTAGTAAGCGGGGAGTGTAGAAGAAAAGTACCATCTGTCATGTGGTTAAGACTTCACGTTAACCTATCTAACTGACATTACCAACACGTTTGATTGCAAAAAGAATGAATATCTCTGATCTATTTGCCTACCTATAAACCTCCCGAAACCATACCATACCATTGCCACTCTCACTTTTGCAACGTTAACATGTTCAGTTTAGTTTGCGCCAAGACCAACCTACATGTATCACGATCTCTGTGATGATGCCAGATATTTAGGAAAGTAATGATGGTAGTATTCCTTGAGCAGCGACTTCATTCCGGTTTCTCCCAGACCTGATTATCCCACAGCATGCAGACATAGATAATGCGATTAAGTACCAAAAAGTCATTATTGGAGTAACAAATAGATATTACACAAACATTCTTACTTGTTGTAAGTTCATTTTAGGATTGATTTAAGATTAATTCTGTACGTTACTACACAACTTCTGAGTAATATAAAAGAAATGTATCTCTACTTTCAAAATTAAATTTAAAAATTGCACTTCTCGATCTTTATTTTAAACTTTCTTCCAAGTAAAACAGCTGAAAACGGACCAAATCCATATTTCAGCAGTCGACCCACTGTTCTCTTATTTATCAATCTATCCTGAGACGCGTTTCACAGTATCACGGAGTGAATCACTCGAAAAATCGCGATGCTTGCGGTGTAGCCTAAGACCTACGGGAGAAAAAGTGGCGTGGGCAGTACCAACTTGCCTCTTTGACGGGTTTATCTGGCACAGAAACTATTCACCTTTGAGACATTTTGGGCCGTCGCTATTGGCCCTTTATCCAATAAGGCCCAATTCGAATATACCACTTTTAGCGTGAACGGTAGCACCGTAGGAGTGGTATAGTATCATTAGCCAGTTCAGTAGGACTTGCGCTCAATGACTGACAGGAGTGGATATTGGCCCGGGGACCTTTTTTTTCTTGACTCCAAAGATTTCGTGAATGGTAACAGCTCAAATTTTGTTTCACTTATTTCGTTTTGCCGAGAATATAGCAGAAATAAGGTTGACAGGAGTCGCCCGTGAGTGTTTTCTCTGAAATCGGCTCTTTAGGGGCATTTTTTGACCCTGGCCTTTTCTTTTTGCTATATTCTCGTCAAAACGAAATAAATGAAACAAAAATTGAGCTGCTACCATTCACGCCATTTTTGGCATGGCATATTCGAATTGGGCCTTATTGGATAATGGGACAGTAGCGAAGCCCAAAATATCTAAAAAGTGAACAGTTTCTGTGTCAGATGAACCTGTCAAAGGGGCATGTTGCTACTGTCCACGCCACTTTTTTTCCCGTAGGTCTTGGTCCAGTGAGTGTTGGCTGTGTTTACCAACCACTCTCTCGGCTTGTAGCTGCAGTCAGCCTCCAATGAAGTACTAGGTAAACGTTTAAAATTCGTTGTATCTTACCATTATGTTCCATAAGTACCTGGACAAGTACTAGAAATTCTGTTCTCTTGTTTGTCGATCCCAGCCCGACTGATGAGCCCGTGATACGGCGAAACGCATAACAGGATGGATTGACAAATAAGAGAACAGTGGGTAGACTGCTGAAATATGGACTTGGTCCGTTTTCAGTTGTTTTATATTAAACCACATACACCTGAGATGGATCCCTCGAAAAATCGCGCTACCTGCGGTGAGTGTTGCCAATTACTCTGTCGGCTTGCGATTGCAGTCAGCCTCCGACGGAGTACTAGGTATGCGTTTCACATCAATACATATTATAAAACGAAGTTCCCCGCCACGTTTGGCTGTCTATCTCTCTGTCTGTCTGTCTGTCTGTCTGTCTGTCTGAACGCGATTTTCTCAGTAACTACTCAACGGATTTTATTTTAGTTTTCACTAAGGTATAGAGTGTTTCACGAGAAAAGTTTAGGTGTATAATTTGTGGATATTTTTTTCTAAAATAATCAACCTATGACGATGAATGTCGGATGAAGTCGGAAAAAAGTCAATCGTCGAAGAGATATTGTCTCGTACGCTGCGTAAATACTTAGAGACATATGAAAACAATGAAAGGCAATATTGTTCGCCCCAAATAGTTCTGCAAAAAAGTCCGCGACAGCTTAAGTGTATCTATAGAGGTTAACCCAAAATATTAAAAATGGTCGTGTTAAAATACTTCAACTAAAGAGTAATTTAGGTAGGAAAATATAAATCCTTATTAACCTAAATATATTCTTTGTATTGTGCATTTAACGAAGATAAAAACTGTCTTTAAATTGTAACATTTGGATGAATATTTTAGATTTTGCAAGGGTGTTTTTGAACTCGCGCCGCCCACAAACTCATTTTAAAAGTAGGGGGTCCTGTAATATTGCTAGGTAATTTAAATCCAGCAAGATTATGATGTTCTGTGGCAAAACCCCATGTATTTTCTTATAGCCCAGAAATCTGCATTTTTGATGCCATTTTTGGGCCCAGTCGAGTGTTGTGCGCATGCGCAGGGGTGAGACATTTCTGCCTGAAGAAGTAGTTTTTCGGCTGTCTAGGGTACTGTTAGTGTGTAATGGAGTTAGGTTAGATGTCAAAAGGGCGTTATGAGACAGTATTGCCAACTCTATATGAAGTAGTATTTTTTCTCCCTCGTTGTCGAGGTGTGTGGGTGTGATGTTGGTTGTAGGTCATAGTGGGTATGCTAGACTCGGTTAAAAAGTCTTTATTATGACGATGAGGTTTATTGTTAGAATTGTCTTGGTTATTTCTAATGTGTAATGGCGATAGGTTAGATGTGAAAAAGGCGTTAGAGAAGTTAGTAGTTTTTTATTGATAAAAACTTGGGCAAAAAGGCATTAGAGAGGGTTACTGGTTGATTTTTTGATAAAAATATTATTAAAAAGGCATTAGAAGAGGGTTGATATGTGCATGTGTAGATGTGAAAAACGCAATAATGAAGTTAGTGAAGTTGTTTTGTTGTTATAAAGTTGATGAAAGAGGCCTAATATGAGGTATTATTTGTTAAAAAAGAGTGTCAAAAAGATCTAATATCGGTTGTTTTTTGTTAAAAAGTAGTTGGGAAAGGCCTTATATGAGGGTAGAAGAGGGTACGATCGTCAGATCAAATGTGTGTTATGTGTTTTTTTTGTTTAAAAAGATGTTAAAAAAGGAATTATATGGGGGTAGAAGAGAGATGGTTTAGGGTAGAAAAGGGTAAGCCAAAAAGCCCTTAATATGACAATGAGGAGTCGGCTGACTAAAAAGATATTGAGAGGTATGCTAAAAATATTTTTTTATGAGGGTAATTTGCCCTCATTTTGGATGACATTAACTATCAATACATAGTATAAAACAAAGTCTCACGCTACGTCTGTATGCTTATTTGTCGATTTTCTCAGTAACCACTAACCGGTTTTCACTGATGGATAGAATGTTTCACGAAGACTGTTTGTTCTGGTACCCGGGGAAGTGACACTTAATGTGGTGTATAAAGAAAGATTTTAAACTATCTTAAAAACTATTTTAAACTTGCTATTTTTGTCTACGCTAAATTCTAATGAAGAGTTAAACAGTAACATAACAGCTCCCGCGTGAAGCCGGGACGGGTCCCTAGTTTGGTATAATTCGTTGTATCTTACCATTATGTTTCTTCTACAAAGGTTTCTTTGCTGAGATTTACCTGAGTCAAAAATAAAAACCACCTGAAGAATTAGAAATGTTACGTTTAATGACAGTATGATCGGGTCTGGGGGCCAAGTTATTGATCATTTCGATGAATCTGACTCTTAGTGTTTAAAAAACAATGGAATAAAATATTTCGACATAAAAAAATTACGCCATATTTGAGAATAACGACAGGTTTGAATATATTTTACGACCTAAACCTTAATAAATACCAATTCTTAACTAAAATAATTATTATTATTTTTAACCTTACCTGACACCATGTCGTAGACACTCTATTATCAATCATTCGCATATCGGACATTGCCAGCGGGTATAACTGTGCACCATACACGTTATACCTCAAGTATAAAGGGACCCCTAATACAAGGCTTGGGACTACAACTCCAAGGAGACATAATCGGACAACCCTAAGGGGTCCCTTTAGATTTTTCGGTTGTCTTCTTTCGTAAGCTCCAAATGTTTGTAATGGTATTTCTGAAACAAATATCATATTTATTTAATATACGTAAATTTAACCACAATACTTTATTTATTGTTAAATTTGAAATTTAATTTGTTGCTATTAAATGAAATTTTAATATATGAGAAATTCAGTATTTTACTTAGGTTTTTTGATAGAAATAGCCCAAAGAGAAGAAAAATCAAGCGAATTATTCCTATAAAGAATTTAAAATACTATCGTAGATACATATGGTATATAAAGAATGAAATGAAAGTCTTATGTCGCATGTACTAAAGATCTTCCTCCGAATAATTCATACATATATATATATATATATATATATATATATATATATATATATATATATATATATATATATATATATATATAATAAAGAAAGAAAGCAAAAAGTTGCCGTATCTACCAAAATTATTAAAAATACAATCTTAATTGGGGAACTCGGCAAATTAGGGCGTGATAGGAGATCACACAATTTTCATTAAGCCGCCAATATTTCGGTCCTGGATTGGGACCTTCTTCAGGCCAGAAATGAGAAGTGCAAAGATTTCGTTAGCCTGAATGGCCGTAGGTTATACATAAAAAAGTTGTTACATATAAAAGTTGGTTAATCCATAAAATATACAAAATACACATTAAAACACTGTAGACAAATTTCTAAAAAACAAATTTAACACATGGATGTAATTGGGAACCTTGGATGTTGAGAACATCGTTAGTTATTTCACTTGTGACCACTACATATACCAAGTTAGCTAGGATGACCTGTAGAAGGAATTTTCTATTAAAATGTCGCTCAACGGGACTTGTCCCTAACCATATTGTTAAGAACTTTGGATGTATGAACAATCTGATGTCCGACAGACCCAATGACAACAACAGGAAACAGGTTCCTAAATGACGATGGCCATATGTAGTGGTCACAAGTGAAATAACTAACGATGTTCTCAACATCCAAGGTTCCCAATTACATCCATGTGTTACATTTGTTTTTTAGAAATTTGTCTACAGTGTTTTAATGTGTATTTTGTATATTTTATGGATTAACCAACTTTTATATGTAACAACTTTTTTATGTATAACCTACGGCCATTCAGGCTAACGAAATCTTTGCACTTCTCATTTCTGCCCTGAAGAAGGTCCCAATCCAGGACCGAAATATTGGCGGCTTAATGAAAATTGTGTGATCTCCTATCACGCCCTAATTTGCCGAGTTCCCCAATTAAGATTGTATTTATATATATATATATATATATATATATATATATATATATATATATATATATATATATATATATATATATGTATATATATATATATATACATATATATATGTATATATATATATATATATATATATATATATATATATATATATATATATATATAGAAAATGTGATTCTCAGGTGAACGATGCACAATTTGATTTCAGAAATGGTTTTGGCACTTTTCGCTCTTAATGTTCTAACATAACGTTGTAGGGACGTAAACGTAAATGTGTTTGTGTGTTTCATTAGCTATCGTAAGGGCTTTGATGCTAAAACAATAGAGATGCTATGTGCCTCGGGTGTCGACCGCCAAGAGATCAACATCATGTCCGGTTTTGTGTTGGCATCAGACATCGAAAGTAAAAATCGAACAAAATCAGAGGACGCTTCTCTCAAGAACGACAGGGATGTATTTTATCTCCTCTATTCGGAGGCTGTTTTCAAAGATGCTCTAGCCCAGATTACAACGGGAATTAAAGTGAATGGTATCATGATTAACAACCTAAGATATACAGACGGCACCGTTATTGTGGTTGATAATTTACTCGATCTGCAGAGTATAATAAATCGTCGGAGTGAGCAATTTGGACTACATATAAATATAACAAAGACCAAGCTGGTTGTGTTTTCAAAATTACACGTTGATGCGAATCTTATTGTTAATAGACAGAGAATTTGGCAGGTTTTGTCTTTGAAATTCCTGGGAACTCAGGCCATGGGACCTTGGAGAACATGAAAAATCTTTTCACTAGATCTGACCTTAGTCTAAAACTCATGTACTCCTATATGGATGTGATGGCTGGACTCTTGAGCCCAGAGAAATGACTCGAAACTTTCGAAATGTATGATTATAGAAGGATTCTACGGATATTATAGATGGATGGAGTAACAAGTGCTAAAGTACTTAGGCGAATGAACAAATCCATAGAACGGCTGTTGATTATAAAGGAAAGAAAAACTAGTTATATCGGTCATATAATGAGGAGAGCAAAGTATGACTTGCTGAAAGTGGTCATCGAAGGCAAAATACAAGGAAGAAAATCGGTTGGAAGACATCAAAATTCCTGGTTAACACACATCCTACTAAATTGCTCATCAATACATATTTTTAAAGCTGCAGTTTCCAGGACTGTTTGGATCGCCAATTTTCGTCAGGAGACGGCGAATTAAAAAATATACAAAACTCAAATCAAAATAATCAGTAAAAGAGGGCCACGAAGGCGCCGCATCTCCTGGTTAAAAAGCTTACAGCAATGGACAAATAAGACATGTACTGATCTATTTAGAGCGGTAATAGATAAAATCAGACGGGCAAATGTGATCGCCAGTGTCCTCAGAGATATATAGGTAGACTTTAATTTCTTATTTCATGGTAGGTCGTACATGTCCCTAGACATTTCCATAGTACAGAATTCACTACTTTTTAATTTAAAATTTAAAATGTTTTATAACAAGGATGTTCCGACTTCTGTGTCAGTTACTCAAGACCCTTCATAAGCGGCCTACCAGCGACTTTCATATTCATTCTACTCAATAATTAATAGTGATGAAGTAAAGAAGATCAGAGCTAATTTTCTGTAATGGGAAAGCGAATTTGGCAGTGGCCTCTACTGGTAGAAAGTGTTCTCTATCA
Organism: Pachyrhynchus sulphureomaculatus; assembly: GCA_019049505.1. Lineage (NCBI taxonomy): Eukaryota > Metazoa > Arthropoda > Insecta > Coleoptera > Curculionidae > Pachyrhynchus > Pachyrhynchus sulphureomaculatus. Next base: position 204,628,659 of record CM032446.1, read on the forward strand.
ACGCAATAGCAAAATTATATTGAGTTAATTCTTATTTATAAAAGTTTTCTAATTGAGTAAAACTAATTAGTTCACGCCCAATTAATATATTTATTTAATATTTAATGAGCGTAAACATGATATACATGCTATAAGAACTTATATCACTTTGACGTCATTGACCAATGCTAAATTTGCTGCATCCTATAATACTGCTAAAACCAAACAACAAAATAGTTAACACTAGATGGTTTTTCTAATGTCACAAAATCAGAGACCTTTAACCAGTTTATATTTATATAATACTAGCCGTGCCCGCGGCTCCGCTCGCGTGCACTTGATTCACCTTTAACGTCACTGCTTATTCGTTATGTTTATATTATTATATAGCTCAAGGGGCCTTAGAGGCTCATGGGTTGGTTGCATACTTGTCTCCACTCCTTTCTTGTCCACTCTCTGTTATTGTTACTCCTAGATAATTAAATTTGTCTACTTTTTCAGACATATATTTTTACCCTAAGTTGTTTATTATATCTAAACTTTTGTTGTTTTTATTATCCTTCCTCCTTGTAATCCTGCTTATTCGTTATGTTTATATTATTATATAGCTCAAGGGGCCTTAGAGGCTCATGGCTTGGTTGCATACTTGTCTCCACTCCTTTCTTGTCCACTCTCTGTTATTGTTACTCCTAGATAATTAAATTTGTCTACTTTTTCAGACATATATCTTTACCCTAAGTTGTTTATTATATCTAAACTTTTGTTGTTTTTATTATCCTTCCTCCTTGTAATTTCCATGTATTTTGTTTTTTCCTCATTTATCTTTAGTCCTCTCATCCTTCCCCTTTCTTCTATCCTACTTATGGCTTTTTTGCAATCATCCGTATAGGCCAAGCATTGGCAGGTTTGTTGGTATATCGTTCCATTTGTTTTTATTTCTGACTCCCGGATTATCTTTTCTAGTACCAAATTAAATAAACATGTCGACACTGGTTCCCCCGTCTTAATCGTCTCTTCACCTTAAACTTGTCTGATACTTTGCCCTCAACCAACACTCTATTTTCTGTGTCATTCACCATGCGAATCAATTTATTTGGAATTTTTAGTTCTTCCATTATCTTGTAGAGTCCTTCTCTATTTACAGAGTCATATGCTTCTCTGAAATCCACAAAGACCAAGTGTAGTGCCAAATTTTGTTCTAAGTTAATATCTTAGATTTGCTTAATCGAAAATATCTGGTCTGTAACCGATCTATTTTTCCTGAATCCACACTGGTACTCTTCCAGAATAGACTCGGCTTTCTCTGCTAGTCTGTTTTTGATAGTCAACACTACTATCTTATACACGACATCCAGTAAGGCTATTGGTCTATAATTAGCACATATAGTTTTTTCTCCTTTTTTGTATATTGTACAAATGAGCGACTCTCTCCAGCTCACTGGCATCTTTTCTGTTTCCTATATTTCTTGCACCAACCGGCATATTTCATTTTCCAGATCTACTCCTTCAGCTTTTATCAGTTTTACAATTTCCACCCGGGGCCTTATTTTTTTTGGGTTCTGAGTATTTCTCTTATTTCTTCTTTGCAGGGTTTATTTGTTCCCTCCTCCCCTTCAGTTAATTTTGCTTCCTATTTCTCATTCAACTCATTTTCATCTCCATTTAGTGTTTCTTTAAAGTATTCCCTCCATCTATTCAGTCTTTCTGCGAAGCTTACTGCTAAACTTCCATCTTTTTTCCTACATATTAGCATTTTGTCTGTATTTATCCCCTTTTTTTAAAAAAAAAAAACACGTAAATCGGATAGGTGGTTCTTGAGTTCTAAGTGCAGTAATGGATATACAGACAGACAGAGAGACGTTACGTTTTATATATATTACAGATTTTTTTGACATATATTAAATTGAGAATTAAAAAAAATCACGTAAATCGGATGAGTGGTTCTCGAATGATAAGCACACTCACGGACAGACAGACAGAGAGACGTTGCGTTTTATATATATATATATATATATATATATATATTATATAGACTATTATTATTATTATTATCATATAACCTGGTCAGAGAACATATGTATGACTTTAAAAAATCACGTAAATCGGATAAGTGGTTCTCGAGGGATAAGCGCACTAACGGACAGACAGGCAGACAGAGAGACGTTGTATTTCAGATATTTTATAGATATAGATTATTATTATTACTATATAACTTGGCCAAAGAATATATGTATGAATTTAAAAAAAGACACGTAAATCGGATAAGTGGTTCTCGCCTGATAAACGCACTAATGGACAGACAGAGAGACATTGCATTTTATACATATTATAGATTATAGATTATAGATATTCTCTGCTACATAATATTGTTCCAAATTTAATGGTTTAGGCTGTGTACTGCAAGGGAACGCGCTAACGGCAAACTTTTTTCCGACTTCATTCACTATTATCGTCACTGCTCATTCCCTATGCTACCTATCGTAATAAAATATAGCCTATAACCTGGCCAGAGAACATATGTATGTTTTAAAAAAAAAAGTACGTAAATCGGATAAGTGGTTCTCCAGTGATAAGCGCACTAACCGACAGACAGACAGACAGACAGAGAGACGTTGCATTTTATATATATTATAAATTTATCATTTTAAAATGAAGAGTCCAGATTTATTTAATGCAGCTTTATCATATGTAAAAATGTATAATTTCTGGGAAAATTATACTTCTCGGAGGAAAAGGCAGAAGAAAGCTAAAGTCCTCCATTGTCTCCACTATTGTTAAAAATATAGATGGCCGAAATCCCAAAGGCAGATCTTATATGTAAATGCCACAGCCATTACAACTGCGTCAAAAAGCCATAGAATAATACCTTGGCCTTATGAAAAGTTCTCGGCCTGGCACACAGATGGCGTCAGAAACTGTGAAACCATAATTGTATTGGAAAGTTCCATCCTTTATATAAACATATGTAAAATTTTATTTGGATCCGTCAATTGATGACGTGTCATTGATGTTTCTAAAATGGAACAAATTTAATATCGTTCAGTGATTATATTCTTTGTTTTGGATGATTTAACACCAACAAAAATTCATCCGAAATTATTAAAAGTGTATAAAGATGCATCAACTTCACTTTGCACTGTGAAAAATGGGCTGCTCTTTTCAAATCTGATCGTACAATCCTCGAAGATGATCTACGCCAAGGTCGTCCAATAACTACTACAACACCACAAATCATTCAACAAGTCCATGATATGGTGTTAGATGATCAACGAATGAAAGTGTGTGAAATGGCTGAAGCTATAGGCATCTCAAAAGAAAGAATTGGAAACTGTTGATGAAACTTGGATTCACCATTATACACCAGAGCGAAAAGAACAGTCGAAACAATGGATTCAAGCCGGTATAAATGCATTAAAGAAGGCAAAGACGGTTCCATCAGCAAGGAAGGTTATGGCAACAGTTTTTTGGGATTACGAAGGTGTTTTGTTGATCAATTTTCTTCAAAAAGATAAAATTAACTCTGAAAATTATTGTAACCTTTTGAATCGGTTAGATGTAAAAATTCGTGAGAAAAGACCTGCTTTAAAGAAGAAAAGAATCATTTTTCATCAAGACAATGCACGAATTCACACAAATGTTTTGACGATGGCAAAATTCAACGAATTAAAGTATGAATTGCGAGCCAATCCAGCGTATCCACCAGTTTTGGCTCCCTCTAACTATTAGCTGTTTCTAAACCTGAAAAAATTCCTGGCTGGAAAGCATTTTACATGAAATGACAAAGCTATTGCAGCCGTGGATGGATATTTTGCAGACCTTCCGAAATCACACTTTAATGAGGATATTGAATTATTGGAAAAACGTTGGAATAAATGTATTAAAATTTCAAGAGACTATATTGAAAAATAAAACATTTTTCACGTCAAAAAAAATTTTCTTTCATTGTTAGGCCGAGAACGTTTCAGACCGCCCACATAATTACTAGCCTCCAGATACCACTCAATAAAATATCGAATTGGTATGACCATTGAAGGACCCGTGTCAATCTGACAACGACTCAAGCAATTTTCTTTACCAAATCAGATAGGTATAATTCTTACGAAACCAGAGTGGCTAAGAAGCGACAAGCATCTTAGAATCTCTTACGAGAAAAGGCTGGTACAGAGGGACCAGCGACAGCTAAAGCCACAACTATGACCAGTAACACCGGGATCTGGACATTCAGACTGTAAAACTTCAATAGTAGGTTACAACAGTACTTCTTAAAGAGGGTGGCATGCAAATCTAGCGATCCAGCTAGTCTTCAGGCCGGATCAAGATACAAAGAGCAGGCACATATTACCTAGTGATCCCGTACCAAACACCTGGGGGAGAAAATAGGCCACTTCTTGACGCAGTAATATCTGAACTAGGACAACAATAATAGCCAAGGGAAGAGTATTCAAAGGGCGGTACGTTACTAAAAAGACAGAAAATGCATTTTATTGTAAGATTTTTAGAGTCGTAATGAGGCAATAAGTTATACAAGTAAGTCCTGCATTGTCAGAGCTTTTTGTAAAATCGGCTTAATTGTTCAGAGCTTCGCTAAAAGCGCCTCTGATTTCATGGAACTCCGAGTAGACTTTTTATTTTCTTTTATATTTTCATTCTTTTAATTAATTGATTATTTACTTAGCTGACACTTGAACAAAAGTAAAACACACTTTGTAGATTTTGCCAATAGAGATCAAGAAAACTTTAAATTAATGTTATTTGAGATATCACCGGAATTTTTGAAAATCTCGCCACATTCCAGTTTACTCGGAGTATCTCTATTTCCTTCCTGCTGGAAATGTGCCACAGTTCAGCCGATATCTAAAAAAGGCAAGAAAAGCTCGCCAAATAACTACCGATCAGACGCACTGCTTTCAATAATATCGAAAGTCTTGGAATAAGCTCTCAATCAGCATCTTCTACAATATCTTGAAGGATTATTAGCGACCATCAATATGGCTTTCGTAAACATAGGTCAACAGGAGATCTTCTAACTTATATAACACATGTTTGGAATAACGCAATTGAACACTTTGGAGAATCTCGGCGGTTGCTCTTGATATATCCAAGGCATTCGACCGTGTTTGGCACGATGGATTGTTGGCTAAGCTACGCTCTTCTGGTATGTCTGAAAAGTTCTGTTTGTGGCTCTCATGTTTCCTCAAGGAGCGTTCTTTACGAGTGGCAGTCGACGGATTTATTTCTAACACCTTCACTATCAACGCCGGTGTGCCCCAGGGCTCCATACTGTCTCCTACTCTCTTTCTCATTTACATTAACGATCTGCTGGAAAAAACCGGGAATCCAATCTACAGCTTTGCAGATGACAGTACGCTTCATTCATTTTGAACGCTTGAACATCGACTACTCAGTCAAACGTTCGCAGACAGTAGGAAGTCATTCAACTTAATAAAGACCTGAAAGAAATTCTGTCTTGTGGTGACAATAATCAAGTAAAATTTAACGCTACAAAAACCCAGGCGGAAGTTTTTTCTAAAAAAGTTAACGTTGCTGAACCCGACATATGTTAGTTACGTCGAGGCACTCCATTCTTGTAGCATCGTCACTCCACTTATTGGGCGTTAAATTGGAAGCAAATATGTTGTGGCATGAACATGTTGCAAGCATAGCAAAGAGAGCTTCTCGAAAGCTAGGAATATTATTTCCAACTAAAAACCTTTACACTCCACAACAACTGTTAATTCTGTAAAAAGGCTAACTATGGAATAGTGCTCCCATATTTGGGTGTCTGCTCCCAAATATACACTGCAGTTGTTGGATTCTATTCAGAGAAGAGCTGTTTCTCCTGATTGGAAACCCGGAAGTGGCCGGCGGCCTTGATTCGTTGAAGCATCGAAGAACGGTTGGCGACTTGAGTCTATTCTACAAGTATTTTCATGGAATGCGTTCGATGGATGTAGCCTGCTTAATTCCTTCCAGAGCAGTGCATACACGTCGCGCTAATACTTCACATCCGTATGAGGTATAGCTTGTTTCAGGCAGTCTTATATGGAAAACCTCATCGATTTGGAATAGTTTGCCCAGGACTGTGTTTTCCATCGAGTACAATTTACACCGATTCAAGACCAATGTAAATCGCTTTTTCCGCAGACGTGTCGCTTCTATAGGGCTTCAGAGATTTCCCTACAGCACGTGTGCTAGACCTATAAAAAAAATCTCTTAACTATAATTTACAACTGAGGAATTATATAGTATATTGCGAAGCAATTCTTTAGCTATGCGAGTTTTCCTCTTCTTAACTCCGTTTGATGAAAATTTCCACTACCGCCTGATCGATGTACTTTTAAATGGTGAAGGGGGTTAGTATTAATGTACTTTGAGTCTTCTTATTTCAAAAATATTATTGTAATAATTTTTTATCGAGCATATTGTCGTGATTATTTTAACAACATTAAACAATAGTGGGAATTTATATCTTTAAGATGTTTGTCTGTGTTTATAAAGATAAGCCCATTTTTTTAAACAAATCGTCTCACAAATATCATACGAGAAATATGAAATCAAGAAATGTATTGTATAATATATGTATATCTTATAACACTTAGACGATAACCTTAGAAACCGGTTAAATGTAAATATTTTTAAAACTAAAACTCATTTAATTAGTAAAGATTGTTAACACGTTCCTATTTTTTAGTTCATATTTTACTAGCTGTGCCCGCGGTTCCGCTCGCGTAGCCTTGATTCAGTATTATCGTCACTGATTATTCCTTATGTTACCTGACATAACATAGAATATATGTATTTTATAGAAAAACATGTAAATCAGATAAGTGGTTCTTGAGTGCTAAGCGCACTAACGAACAGCCAGACAGAGATACGTTGCGTTATATACATATTATAGATTTTTTTGATAAATATAAGGTTAAAATTTAAAAAAAAAAAAAAAACGTAAATCGGATAAGTAATAAGCCTCGAATGATAAGCGCACTAACGAACAGACAGACTGACAGATAGAGAGACGGTGCATTTTATATATCGTATTCTTTATTACATGATATTGTTCCATATTTAACGGTTTGGGCAGCGTATTACAAGAGAGTGCGCTAGCGGCAAACTGTTTCCCGGCTTGATTCACTATTATCGCCACTGCTTACTACTTATATTATCTAACGTAATAAAATATTTTCTATAACCTGCTCAGAGAACATATCACACGTAAATCGGATAAGTGGTTCTAGAGTGATAAGCGCACTAACGGATAGACATAGAGACAGACAAACATACAGAAAGACGTTGCATTTTATATATATTATAGATAATCGATTATTATTATATACCTGGAAAGAGAACATATGTAACAATAAAAAAAAACACGTAAATCAGATAAGTGGTTTTTGAGTGATAAGGGCACTAATGAAGAAACAGTCAGAGAGACGTTGCATTTTATATATATTATATTCTTTGCTGCATGATATTGTTCTATATTTAATGGTTTAGGCAGTGCATTGCAAGAGAACGCGCCAGCGGCAAACTTTTTTCCGAGTTGATTCACTATTATCGTCACTGCTTATTATGTTACCTAATGTAATAAAATATATCCTATGTTACCTAATGTAATAAAATATATCCTATGTTACCTAACGTAATAAAATATATCCTATAACCTGTCCAAAGGACATATGTATGTTTAAAAAAAAAGCACCTAAATAGGATAAGTGTTCTCGAGTGATAAGCGCACTAACGGACAGACAGACAGAAAAAACGTTGCATTTTATATATATTAGAGAAAATTATAGATAGCCTGGACAGAGAACAAATGTATGAATTGGAAAAAAAAACCGCAAATCGGATAGATTACCTGGCCTGAGAACAAATGTATGGATTAAAAAAAAAACACGTAAATCGGATAAGTGGTTCCCCTAGTAATAAGCGCACTAACGGACAAACTGACAGACAGACAGAGAGACGTTGCATTATATATATTATAGAAGATTATAGGCCAGAAAACAAATGTATGACTTAAAAAAAAAAACACGTAAATCGGATAAGTGGTTTTCAAGTCATAAGCGCACTAACGGACAGTCAGACAGAGAGACGTTGCAGTTTATATATATTGTATTCTTTGCTACATAATATTGTCATATTTAATGGTTTAGGTAGTGGATTGCAAGAGAACTGCTTATTCCTTATGTTACCTAACGTAATAAAATATAGCCTATAACCTGACCAGAGATCATATGTATGTTTAAAAAAAAAAGGTACATAAATCGGAAAAGTGGTTCTCCAGTGATAAGCGCACTAACGGATAGACAGACAGACAGACAGAGAGACGTTGCATTTTATATATATATATATATATATATATATATATATATATATATATATATATATATAATAGATTATAGATGCCTTGTCACCTTAGTTAAATATTTTACTGTATTTTCCTTGGCGTATGCGGACATTTTCTAAAACTTTCAGTTGAAGAAATAAAATCTTTCGTATTCATAGTCGTTTCTTCACGCATTCCAAAACCATCACTTAATCTTAAGTGATGTTTTTTCTATTATAAGGAAGGAAAGTTACTTCAACTTGAACTAACCTATTTTGAATTTTCAGTTATTTATGTTAAAAGTATTGTTTAAATTTTGTAAAACTCCTTTTTTTATAGGACTTCAAAGTTATCTCTAATTTATAATATAACTAGCCGTGCCCGCAGCTCCGCTCGCGTGGACTTGATTTACCTTTATCGTCACTGCTTATTCGGTATGTTTATATTATTATATAGCTCGAGGGGCCTTAGAGGCCCATGGCTTGGTTGCATACTCCTCTCCATTTCTTTTTGTCACCTGTTAGCTTTTCCCAGTGCGGGATTCCCATCAACTCCAGATCTTGCTTTACTGCCTGAATCCATATAGATAGAGGTCTACCCTTGCCTCTTCTTCCAACGACTCCTCTTATTAGGGCTTGCTTTGCCTGTCTTTCTTACTTCATCCTTGCCACGTGTCCCAACCATCTTAATCGCTGTCTTCTTATGATTTGGCTTATAAGGGGTTTTGTATGTAGGTATTTTAATTCGTAGATTGTTCTTCTTCTCCACAGCCCCTCTTCTTTCCTTCCTTCATAGATTCTTCTCAAAGTTTTCCTTTCCCACACCTCTAATGTCTCCTTTTCTCTTGCATTCAGTTTCCACGTTTCGCATCCATGTCACCGTGGGTCTGACAACTGTCGCATATATGTTTTCTTTTGCTTTTCTTGATACATTCTTTGATTTCAATATTGGATTCATTGCTCCCAAACATATCTGTCCTTTCGCTATTCTTTTTTGTATCTCCGTCCTTTCTTGTCCACTCTCTGTTATTGTTACTCCCAGATAATTAAATTTGTCTACTTTTTCAAACATATATCTTCTCCCTAAGTTGTTTATTATATCTAAACTTTTGTTGTTTTATTATCCTTCTTCTTTGTAATTTCCATGTATTTTATTTTTTCCTCATTTATCTTTAGTCCTCTCATCCTTCCCCTTTCTTCTATCCTACTTATGGCTTTTTTGAGTTTCTCTTTTGCTCTTGCAGTCACTGCTACATCATCCGCATAGGCTAAGCATTGGCAGCTTTGTTGGTATATCGTTCCATTTGTTTTTATTTCTGACTTCCCGATAATCTTCTCTAGTACCAAATTAAATAGACATGTCGACACGGGATCCCTCTGTCTTAATCCTCTCTTCACCTTAAACTTGTCTGATACTTTGCCCTCAACCAACACTCTATTTTCTGTGTCATTCAGGGTCATTCTCATCATGCGAATCAACTTACTTGGAATTTTTACTTCTTCCATTATCTTTTAGAGCCTTTCTCCATTTACAGTCATATGCTTCTCTGAAATCCACAAAGACCAAGTGTAGTGCCAAACTTTGTTCTAAGGTATTATCTTGGATTTGCTTAATCGAAAATATCTGGTTTGTAACCGAACTATTTATCCTCAATCCACAATGGTACTCTCCCAGAATAGACTCGGCTTTCTCTTCTAGACTGTTTTTGATAGTCACCACTACTATCTTGTACACGACATCCAGTAAGGCTGTTGGTATATAATTAGCACATATAGTTTTTTTTTCCTTTTTTGTATATTGGACAAATGAGCGACTCTCTCCAGCTCACTGGCATCTTTCCTGTTTCCCATATTTCTTGCACCAACCGGCATATTTCATTTTCCAGATCTACTCCTCCAGCTTTTATCATTTCTACTGTTATACAATTTCCACCCGGGGCATTATTGTTTTTCGGGTTCTGAGTATTTCTCTTATATTTTCCATCCTGCCCTTCAATTAATTTTGCTTCCTATTTCTCATTCAACTCCTCATTTTTATCTCCATTTAATGTTTCTTTAAAGTATTCCGCCCATCTATTCAGTCTTTCTGCCAAGCTACTAAACTTCCATCTTTTTTTCTACATATTAGCATTTTGTCTCTGTTTATGCTCTTTGTATTTTATAAAAAAAAAACATGTAAATCGGATAAGTGGTTCTTAAGTGCTAAGCGCACTAATGGCCAGACAGACAGACGGAGAGACGTTACGTTTTATATATATTATAGATTTTTTTTGATATATATTAAATTAAGAATTAAAAAAAAAACACGTAAATCGGATGAGTGGTTCTCGAATGATAAGCACACTAACGGACAGACAGAGAGACAGACAGTGAGACGTTGCGTTTTATATATATTATATAGATTATTATTATTATTATTATATAACCTGGCCAGAGAACATATGTATAAATTTAAAAAATCACGTAAATCGGATAAGTGGTTCTCGGGGGATAAGCGCACTAACGAACAAACAGACAGACAGAGAGAGACGTTGCATTTTATATATATTATAGATTATAGATATTCTCTGCTACATAATATTGTTCCATATTTAATGGTTTAGGCTGTGTATTGCAAGGGAACGCGCTAGCGGCAAACTTTTTTCTGACTTCATTCACTATTATCGTCACTGCTCATTCCTTATGCTACCTATCGTAATAAAATATAGCCTATAACCTGGCCAGAGACATATGTATGTTTTAAAAAAAAAAGTACGTAAATCGGATAAGTGGTTCTCCAGTGATAAGCGCACTAACGGACAGATAGACAGAGAGACGTTGTATTTTATATATATTATAGATATCGGATCCAAAACGCCTTTCGACATTTACGATGATGCTTAATTTCCATCTGTATTTATCATTCAATTGGCCCTCTCCTAGTTTCCTTGAGCTCATTTCTCTGGAAGTTAGTTCTTTCTAAATCTGATTTGGACTTACACGCTTTCTACGCTCTGGTGTTACCCATTTCATACCTTTTTTAGACAATCTAGCTTCCCCATCCTCCGTACTATCTTAGTAGATTTAGTTTAATATCCACCATAAAAGAACCATTCGCTGTCATTTGTTGTCGTTCATTTTCATTTCAAATTCGGTTCCTTCTAAATATTTCCAGTGTCCGTTTAAATACATCTATCTCCGTCGACTCAAGCTTTCTTTGATTGTTTTCCTTTATCCTCCATGTCCATAAATCAGACTACTTTTAATAAGCGTTTCATAGATACGTGATGTTATACAAAAGTTCCCGTACCAACGGTATATAGTAAGAAGGCCAAATAGCCTCGCCGATAGGTGGCGGTAGGTACATCCCTAGCAAGTTTCAGCTTGCAAGCTCGTTGAGTTTGTTCTATATATACATTTGCGGAAAAGTCTAATTGTGTATACCTTTGATTTTTCCAATGGATATCACAACTGAGTAGCTTGTGTATGCGAAACTTTGTTTTAAACTCAGGAAAACTGGTACTGAAATGTATAAAAAAGCTATACATTAATTGTTGAGTGGTTTTCCCGATTAAAGGCCGGCCCAACCTTAGTGGAACGCAAAGCCTTCGACTGCACTGCAAGCTCGCCTCAAAAACATCGCCAAAGGTCAATAAATCATTCGTGAAGACTAGCGTCGAACAATTCCGAGCGTCTCTAATGAATTTTTCATTAGTAGTTTTTCCCTGCATCACAATAATGCACCAACCACAGTTCGTTCTATAAAAACCAGTTTGGGGGAAAGAATTCCATGACTGTCACCCTCACACCCTTCATTCTCCTGATTTGGCATCCGTGATTTCGGGCTGTTCCCTCATATGAGGATGAAGTTAAAGGGTCCCCGTTTCGAGACGGTAAAGGATATACGACGCGATAAGCCAAGAATCATGGAAATATTTCTGTTAGAAATTTAAAAAGAAATTAGGCAAAGAATATCCTGGCCACATGGAAATTAAGCACTTTAAGATATATTCATTACGTAAAGAACACCTAAGCAGTTTGGCAACGTTGTCTATAATGCGCTCGGAGGACGAGCTTTCAGTTTGACTTTGACTTTGAATTGTCATTAGAAAAAATTAGGTGATCTGCCAAACGGAAGAGCAGAAGAAAATTACACTAACAAGTGTAAATACTCATTTACATAATAATTAATTTAAAGTAAATATTCAAATTAAAAATTTTCATATTTAGGGGACTTTACCGCTTACAGGCTCTGAGGGTATAAAAATAAAATTATATTTTTTTAGAATATTTTCTAAACATAAGAAAAACTGAAAGTAGGTTAAAAATTAAATTACCGCTTAAATTTGCCAGTAAATGCAGTGTTGCCGCTCACATCAATCACTTAAGAACTCCTTCTTCGAAGATACTGATAAAATTGACTAAAATTAACCATGAAAGAGATACTCGAAGAAGAAATAAGCCAACCTTGAGTGTCATTTCAAAAAAATTACCGTGAGAACGGGCCTTAAGGATTTCCTCGCAGTGCGTATGCTGGTTCTGTAAACAATACCTCAAGCTGAGTCACCCAAACTAGCAATTCGTCAATGAATAAAGCATTAATGATATCGACAAGATTGATCAAAACATAACAACTTCGCAGAAACTTAAAAAAATTGTAATAAAACGATAACCTTGATAATTAAATGATTTCTTCAGTTTCATTTCCAGAGTCTTACGTAACTGACGCCAAAATATGAAAAGTAATTATTTACAAATTTTATATAAAATTGCGAATTTACTTTTTAATTATCATATGATAAGAAATGCAAAATTTAATTTAAATGACTGTGTTAAAATTTACCGGACGCATTAAAAACTAATCCCAAATCAAATTAAACTGAAATGTTCTAATTTGTCCAATTTACATAGTGCTCTCTTAGATTAAACTATAGACATAGAATTATTTAAATTTTACAGAACAAATATAGCCCAGTTGCCAGGGGTTTTGAGCTCTCATTAAATGTTAACAGGCTGCATTTTGGCACACAGGTAGTTTTTTGGATGTAGAATACGATAAAAAAAAAGTTTAATGTACCCTAAGCCCACAAAATCCAAAATAAAATCAAAAATTAGGTTTTTCGGTAATATCTCGAAGGATAAAAAAGGTATTAAAAAACTAATAGCACCTGAAAGAGCGGAAAATTTTACAATAAAATATTATATAGATTTTTTTCAAGATTTTTTTTATTAGCGTGAGAATTTGTTAAAAATTCGGTTAGATGATTCAAAAAGTGTAGTGCGCCAAACAAATTAATTTGAAAGTCTACGCTCACCGCTCGAAGGTTAATCGATATTACTTGTTTTCATAGTGTAAAAAAAATTAAAAGATAGCTTTTTGAAGAGAAAACTTTCAGCTTTTCGATGATACTAATAGTTTTTATTTTTGTTGCTTTATAATTTGTAAAACTTAAAACGTAATTTTTGTTTGCATAATTTTAATGGGCGCACAGTAAATTGCAAATATTTAATAAAATGTAGTATTAAAAAAAACTCCTTGAACATATATCGTTATTATATCTTAAGTTTCAACATAAGAATAATTAAAAATACCCACATTGTCTGTGTAATTTAAAATTTGAAAATTTGCCTGCTGTAGTACGCCGCCGGCAATTTTACGTTCAAAGCAGGACGAAATGGTCAACAAAAGTCGGACAATTTTTTTTAGTTACAGTTAAAAGTATACTTGATATTAGAAAATCATTGAAAACTTAAAAAAATTATCTCTTTTTTTCTAATTTTGCCCTTAAAAAAGTGTTCATATAAATGTGTTTTTGCTTATTATTCATCCTACAACTTAAAATAAAAAAAAGGTGGATAATGAAAGATAAAAATCTAAACTTTAAGTATAAAGTATTTATATTTCATTTAAATATCCAGGTACAAAGAAAACAGTTATTGATAACACAAAAATTCTAAACTACTCGAAGAAATTAAATGAATTACGTACTCTATGGCCATTATATTCGATCCGCCATTTTGAATTTTTCAAATCTGTCATCAAATTCTTAATCAACACCCCGAGAAACCCTTTAATAACCAATTTCAAAAATATTTAACGGTATACAGAAACTTCAATTTAATCATAAACGAGGTTGGAAGCACGATTCCCACCACGAATGAAAGGGTTAAACCAGCCATTTTATTTTAAACATTTTTTTTAATTACGGTAAACTAAAAAAAAATCTAAATACTATTTTTTTTTGTAAAATTTCCCGTTCTTTCATGTGGTGCTGTTAGTTTTTCGATATCTTTTTTATTTTTAGAGATATTTGCGAAAAACCGAATTTTTCATTTTATTTTTGATTTGGTTGGCTTAACGTACACTTTAGAGCAGCAAACTTTTTTTTATCATATTCGATGTACAAAAAACTGCCATGATAAATGCAGCCTATTAACATTTAATGAGAGCTTTTATTCAAAATTTGCCTCTAATGAATATAAATATCAGAATAAATCATGAACAGGGAGACTAGTTACGATTTTTCTTTTGCTGTATGTACCAGATTATTTAGAATAAACAGGAGTTAAAGGAATTTAAGTTTGAATTTCGTTCTTAGTATTCCGTACGGAACACTTATAACATCACTTCGGTGTCTGTCCGTCTGTCTGTCCGTCTGTCCGTCTGTCCGTCTGTCTGTCCGTCTGTCACACCCCCGATTTTCTCCGAAACTATTTGTCATAGAAACTTGAAATTTGGTAGTAATATAGGAATTGATGGCCTCATCAGAGCCATGTAGTTTTGAAAGTTAAATTTTGACTTAGAGGGTTAGTCTTGGGGGGTGAAATCGGAAGTGAAAAAAAAAAAATTTTTACTAGGTAATCGAGTGTGGTCTCAAATGAAAGCTTGTGAAGACACGAGTAAAAAATATATATATAATATAATACTTGCGCGCACTTTTCCTTGTATTATTTTTAAAAAATCACGAAAAATCGCTGTCCACCCGCCTTATCTCGGAAAGTACTTATCGAAAAATTTTGAAAAAAATTCTGGAATAGTCTCCACGGGGTGTAGATTGAACGAAAATTATCACGAGTGCATTACCTGTAATAATTTATCTGGTATATAAAAAAAACAGAAATTTCAAGGTCATCAATTTTCAGTAAAGATTGGAAATAAACTTTGTTGAAAACTTATTTGGGGTATGTTTTGTGAAGTCACTGATCATTTTATATCACCGTAACATAAATTTTGATTTAAGGGATTCGTTTTGAGGGGTGAAATCGGAAATGAAAAAAAATTTTTTTACTAGGTCATCAAGTGTGGTGTCAAATGAAAGCTTGTGAAAACACGAGTAAAATATATATATATATATATATATATATATATATATATATATATATATATATATAATATAATACTTGCGCACACTTTTCTTCGTATTACTTTTAAAAAATCGTGAAAAATCGCTGTCCCCTACCTTATCTTGAGAAGTACTGATCAAAAAATTTTGAAAAAATCCTGGAATATTCTCCACGGGGTATAGATTGAACGAAAATTATCATTACCTTTAATAATTTATCTGGTATAGAAAAAAAAAACAAAATTTCAAGGTCACCAGTTTTCAGTAAAAATTGGAAAAAAAACTTTGTTGAAAACTCATTTGGGGTGTGTTTTGTGAAGTCACTGATCATTTTATACCACCCTAACAAAATTTTTTATTTTGAAAACAATCAACGTACGGAACACTAACTGTGCAAGTTCAACTTGCACTTGACCGGTTGTTTTATTTAACAATAGATTTTCAGGTACGCTCCATTGAATTTAAGATACAGTAATAGGGCGGTAATCTAAATACATCATGTCCCTGATGCTTTGTCACTGCATCGAAAGAGTATGCTTCAGCTAAGCATTTCGTTTTTATCAAGCCATTAATATCTTTTTAGTATTCCGTACGGAACACTCATTGGATCAATTCGGTGTCTATCCGTCTGTCACACCCAATTTTCTCCGAAACTATTTGACAAAAAAAATCGTGTAGTTTTACTGTATGTGTGTATTGTAGTTAAATTTTGACTTAAGGGGTTAATTTTTTACCAGGTCATCAAGTGGGATGTCAAATTAAAGCTTGTGAAAACACGAGTTCAAAAATATATATGATGTAATACTTACGCACACTTTTCTATTATTTCTATTTTTAAAAAACGGTTAAAAACTCCTGTCCCCCCACCCTATCTCGAAAAGCACTGATCAAAAAATTTTGAAAAAATTGTCTCCATAAAGTGTAGAGTGAGCGAAAATTATCACGAGTGCATTACGTTTAATAATTTATCTGGTATATAAAAAAAAATATTTGACCAACAAAATGGTGAAGGTTTATTTCGTCGAAAGTTGTGAATAGAAGCGGGACTAATAGCTACTGCTTTGAGCATTAGGGACCAAGACAAAATAATTTTATTTTATTTGTTTATAATTTGACCGGATTTTTAGTTGTACATTTGGTCGGAATGGTCCATTATAATTACTAAATTTTTTTGTTCTTGTTTTTCAGTCAGTTTTCATTTCCGGCATGAATTATTTTCGCCTGCTTGTTCTTTCTTTACGTCATCATAGTTGTCATCCCTGGTAGGATTAAGGTAAACTACTTGTTCGTCGTATTAAATAAAATTAAAACTGCAATGTTCGAAACAGAAAACACTTTTTCCGAAATAACTATGAATCTCAACTAAAACTGTTATTTGAAATTCAAATATTTTAGATAAAGAGTTTGTAAGAACAGGTGGTTCTATATAATATTATTTGGTGGGGCCACCGTCCTTAATCTGGCACCCCTTGCTATTTTTGCCTGTCTCGTAAAATGTACAACTTGACCTATAAAGAGTCATCTTATGTACAGAAAGTGTAAAAAAACTGACAATTTGACGGCAATTTAAATCGTACTGGTTTAAATGTAAAAAAAGCAGCGAACATTAATCGTTAACAGCGATAAACCAACCAATTAGCTAGCAGTGACAGACCAACCATATTTGAAGTAGTAGAAAGAAGATCCTGTGAAACTTATTGCCTTACTTGAATAAGTTACAAGTTTCTCTCTTTTCAGCTGTGAATCAAATCGATAGAAATTAAGTTCCATTCAACGTTACTTTTGCGCACAAACACCCCCACCGACTTATAAAATTTAAATCTGTACATAGCCATATAACAAACAAGGGCCAAAGAGTTTAGACTTAACCAAGAGCAGTAGCTCAGTTGACCTTAATTATAAAAACTATAATGGGGTTTGTCTCAAAAAATACCACCTGATCATTTTCGCCTAGCTAACCTAATTTATAACCAACCTTTGTCTAATTTAATAGTTATCTTATAGGGGTGTAGATATAAATCTTTGCAAAAAAAAAGATTGCATCTTAACGGTACTTGATCGTTTGCGTATTAAGTGATTGAGATTCTTGCGAAATGACACTTGAACGCCATTCACGCTTGTGTCGCTTTTTGATGTCCTCGATCACCCCGCCCAAAGTTTATAGCAAATAGAAATAATTTCTTCAAACTTACTTAATTTTCAAAAAAGGGCAAGAGACGTCTCCCGAAACTACCGTGGAATAACGCTCCTAAAAACAACCTTAAAGGTATTAACAAAAATTGTACTGGAAAAATTGATATTCAAATAAGAGAGGCACAACAGGGATTCCGCAAAATCGACCATGGATGCCGTATTCATAGTGAGGCAGTTAATGGAAAAACCTAAAGATTTTAACAAACTTGCATATATATATATATATATATATATATATATATATATATATATATATATATATATATATATATATATATATATACATATATATATATATATATATATATATATATATATATATATATATATATATATATATATATATATACATATATATATATATATATATATATATATATATATATATATATATATATATATGTGTGTCTGTGTGTATGTGTGTGTGTTTCGTGACATGATTCAAACCTTCGATAGAATTCAGTTAACATATATTATAAAATTATTACAGGAAAAGCAGACAAACCAGAAGCTAATAAAAATCATACATGACACACAGAATGTAAGGCCGGCATTACACTATAAAAGTTCTTTGACAAAGATGTATTATAAAAGTTGGATACAAATTGTTTTACAATTTCTTTTATAAAATATCTTTTATGACTACAAAATTTGCATTACACTATGTAAAATATTTTACAAAATATTTTAAAAGAAATCTCAGTTTTTTCGTTCAAGACAGTGTTGTGAGTTATGACTGTTGTGTAATGGATGACGTTTTACCAACTGCCGCAGGTTTTGTGATTGCTGTAGTTGAAATAGCAGTGGCGGAAAGAGATAAAAATAAAAATGTTAAGAAACGTTTGTGGGTAAGATTTTGGGTTGCGCAGCGCGAATTAAAGTGCATCCATCAGAATTTGCTCAAAGAACTGGCCATGGAAGATGTAAAAAGTTACATGAACTATTTGAGGATGGATAAAAAAAAACCTTCGATTACTTGCTTCTGAAGGTGGGACTTATATCTCGGGAAGCGACACATTTGCGTAACCCAATACCCCCTGAGGAACGGCTTATGGTTACTCTGCGATTTCTTGCCACAGGCGAGAGCTACACAAGTCTTCAAGCATTCAACCGTTTATTTCTATTTTTATACTCTGTATGGCAAATGTCAAACAGACAATCTATTCTTTCATATTCACAAATAAAAATTTTAGTAGCCGCCACAGACTACCTGCACGCAATCCTCGACTGGGCCATTCTTCAGTTACTTTCAAAGCTTTTGTTTTTAAATGACAGTTTAAATAATATGTTAAAAACGCAAATAAAATTAAATATACAACGATTGATAAATTGATAACTGATACGTCTGATTGGATTTTGTCGCGAGATGTGAGATATGCCCATGCGTACAAAGAGAAGAGAAGCCAACCTACCGGCAAGTCGAGTGCAGGAGTGGGAGAGACTACTTTTTATCAAATATTGGATGAAAATGCAAACTATGATAAAAAAACTTTTACAAAAGATAAATTTTACAAAATTAGAGCTATTACACTTTTCACACTTCACATTTATCGTAAAAGTTCTTTTATAAAAGAACTTTTATAGTGTAATGCCTGCCTAAAACAAATATAAAAGTGGGACATCTACTGAGCAAGGGAGTAAAAATAAAGGCCGAAATAAGACAAGGCGATTCACTTAGTCCCTTTATCTTCAACCTCTTCTTGGACAGAATACAGCAGAATCTTCCAAAAACTAGAGGATACAAAATGGGCAACACACACTTCCACACAATCTGCTACGCCGATGGTGCAGCCCTCATCTCCGATTCTGAGGACAACATTCAGAAGATCTTTCATGTCTTCAATTTGAAAGCGAGAAAACTAAACATGAATATCAACACAACCAAGACAAAATGTATAGTAGCTTCAAAAGAATTATTAAGATGTAAGCTGGAGATCCAAGGAAGTACTATTGAATAGGTTAATAATTTTAAATACTTGGGAACAGTGATAAAAACCACGGAGACTTAAACAAAGAAGAAAGACAACAGTCTATGAAGGCACCACTAATAGTAGGTTGTTTGACGGATATAGTATGGAAAAATAAATACATACCTCACAGTGGAAAGTAAAATAAGAATATACAAGACAACAGTGAGACCGATCCTCACATATGATGTACAAACAAGAGCATATATAAAACAGCTCAAATGATGACGACAACAGAAATGAAGGTGATTAGGGACATACATGGGAAAACTATCCACGACAGAATCCGTACCAAAGATCTACAAGAACTAAGTAAGATCCAAGAAATATCCAAATAGACCAGAACTAGAAGAAAACAATGGAATAAACACGGAGATCGGATAGACGACAACAGACTGGTAAAAAGGGCCAAACTCATTAAATCCTGCTATAGAAGAAATAGGGGCAGACCTCCGAAAAGGTAGAAGGAATGCTGGACGTCCACATATAAGAAAGAAGAACAAGGAGAGAAACTTATTTAACTGTTTTTTAATCGATTGAACATCCGGGGTTTTATTTCCTCTGTGTAAATGATATTGAACCCGAAATTTTCGCCACATGATAGTCACAATGGTATTATTTTTGTAACATTCTCATATGCAAAAGGGATAGCCCCTTAATTTCAGGAAACCATAGTAATGATCTTCTTACTGAACAAATTTAAAGTTATTTATGGTACACCCTGTACTATTATTCCTGTAATTCTTACTTAATGTGAAATAGTCTTAAAAATATTCTGGAATAAATAATAAAGATTTTTACCTATGTTTGACACAAAACCACAATCACAACGCTGCGACATATGGAACCCATATTTTAAAGGTCATTTACTTGTAATGAGAGAAGTTACTGCACTTAATTAATTGTTGCAACATGATTTTTAACCATATTGATATAAACAAATGAAAACAATTAAGTTGACTGGCTTGGTAATGGCAATTCAATAGTAAAGGTCAATGAAAAGTTGTAGACATTTATTTCCAGTATTTTTATTTCATACCGTATGTTCAAACTTCTCTATATTTAGGCTTTGTATCGTGGCAGCTCCTGCTCCATGACTTACCGTGCTCAGAGTCTCAGGTTCGATCCCAGGCAGGTCAGTATGCTTTTATTTTAAAAATGTATTTTTGTAGACCACATTTTAGGTTAAGGTGCTAGCCAGCAGACATCGGCATACTCTCAAAGCCGACATCGCTGGAAAACGGCTGTAGTTGATGGGACGCTGCTTGCACCATAAAAGGCTGATGAAGAAAAAAATTGGCCTTCGAGGACTGGGCACCGCTTAAAGACGAATGAGATAGATAGCGCTGATGAATAAGGCGCAAGTCTGAAGTCGAGGCGGAACAATTGAACGACGTCACCGACAAATATACTTAGCCGGTGCCACGGAGGCGAGGCTACAAAATCTGATCGTCTTGAGAACAGCGAAACAATATCTGTCAAAATCTATAACTTCCTTTCTTACTTTTTTTTTTATCGTTCACCTCCCCGCCCGAGTAGGGATTCTACCTTTTTTCATATCCTAAGGATATCGGCGAGGATGTCGTAATATCCGTCAACGTTGCCCAAGTGCCGAAACATACATTTCTGTATTTCACAGCACCTTTTAAACAATGCGGTAGTGCTGCCTCGTTATTGCATTTATGCGAACAACTACTACCTACAAATATGTACGTGGCCAGGCCAAATATACTTAAATAATTTAATAAATAAAGTATAACGACCTGCGGGATTGAACCCTCGACCTTCTGCACAGTAGCAAGGTACTACACCACTGAGCCACGGCTGCCACTACTGTAACTATTATATGTGTACCTTTGAAATCGATATCTCAATTTACACTGTGCAACATTTTCGAGGTCATCGAATGTAAACTAAATTCTGACTTCAGTTTCTGGAAGTGCCCACTCAAACTAGCAAAACCCTATTTAGGTTTTGATAGTTTAGTTCGAATTTTTTTTTTTGCCATCATCAATTTTTTTGCTCCAGCTTTGGTTTTGCACGGCTATATCTCGTAAATTATTGGGAATTTCTCAATGCAATCTTCAGACGAAATGTTCTTCACACTAAAATACACAATTTTTGTGAACATGTCAAGGCCAGATTTTCACTCTTTCGGGGTGTTTTTAGTGCAGAAAGCCCGAAAAAATGCCAATTTTTCACATTTTCGACCATAACTCACAAACCGTGCATATTTTAGCATAACTGTCTTCGACAAAAATGTTCTCTGCATAAGCACGAGTCACTTTGCTGAACATTGCAATAACCTACAATCGATCCTTATAGTTCTTTTGGCCGTTGTAAGGAATTTCACACCAAAATTTCAGCTTTTTTTCAGGTTTTATGTTCAAGAAACTGGTTTTTTAGCTCACTTTTGAATGTTTACTAACCATTAGCCTCTATTTTTGGAATAGAAATTGAAAAAAAAATACTGCTGTGGTACAGACACACACACGCTGGAATAAATACACACACATTTGAACGGGGAATCGCTTGTGTGTAGTATGGAATTGACGCGCACTGTGCTAGTATTGGTACAGTACCATATATCTAACACGTGCGCATGTTAAGTATATGGCACTGTACCAATACTAGCACAGTGCGCGCCAATTCCATACTACTGTTGGTATGGATTGTTGCACAATAGGAACTTAGTACTTAAACGTTGTCAATTTTTCGTGTGTGTATACGTGTGTTTAAAATTGATTATACGTTTTTTTGCCTTTTTTTTAAATTTTGAATTTTCAATAGCTCTATAAAATGGATAAAAATTTGCGAAATAAACTTTAACACAAAAAAAAGGTATATTTGCTGATGAAAGCTGAAATTTTGGTGTAAAATGTACTATTTGGTGGCGAAATTCCTTACAACGGCCAAAAGAACTATAAGGATCGATTGTAAGTTATTGCAATGTTCAACAAAGTTACTCGTGTTTATGCAGAGAACATTTTTATCGAAGACAGTTATGCTAAAATAGGCACGGTTTGTGAGTTATGGTCGAAAATGTGAAAAAATTGCATTTTTTCGGGCTTTCAGCACTAAAAACACCCCCAAAGAGTGAAAATCTGGCCTCTACATGTTCACAAAAATTGTGTATTTTGGTGTGAAGAACATTTCGTCGGACGATTGCATTGAGAAATTCCCAATAATTTACGAGATATAGCCGTGGAAAACCAAAGCTCGAGCAAAAAAATTGATGATGGCAAAAAAAAAACTCGAACTAAACTATCAAAACCCAAATAGGGTTTTGCTAGTTTGGGTGGGCACTTCCAGAAACTGAAGTCAGAATTTAGTTTACATTTTACGTGTTGCACTGTGTTATTCGAGAGTTGTCGTGCCAACAGATAAATAGACCGTCCGAAATTGAAACATAAAAGGATGCCTAAATCTAACTAATCTGTCCAATGGGCTCCACCTTTTTCACCCATTCAAACCAAATTTGATTTCGATATTTCGTTCGAAAATTTTCGTACCAACAAACCGACGGAGAAGTAGACTGACAAAAATGAAAAACCATGATTTTTTGGGTTCTAGGGTTCTTGAAACGTGAAGACGCCTAAAAATCTCGGAGGGAGATTTTTTCACGAATACAATATTTTCCTTTAGCAAGGGAAGTATCAAGAAAAATTATACAAATGCTTCTGAAAGAATATAAAATTTATTGATCTCCAACGTTTTTATCTCCTAATCCTGAAGGAATATCGGAAAAAAACTGTAGGTTCTTTTTCTACTTTAAGTATTACATGTGTCATTACATTCGAAATCAATATTTGGTTTTCGTCGACCAACAGGAATCTAAGTGTTTCTTGATGATCCTGAAACTTGAAGAAATGCAGGAATTTAGAAGTGTTTTTTCACGGATATAATAACTACCTTATAAACTTCCAGAACTTTATTTTAATGATATTTGTTGCTGTTTATATTTTTGAATAGCTACAGGTCACATCCAGTTTATTAACAACTTTTTTTTTATGTTTTTTATGGGTCTAGCACACGTACTACAGGGAAGTTCCTAAAGCGCTCCAGGAGCGGCATGTGTACGGAAAAAGCGTTTCACGTTGTTTTAGAATCGCTGTAAATTGTACTCGGTGGGAAACACAGCGCTGGTCAAATTATTCAAAAGGGATGATGTTCTCCATATAAAAGACTGCTTGAAAGGCGTTGTACGCGGAGTAACAAGCTGAACCTCATACGGAAGTGTGAAGTATTAGCGCGACGTGTATTTCTAACATGCACCGCTCTGGGAGGAATTAAGCGGGCTACATCCTTCGAACACTTTCCATGAAAATACTCGTAGAACAGACTCAAGTCGCCAACCGTTCTTCGATGTTCCAGCGAATCAAGGCCGCCGGTCAGTTCCGGGTCTCTAATCAGACGAACAGCTGTTTTCTGAACAGAATCCAACAAATGCAGTGTGTGTTTGGAAACGGAGCCCAAACATGAAAGCAGGATTCCATAGTTGGTCGAATTTGAGCTTTGTAAAGAATTAACAGTTGTTGTGGAGTGTAAAGCTTTCTGGTTCGAAATAATATTCCCAACTTTTGAGAAGCTCTCCTTGCTATGCCTGCAACAGGTTCGTGCCAGGACATATTTGCTCCCAAATTAACGCCCAACAAATTGAATGACGATGCTAGGGGAATGGAATGCCCCGACATGGCTATGTCGGGTTCAGCAACGTTAACTTTTTTAGAAAAACTGCCGCCTGGGTTTTTGTAGCGTTAAATTCCATTTGGTTACTGTCACCCCAAGATAGAATTTCCTCCAGGTCTTTGTTAAGTTGAACGACCTCCTGCTGTCTGTGAATATTCGCCTGAGTAGCCGATGTCCGAGCGTTCAAAGCGAATGAAGAGATAAGCGTACTGTCCTCTGCAAAGCTGTAGACTGGACTCCCGGTCTTTTCCAGTAGATCGTTAATGTAAATGAGAAAGAGAATAGCCCCCCCTCCCCCCCCCCCCCCCCAGACAGTATGGAGCCTTGGGGCACACCGGCGTTGATAGTGAAGGTGTTAGAAAGAAATCCGTCGACCGCCACTCGTAAAGAACGCTCTCTGAGGAAACATGAGAGCCACAAACAGACTTTTCAGACATACCATAAGAGCATAGCTTAGCCAACAGTCCATTGTGCCAAACACGATCGAATACTTTGGATATGTCAAGAGCAACCGCTCCAGATTCTTCAAAGTGTTCAATCGCGTTGTTCCAAACATGTGTTACATAAGTCAGAAGATCTTCTGTTGATCTATGTTTACGAAAGCCATATTGGTGATCGCTAATAATGTTGAATCCTTCAAGATATTTTAGAAGGTGCTAATTGATAACCTTTTCCATTACTTTCGATATTATTGAGGGCAGTGCGACTGGTCGATAGTTATTTGGCAAGGTCTTCTTGCCTGTTTTAGGTATCGGCTGAACTGTGGCACATTTCCAGCAGGAAGGAAATATTCCCTTTCTGTAGGATAGGTTGAAAACGTTTACAGAAAACTGTTAGTTCCCTTGCACAGTTTTTGAGATCTATGGCAGGTATTCCGTCAGCGCCAGAAGCCTTTTTGGTGTCTAGCTTCATTAAAATACGCCTTATAATACGCTGTCTGAAGACAACATCGGGCATCTTTGACTGCAATATGGGAATAGTAGGTGGTGTTTTTCCTTGGAAATCGACAGTAGAATGTAAAGCAAAGAGTTCAGCCAACAAGTTCGCTTTCTCAACAGGTGTCGTTGCAATAGAATTATTTGGCCGTGTGAGTGGTGGCATGGTGGATTTGGTGAAATTTTGACTAACTGTCTTAGCGACTACCCAAAAGGACTTGGAATTGTTAGGACAAGCGAGAAGTTTGTTTCTAATTCGTCGATTGTGTGCGGTTTCGTCGATAATTCCTTTGCATCTGTTTCGGGTCCGAACAAAGGTGTTACGATTTATGGTGTTAAGATCTTCACGCCAGCTTCTGTGCATTTTCGGTCAAACCAAGGATTGCCGTTGGATGGGGCATTTCTTCGAAAAAGGGATGTAAGCTTCCATACCAGCCGAAATAACATCGGAGACCTCCCTGGCGCAGTCAGATGGGTTGTCGGATCGAAAACAAATGTCTATCCAAGGGAAAGTTCGAAAATATTCCATGAGATCTTCCCATTTAGCAAATTTGTAGTACCAAATCTTGCGCGGCTTAGGCGCCTCTCTGTCACTGATTGGTAGGATACTCGATGTCGAAAGCAGTTTATGGTCGAAAGAATCTAACGGCGGGTTTACGATGACCGTATAAATCTCCGGATTGGTGATTAAAAACAGATCAAGAAGACTGGCGAACTCCCCATCGCGATCAGGGATCCGTGTTGGTTCGTCTTACATAATAAGTTTTAATTCTAAAAAGGTACTGCCTGATTACGATAGTGGTAAACTCTTTATTGAGTACACAATACGTAAAAATTAAAGTTAGATTCAATCTACACCAAACATTTTATTTTTGAATTCGACGCGCGTTTCGCCAAACATGTAAGCATCATCAGCAGCGATGATGATGCGCGCCTAGCGCAAAAATAAAGTGTTTGGTGTAGTGGTGATAATTGTTGTGTAGTAATGATTTAAATAATTATCAACCTATTACTGTCATTTCTGGTTTTGTTTAAATATGTTTTAATTGATAGTATTATTGTGTATATGTTAGTTAATTCACATTTTTATTGACACAAATAAATTTTTTTATCGTTATTTTTTTAAAGGGGAGAAAGTTCGTCACGATATCGTAAAAGACTTTAGAATCCGTTTTCTGTTTATTAAAAGTATTAAAACTATGGGAAAATAAACTTTTATCTAAATATGTGTGTTTTATTTATCTAATAGTAATAAAATTACAATAAAAATTTTATTTGGGTTTAAAAGGTATTAAAAATTTTTTTTGTCCCTTTTCTCGAAGAACTTTTATTGAACTATTGGTATTATAAAAGTTCAATAGCTAGCCATACTTCACTTCTCGAATTGGAGCTCTTTTGTAACCATGGAATTGGACAAGGCTTGTCACCACTATATACTAATATCTACACAGCCAACATCCAGTAGAACAGGGCATATCTCAATTGCAGCCTTTTCAAACAGACGCAGGACAATAACCATTACGAAGACGTTTTTTCAGTAATCTATCTAAGATACTTGTTAAGGATTTGCTGCTCTTAAATCTAGTGCTTGCTAAAGAAGCTGAAGTATTCGAAACAAATGTTTTCAAGATTGTGCAATTGTTTTCAAGATTGTGCACAAATATTTAGTAATGAAGAGAGTCTCTACACGATGAATATCCAAAGTCATTATACCAAAGTAGAAAGTAATAAGGGAAGAAATTTCTCAAGAATATTTGATCGCGTTAGATTCCGATGACAATTTCTTGGGTTTTGGCTCAGATGACGAACTTAGATATTTCATTAGGATCCTTCCACGCAGAATCCAATGAATTCATGAAGGTTCTCTACCTTCCAAAGAAGGCAAAAACTCTAGTCTTTCTGAAAATTGATCGCCGTTTTTGTGACGGCGAAGAAATTTTGTTCATTGAAGGTACAGAAAAAGGGTACGCAATTAATTGAGGGGTTTACGGAAGGTTGATCCAAATTCTAAAGCAGAGAGAAATATTTGAATTCATGGAAGGCCAAATTTTTTCTGCTGCACGACAACTGCAGGGTTCACAAGGTTTGTACAGTTCAAAACATTACCCAAAGCTGTGGATTCACCGAGCTACGACGTCCACCCTATACTCCTGATTGAGCGTCTTGCAACTTCTTTTTGTTCAAAAATCTGAAAAAACTCCCCTTACGGACTCGCATATAAAACGACTTGGTATTGTAGCGCATGCAAAGTGGACTGAAGGGTAACACAAGTATCATCCTGTAAAACAGGTTAACACTAAAGTTCTAAAGTTCATTAAGGGCAGTGTTTGGAAAGTGTGACAGCGATAACAAATTTATGATATCCGAGATATTTTTACTCAAGTTGCAACTGACAGTCGATGCCCACTTATTTTTTTTCAAGAAATCTAAGAATCTAATCTAAAATAACTACTTGAAGTTGTTTTTTTTTATTTTTAGTTGTTTTGTTAATAGAAGCAAAAGGTGTTATATCTGACCTAAATAAATGTTAATAAAAAATATTTATGAATATATATGTACAGGGTGTCCCAAAAACGAACATATTTCCTTCGAGCGCTAATAGGCCAGCTCATAACTCACCAGAATATGTAAATATGATATTAGGGAAAAATCGTTAGATTTCGAGATATTGACACTTTTGTGAATTTCATGAAAATCTACACCTTAGGTCAGTTTATCGAGTGCCACAACTACAAATTTCCATATTCTAAGATTCTATTTATTGTTACGTAATCCTGACTACCCCTGCTGTTGGCAACAGCTCAACATAAATTGTACTAAGCCTGTGGGAAAAAAACATTTTTGAAAGTATCACGAGTAAAAATATTTTAATTAGCTAGCTTTGACACAGACTTCAGGCCAGTTAGTTACGAGGCTGGTTTGAAAAGTCCGTGCAAAGTCCGAGAGATGGCACCACCGGCGCGTATCGACGTCATGTTTAGTTAGTAGCATCTCTTGAATGAACGCACACCAAGTTTCAGCCATATTAGTCTATTTCTTTGTGTTTGGCATTCGTGTGAATCAAGGAAGTCGAGTGATTTTCAAGAAATGGACGAAAAAGAATTTCGTGTGGTGATTAAACATTACTTTATGAAAGGCAAAAAAAAACGCCTCAGGAGACTAAAGAGAAGCTTGATAAACATTATGATGACTCTGCACCTTCGATTAGAACAGTTTTTAAGTGGTTTCAAAATTTTCGGACTGGCCATATGGGCACAAGTGACGCTGAACGTTCTGGACGGCCTGTGGAGGTTACGACTCCAGAAATCATTGATCAAATCCATGATATGGTGATGGATGACAGAAGAGTTAAGGTGCGTGAGATTGCTAGTGCTGTGGGCATCTCGACTGAACGGGTACATAATATTTTGCATAAACATTTGGACATGAGAAAGCTATCCGCAAGATGGGTGCCGCAATTGCTCACGCTTGACCAAAAACGGAATCGTGTGAAGTGTTGCAAGGATGGTTTGCAGCTGTTCCAGAAGAATCCGGAGGACTTTAAGCGTCGTTTCGTCACTTTGGATGAAACATGGATACATTACTATACTCCTGAGACCAAACAACAATCTAAACAATGGGTTACCAAGGGGGAATCTGCACCAAAAAAGGCGAAGACCGTTCCTTCGGCCGGAAAGGTTATGGCGACTGTCTTTTGGGATTCGCAAGGGATAATCCTTATCGACTATCTGGAAAAGGGTAAAACTATTACAGGTGAATATTATTCATCGTTATCGGACCGTTTTAAAAACCGAGCTGCAAGAAAAACGCCCGCGATTGGCCCACAAGAAAGTCCTTTTCCATCACGACAACGCACCAGCACACACCTCAGCAGTTGTGGTCGCAAAATTAATGGAAATAGGATTCCAACTCGTTTCACATCTCCCCTATTCTCCAGACTTGGCTCCTTCGGACTACTATTTGTTCCCCAATTTGAAGAAATGGCTGGCGGGACAAAGATTTTATTCAAACGAGGAGGTGATTGCAGACACTAATGGATATTTTGCAGACTTGGACAAATCCTATTATTCGGAAGGGATCAACAAACTAGAACATCATTGGACGAAGTGTATAAGCCTAAAAGGAGACTATGTCGAAAAATAAAAAAGGTTTACCCCAAACACATAAGTAGTTTTTATTTTTGCACGGACTTTTCAAACCAGCCTCGTATTACCATTTTACAAACTACACTAAATTAATAATTTTTGTCAACTGGAGATATTAGCTTGGTACATTTTTTTTACAGTATGAATAGTCAAAATTAGCTAATTAAAATATTTTTACTCATAATATTTTCAAAAATGTTTTTTTTTTCACAGGTTTAGCACAATTAGTTTATTTTAAACTGTGTTCAAGAGCAGGGTTATTCAGGATTACGTAATAAAAATTTGTCGTTGTGGCACTCGATAAACTGATGTAGATTTTCAAAAAATTCATTAAGGTGTCAATATCTCGAAATCTAAAGATTTTTCACTATGGTCATATTTACGAGTACATATTCGGGTAAGTTATGAACTGTCCCATCAACCTCGAAGGGAATACGTTGGCCTATATATATATATATATATATATATATATATATATATATATATATATATATATATATATATATATATATATATATATAAAAGACGTGGGCAGAAAAGTTTTTGGTCTGACACATAGATGTCGCCCTTCTCAAAAAATCCATATGAGTTTTATGAAGTACCAACCTTCAAACGATACGTGTCAAAATTTTATGACCTTTCGATGATTAGTTTACAAATTACAGTGGTTTTAGTGACGCTACTTTTGATATTTTCAAAACAATGGAAAAAAATCGAATTTCGTGTGTTGATTAAACACTGTTTTCTAATGAAAAAAATACCGTTCAAGCAAAGTAATGGCTTGATAAGTGTTACCGAGACTCTGCCCCAAGAAAATCACTCATGATTTACTGGTATGCTGAATTTAAACGCGGTCGTACAGATACAAATGATGCTGAACGCTCTGGACACCCAGAAAAATCCACAAAATCGTTTTGGATGACTGTAAAGTGAAGTTGCGTGAGATAACTCACACCATAAAGATATCAAAAGAACGTGTTGGTCATATTTTGCACGAACATTTAGGCATGGGAAAGCTCTATTCGAAATGGGTACCGCGTTTGCTCACAGGGGACCAAAAACAACAACGTGTTGATGATTCTGAGCGCTGTTTGAACCTGTTTAAGTGCAATAAAAAGGATTTTTTCATACGATATGTGACAATGGATGAAACATGGATCCACCACTACACACCGGAATCAAATCGGCAGTCAGCTGAGTGGACAGCAGCTGGTGAAAGCCGCCCGAAGCGACCAAAAACACAACAGTGGGCTGGGATGGTTTTGGCCTCTGTATTTTGGGATCCGCATGGAATAATTTTGTCGACTATGCTGAGAAGGGAAAAAAAACCATCAACAGCAAATATTATATAATGTTATTGGTGCGTTTGAAGGCAGAAATCCCCAAGAAACGGCACCAAATGAACAAGAAAAAAGTGCTCTTTCATCAAGACAATGCACCGTGTCACAAGTCAATGATTACGATGCCAAAATTGCATGAATTGAAGTTCGAATTGCTTCCTTATCCACCGTATTCTCCAGATTTGGCCCCCAGCTACTATTAAAGAAATGTTAGAAAAGCGTTGGACTGATTGTATGTGGATGAATAAAGTCGAATTTTGCAAAAAAAGTGTTTTAAGTAGCTAGAACAAAAACTTTTCAGCCTATATATATATTTAATTAATAATCTATTACGTCAAAGCGATGATCTTGTATTAATAACTTACAATTTATGATGCAAATCAGATAATTTCGCAACATTGCTGCACATCAATAAACATTATCAGTATATTGTAAAAAATTTAAAAATAATAGATATAACATTATATGGTCGCAGAAGCAGAGCATTACAAATTTATTTTCAATTCATTCAAGCGCAAAGCTCTCCCTATACCAGTTTATTATAGCGACAGGATGACCAGCATCTTGAGATGATATCTATCTCTCTCGTTTAGTTTTATTATTTTCTCTAATTCTTGAACGTTAATTGTTTTCAGCTCCTTTTTCTTCTTTTTGTAGCAGAAATATTGAAATGTAGAGTGTAAAGTGTAATATTATGTTGTTTTGCAGAAAAGAGGAAATACAATTATTATTATTATTATTATATTAAAATATTTTAAAGAATTTAAATTTACTTGTAAGAAACGATTATCGCACTGGTGTAAGTAATTAAACTACTTATACATACTTTAGACGACCTTAGATTTATCTTGTGGGGTTAAAATAACTTGATATACGAGTTTTTATAATGGGTTTAAATGAATTAGAATTTAATTACATCTATGATAAAAATTTTTGTTAGTAAAGTTTCAGCGGTCTTAATTGTTGAATAAATACGGCCATAAGTGGATTTTAGTTGCGAAATGGGTAAAGCCTGCCAACAACATTACCTATCTTTTTTAGTGTTCCGGACGGAACACTTATAAGATCACTTCGGCGCCTGTCTGTCCGTCTGTCACACCCGAAAGTTGAAATTTGGCACTAATATAGAAACTGATGGCCTCATCAGAGCCGTGTAATTTTGAAAGTTAAATTTTCATATAAGGGGTTAGTTTTGGGGGGATAAAATCGTAAGTAAAAAAAAATTTTGAAAAATCTCTGGAATATTTTCTACAAGGTGTAGATTGAACGAAGATTATCACGAGTGCATTACCTTTAACAATTTATCTGGTATATAAAAAAACAAAAAATTTAAGGGCATCAATTTTCAGTAAAGATCAGAAAAAACTTTGTTGAAAGTTCATTTGAGGTGTGTTTTGTAAAGTCACTGAACATTTTATACCTACGTAACAAAAATGTTTATTTTAAAAGTAATCTACGTACGGAACACTAATTGCGCAAGTCCGACTTGCACTTGGCCAGTTATTAACATCTGAAATGAATTAACACACAACTTAAAATAAGTTATTGTAAAAAATGATTTGAAATTAAAATTGTTAAAGGTAGTATTGAAACTTCAAATAAATTATCGTCAGTTATTTTTTTATTACATCATTATCCTCAAGTGATCAACATGCCCTACGAAATATTTGAGATAAATGCTTAAAAGTATGGAATTTTACTCAAAACTGATAGTGTAAATGGTTTTTTACCCAAATATAATTTATTTGTTACCGACTTCTATAATTACGGTCCAATGCATCAAGGTTTACATGCCAGACTCCGCATGTTAACATTTAAACATGATCCAGCATTAACACTGGATTTAAGGAAGGGCGCCTAGAAACGATGAGTTACGATTTTACTGAATATAGGTGATGTCAGATTTCTAAAATTTAAAATATTCAATGGTTTACCGCCTTTCGTTAGGTTATTAAAAATCTAATCTAATTATCGGGCACAGGTTTAGCTAATAGAAAAGAAAGTAAATAATATTCCATTTATAAAAAAAAAAAACAGCTGAATTTGTACTTTCATAAGTTATATATAATCACATATAACCTGCGATTTAAATAAACAAATATAAGTGACCGGTACATGTTCCCAAGAAATTTGACAATCAGACCACGTACGATCATTTTGGTTTCTAGCGGCGCTGTACGGACGCAGGGCGGGTTATGGTAATTTTTTTTTAAAAAGACTCCAGTCCAGTGTTTTTTTACTTGTCAATGCAGTTGTCTATTATTTTTTGTGTCCGAGATTAAATGATAAAATTTATGAAAAATAAGCAGCTAATTGTAATTCTCTCGGTTTCTCTTTTTCCTAATGAAGAAAAAAATAATTATTTAAACAATTTTGAAAGTTTTCTTACAAAGTTAACAGTAAAGATTTGCTTTTAGAAACCTTCTTGACAATAAGGATAATAAAAAAAAAGTTTTTGGTCTGACACATAGATGTCGCCCTTGTCAAAAAATCCATATGATTTTTAGGAAGTACCAACCTTCAAACGATACGTGTCAAAATATTTTGACATTTCGACGATTAGTTTACAAGTTACAGTGGTTTTAGTGACACTACTTTTGATATTTTGAAAACAATAGAAAAAATCGAATTTTGTGTGTTGATTAAACATTGTTTTCTGATGGCAAAAAATACCGTACAAGCAAAGCAATGGCTTGATAAGTGTTACGGGGACTCTGCCCCAGGAAAATCACTCATCATGCTGAATTTAAACGCGGTCGTACAGATACAAACGATGCTGAACGCTCTGAACGCCCAAAAAAATCCACAAAATCGTTTTGGATGACCGTAAAGTGAAGTTGAGTGAGGTAGCTCACACCCTAAAGATATCAAAAGAACGTATTGGTCATATTTTGCACGAACATTTTGGCATGAGAAAGCTCTATTCGAAATGGGTACCGTGTTTTGCTCATAAGGGACCAAAAACAACAACCTGTTTAAGCACAATAAAAAGGATTTTTTGATACGATATGAGACAATGGATGAAACATGGATCCACCCCTACACACCGGAATCCAATCGGCAGTCAGCTGTGTGGACAGCAGCTGGTGAAAGCCGCCCGAAGCGACCAAAGAGACAACAGTCGACTGAGAAGATTTTGGCCTCTGTATTTTGGGATGCGCATGGAATAATTTTTATCGACTATGCTGAGAGGGGAAAAACCATCAATAGCGAATATTATATAATGTTATTGGTGCCTTTTAAGGCAGAAATCGCCAGGAAACGGCCACAAATGAACAAGAAAAAAGTGCTCTTTCATTAAGACAATGCACCGTATCACAAGGCAATGGTTACGATGGCAAAATTGCATGAATTGAAGTTCGAATTGCTTCCTCATCGACCGCATTCTCCAGATTTGGCCCCCAGCTACTATTATAGAAATGTTAGAAAAGCGTTGGACTGATTGTATGTTGAAGAATAAAGTCGAATTTTGCAAAAAATGTATGTTTTAAGTAGCTAGACCAAAAAGTTTTCAGCCTATATATATATATATATATATATATATATATATATATATATATATATATATATATATATATATATATATATATACGAGGCTGGTTTGAAAAGTCCGTCCAAAAATAAAAAACTACTTATGTGTTTGGGGCAAACCCTTTTTATTTTTCGACATAGTCTCCTTTTAGGCTTATACACTTCGTCCAACGATGTTCTAGTTTGTTGATCCCTTCCGAATAATAGGATTTGTCCAAGTCTGCAAAATATCTATTAGTGTCTGCAATCACCTCCTCGTTTGAATAAAATCTTTGTCCCGCCAGCCATTTCTTCAAATTGGGGAACAAATAGTAGTCCGAGGGAGCCAAGTCTGGAGAATAGGGGGGATGTGAAACGAGTTGAAATCCTATTTCCATTAATTTTGCGACCACAACTGCTGAGGTGTGTGCTGGTGCGTTATCGTGATGGAAAAGGACTTTCTTGTGGGCCAATCGCGGGCGTTTTTTCTTGCAGCTCGGTTTTCAAACGGTCCAATAATGATGAATAATATTCACCTGTAATAGTTTTACCCTTTTCCAGATAGTCGATGAGGATTATCCCTTGCGAATCCCAAAAGACAGTCGCCATAACTTTTCCGGCCGAAGGAACGGTCTTCGCCTTTTTTGGTGCAGATTCCCCCTTGGTAACCCATTGTTTAGATTGTTGTTTGGTCTCAGGAGTATAGTAATGTATCCATGTTTCATCCACAGTGACGAAACGACGCTTAAAGTCCTCCGGATTCTTCTGAAACAGCTGCTGCAAACCATCCTTGCAACACTTCACACGAGTCCGTTTTTTGGTCAAGCGTGAGCAATCGCGGCACCCCATCTTGCGGATAGCTTTCTCATGTCCAAATGTTTATGCAAAATATTATGTACCCGTTCAGTCGAGATGCCCACAGCACTAGCAATCTCACGCACCTTAACTCTTCTGTCATCCATCACCATATCATGGATTTGATCAATGATTTCTGGAGTCGTAACCTCCACAGGTCATCCAGAACGTTCAGCGTCACTTGTGCCCATATGGCCAGTCCGAAAATTTTGAAACCACGTATAAACTGTTCTAATCGAAGGTGCAGAGTCACCATAATGTTTATCAAGCTTCTCTTTAGTCTCCTGAGGCGTTTTGCCTTTCATAAAGTAATGTTTAATCACCACACGAAATTCTTTTTCGTCCATTTCTTGAAAATCACTCGACTTCCTTGATTCACACGAATGCCAAACACAAAGAAATAGACCCAATATGGCTGAAACTTGGTGTGCATTCATTTTTTAAGAGATGCTACTAACTAAACATGACCTCGATACGCGCCGGTGGTGCCATCTCTCGGACTTTGCACGGACTTTTCAAACCAGCCTCGTATATATATATATATATATATATATATATATATATATATATATATATATATATATATATATATATATATATATATATAAATATATATATATATATATATATATATATATATATATATATATATATATATATATATATATATCTATATATCTACATATATATATATATATATATATATATATATATATATATATATATATATATATATATGTTATATATTATATAATTAATAGTCCATTACGTCGAAGCAATGATATTGTATTAATAACTTACAATTTATGATGCAAATCTGATAATTACGCAATATTGCTGGACATCAATAAATATTATCAGTATATTGTAAAAAATGGAAAAATAATAGATATAATTTGATAGGGTCGCAGAAGAAGAGCATTAGAAATTTATTTTCAATGTAAAAAATATATAAAAAATATATAAATCTCATTCAAGCGCAAAGCTCTCTCCCTATACCACTTTATTATAGCGATAGGATGACCAGCATCTTGAGATGATATTAAAATACTTTAAAGAATTCAAATTTACTTGTAAGAAATGATTATCGCACTGGTGTAAGTAATTAAACTACTTATACATACTTTAGACGACCTTAGATTTATCTTTGTGGGGTTAAAATAACTTGATATACGAGTTTTTATAATGGGTTTAAATGAATTAGAATTTAATTATATCTATCATAAAAATGTTCTTAGTAAAGTTTCAGCGGTTTTAATTGTTGAATAAATACGGCCTTAAGGGTATTTTAGTTGTGAAATGGGTAAAGTCTGCCAACAACATAACCTACCTTTTTTAGTGTTCCGTACGGAACACTTATAAGATCACTACGGCGCCTGTCTGTCACACCCGAATTTCTCCGAAACTATTTGACACAGAAAGTTGAAATTTGGCACTAGTGTAGAAACTGATGGCCTCATCAGAGCCGTCTAGTTTTGAAAGTTAAATTTTCATATAAGGGCTTAATTGGGGCGTAGAATCGTAAGTAAAAAAAAATTGTATTAGGTCATCGTAATGCATCAAATGAAAGCTTGTAAAAACACGATTTCAAAAATATATATAACGTAATACTAGCGCACACTTTTCTTTGTATTATTACTTTAAAAAATTGCGAAAAATCACTGTTCCCCCTTATCTCGAAAAGTACTGATCAAAAAATTTTGAAAAAATTCTGGAATATTCTCCACCGGGTATAAATTGAACGAAGATTATCACGAGGGCATTACCTTTAACAATTTATCTGGTATATAAAAAAACAAAAATTTCAAGGTCATCAATTTTCAGTAAAGATTAGAAAAAACTTTTGTTGAAAGCTCATTTGGGGTATGCTTTGTGAAGTCCCTGATCATTTTATACCTCCGTAACAAAAATTTTTATTTTAAAAATAATCAACGTACGGAACACTAATTGCGCAAGTCCGACTTGCACTTGGCCGGTTATTAACATCTGAAATGAATCAACACACAACTTAAAATAAGTTGAAAATGATTTGAAATTAAAATTGTTAAAGGTAGTATTGAAACTTCAAACAAATTATCGTTATTTTTTTATGACATCATTATCCTCAAATGATCAACATGCCCTACGAAATATTTGAGATAAATGCTTAAAAGGATGGAATTTTACTCAAAACTGATAGTGTAAATGGTTTTTTTACCCAAATATAATTTATTTGTCACCGACTTCTGTAATTACGGTCCGATGCATCAAGGTTTACATGCAAGACTCCGCTTGTTAATATTTAAACATGATCCCTCATTAACACTGGACTTAAGGAAGGGCACCTAGAAACGATGAGTTACGATTTTACTGAATATAAGTGATGTCAGATTTCTGAAATTTAAAATATTCAATGGTTTGTCGCCTTTCGTTATATTATTAAAAATCTAATCTAATTATCGTGCACAGGTTTAGCAAATAGAGAAGAAAGTAAATAATATTATATTTATAAACAAACAGCTGAATTTGTACTTTAATAAGTTACATATAACCACATATAACCTGCTATTTAAATGAACAAATATAAGTGACAGGTACATATTCCCAACAAATTTGACAATCAGACGACGTACGATCATTTTGGTTTCTAAAGGCGCTGTACGGACGCGGGGCGGGATACGGTAATTTTTTTAAAAAATACGGAAAACAACGTTATGAATGATAGACTTTGTCTATTATTTTTTGCGTTCGGGGTTAAATGATAAAATTCATGAAAAATAAGTAGCTAATCCTAATTCTCTCGGTTTCTCTTATGCCTGATGAAGAAAAAAATATATATTTAAACAATTTTGAAAGTTTTCTTACAAAGTTAACAGTAAAGATTTGCTTTTAGAAACCTTCTTGACAATAATGATAATAAAAAAAAGTTTTTGGTCTGACACATAGCCCTTTTCAAAAAATCCTTATGATTTTTAGGAAGTACCAACCTTCGTGTCAAAATTTCATGACATTTCGATGATTAGTTTACAAGTTACAGTGGTTTAAGTAACGCTACTTTCGATATTTTCAAAACAATGGAAAAAATCGAATTTCTTGTGTTGATTAAACACTGTTTTCTGATGGAAAAAAAAAAATACCGTTCAAGCAAAGCAATGGCTTGATAAGTGTTACGGAGACTCTGCCCCAAGAAAATCACTCATCATTTACTGGTATGCTGAATTTAAATGCGTCGTACAGATACAAATGATGCTGAACGCTCTGGACACCCAGAAAAATCCACAAAATTGTTTTGGATGACTGTAAAGTGATGTTGCGTGAGATAGCTCACACCATAAAGATATCAAAATAACGTGTTGGTCATATTTTGCACGAACATTTAGGCATGAGAAAGCTCTGTTCGAAATGGGTACCGCGTTTGCTCACAGTGGACCAAAAACAACAACGTGTTGATGATTCTGAGCGCTGTTTGGACCTGTTTAAGCGCCATAAAAAGGATTTTTTTCAAGCGATTTGTGACAATGGATGAAACATGGATCCACCACTACACACCGGAATCAAATCGGCAGTCAGCTGAGTGGACAGCTGCCGGTGAAAGCCGCCCGAAGCGACCAAAGACACAACAGTCGGCTGGGATGGTTTTGGCCTCTGTATTTTGGGATCCGCATGGAATAATTTTCATCGACTATGCTGAGAAGGGAAAAACCATCAATAGCAAATATTATACAAAGTTATTGGTGCGTTTGAAGGCAAAAAACGCAAAGAAATGACCCCAAATGTACAAAGAAAAGTGCTCTTTCATCAAGACAATGCACCGTGTCACAAGTCAATGGTTACGATAGCAAAATTGCATGAACTGAAGTTCAAATTGTTTCCTCATCCAACGTATTCTCCAGGTTTGGCCCCCAGCGACTATTATCAATTCGCAAACCTCAAAAAAAATGCTCGCGGGAAAGAAATTTGGCTCCAATGAATGCCGAAACTGAGGCCTATTTTGAAGGCAAAGACAAATTCTTCTACAAGAAAGGTATAGAAATGTTAGAAAAGCGTTGAACTGATTGTATCGCTCTTGAAGGAAACTATGTTGATGAATAGCGTCGAATTTTTTTTAAAAAAATGTGTTTTAAGTAGCTAGACCAAAAACTTTTCAGCCTACGTGTTATAATTATGTAACGTACAAGGGTGTGAGCAATGGAGTTAGAAGGGTGATTTCGTATTTATGGTGCTAGAAGTATTATTCAGAGTTCTTTGAGTCAAGGGAATGACACATTACATTATTTTCTTTTCTATTTGCAATATTAGCAGGAGTGTATAGTTTCAATAATATTATAAGAGTTTTGTTTGGTTTTTAATTGGAATATTTTAAAAAAATTTAACTAATCATTTATAGTAAAAGACATATAAGGAAAAAAGAATGAGATAAAGCGTTAGAAGGGTGGTTACGCATATATAATAATATGCTTCCATTTTAGTGTTCTTGCTTTTTCATTATTCCTAGTTTTAACGGAAGAAGTATGTAGAAGATATTGAGAATTGGTTACAGACTGTTAAGTTGATCTTAGTAGAAGTTGTAAAAATACAAACAATTAAATTGACCGAAACATACTTACCTCTGGCCAGGTAGGTAAATTATTGTTTTTAAGTCAGTTGCTAAAGGGAAAGAATTACCTCCTGCAATTTTTGCTTTGCTAACTTTTAGTATTCTTAAATGCCAAGAAATATATATTCCCATTTCCATCAGTCTGTCTATCCGACTGTCAGTCTATTGACACTATAATATTCGAACGAAATGATATTATAATATTGGAAATAGGGATGAAACCTATAGTTTTTGAGCGATATCCGGCGCAAAGGGGAGTGACTGATTAATTTACTTTCTATTTACTTGAGAAAGTCAAAGTACTTATTTTTGAACTATATGTTTGCAAGGATAGTACTGGGTAAATCACTCTACTCTTTTTTTTAAAAGAACTGGTGTAGGATTCTATATTCATCTTTGTAAAATTCAAGTTTTATTATTATATTATAACTATCACACTACATCCTAACATAATATTTTTTTTATAAAAAGACAAAGATAGATAACATAAAAAGGAAGAACATTTTTGTTAAAATTTGCGAGCATTAGATGGCTAGGAAATCTAACAGTTTCTAGATCACTTTCAGAAGTATATTTAAAAAAAAAGATAAAACACAATATCAAATTTATCTCGGCGTAGTTTCAAAGAAAACAGTCATTAGAGCGTACGGAAAAAAATAGTAAAGGATATTTCTACAGGACGCTCAAACTTTACTTTTTTTGCATTTTTTAGAGGGTTATAAAAAACAACATTAAAACAATTCGCAGAGAATACGATCCTATACCTTACAAGATTAAGTAACAAATTCTAACGGTAGGATGTATGCAAAACATCCACCGGCTCAGAAAAAATCATTAGCTGACAAAATAACTTTTTTCGACACAGAAAAGTCCTATATATTCTAAAGAATGTTCCTAGATATCTTGTTAGGAAATAGAGTAAGGTCCAAAAAAAACTGATAAATCTAATCAGTTACAAAAAAAATTAGTAGCATTTTTTTATATAATGAAATAATTATAGTTATTTAGCACCTTTAGCAAATACGCTAATTAAACTATAAATATCTATACCAAAACGTCGCAGAAAATCCCCTGTAAGGCAATTGCAGGACACTTCGCGATAACCAAACCAGTTTGCTGACCAAAATCTATCAATCATATTGATCATTTCATTTGCTTCCATGAGCTGATTCAAATCAAACAAAATATGATATTTTATATTAATAAAAGGAAATGAACGACGGAATAAAATTATATTTTCTATAATTTTCTTGAGTTGGTAATTCACGGGACGTCACATATCCTCCTTATGATTGACCGTAGTATTGAGTTCATAACAAACCACTTGCAGATTTACACCCGGTCTTGTACCTATGATCTTCAATTTATATATATATATATATATATATATATATATATATATATATATATATATATATATATATATATATATATATATATAACATCAGTATTATCAGTTGTAACTGCCTATAAACAATTATCCACAAATCTTTTGAAAAATAGTATGTTGTACTCTAAATTATTCATAACACACTCTTCTAAATGTTCCATAACTAATTGAGCTATTACTGAGGATATAGGAGAGCCCATGGCACACCCTTCTATTTGTTGATAGAATTTATCTTGATATTGGAAGTAATTAGTATTTAAAGTGAGGTTAACTGCTTCAATAAAATTTCCTTTTGATATTGTTGTGTGTTTTGTCAATAGATTCCATTTTTTGTTTATGGCAGTCTGTACTACAAGTTCTTTAGGTATATTTGTGTATAATGACACATCTAGTGAAAGAAGTTTTGTAGTGTGTTTATCGTGTTAATGAACTCTTTAAATGTGAATGAATCTTTGATAAAATAGTTATTTTTAGCTGTAATATTAAATATACATTTGGCTAGGTATTGTGAAAGGTTATAAAGAGGAGATTTTAAACATGATACGATTGGCCTTAGCGGTATGTTTTGTTTATGCAATTTGGGTAAACCATAAATTTTGGATGACACTGCGTTGTTTATAATTAATAAGAAGCCTCGCTATTAATTACATGTTGTGTCCAGGGAATTTTCAACATATGTCGGTATAGTCATATTTCGAAGGCATTTTTCTTCGTCATTCCTACGTCGTTGGTTGCCCAACATTCTCACCTTCAGCTGCAGGCTCAGTTCTTTCAACGTGTACAAAATTCTCGTTGGAAGGAACGCTGTTCCGGCCTTTTCGATGCGACACCTAAGAACTGCGCCATAGTTCCATATACAATAGACTGTCGTAACCTCCTGTACTACTGTGATGTCACTTACCAAGGGTCCCCGTTATGGGTTATGGGAGTTGGAAAACTACCATGTACTTGGTTTTCGAAATATTATATATATATATATATATATATATATATATATATATATATATATATATATATATATATATATATAGGGCGGTCCAACAGTCTCCAAAATTTATTTTCGATTAGAACTGATGAG
Source organism: Pachyrhynchus sulphureomaculatus (assembly GCA_019049505.1). Lineage (NCBI taxonomy): Eukaryota > Metazoa > Arthropoda > Insecta > Coleoptera > Curculionidae > Pachyrhynchus > Pachyrhynchus sulphureomaculatus. The sequence continues at coordinate 204,670,963 of CM032446.1, forward strand.
AGTGTGGAGTTTTATTATTTTTGTTTGTCAATAATCAGATTTACAAAAGACGATAAACCAAACAACAAAAACTTTTGGTTTATTGACATGCATGCATCGGGAATGTATATTAACGTCCACTATATTTTATATTTACGTTAAGAAATAATTTAAGTTAACACTTGAGAATCAGTGACATTTCAATAAATGTAATTTATTATGAGTACGTTACCACATTAGCTAACAGCCTCAAAGACTTTCAATTAGTTCTATACAAACTTAAAGAATGTGGTAAGCGATAGGGACTACATATCAATATTACCAAGAGAAAAATAATGATAATTAGCAGGCAAAACGTCGATAACTTCGCAACGTCAAAGGAGAAATTATTTTAAAAAGTCGCAAAATTTAAATATCTCTGCTCTTGTTTTACCACAAGGTGGAACTATAATCAGAAAGTCGACGAGAGAATTCTATGCAGAAATAGCCTTATTTAAACTTAAGAGCCTCGTTCGTCATAGAGAGCTGCCACTGGACATCTAGTTACGAGTAATTTAATTCTAAACCAAATCGAGACCTTTGAACTGATTCTTCGCAGATTACTGCGTATTTCTCGGGCTGCCGCTCACATCTTAAACAATAAAGTTTGACGAAGTGTTCGAATGCAAAAAGAAGAAGAGATTATAAAATAACATACTCCATAAAAAATAAACCGGTCAAGTACAAGTTGGACTTGCGCAATTAATGCTCTCCGTATGTTGATTGGTTTTATTATAAAAATTTTTGTTACGGAGGTATAAAATGATCAATGGCCTCACTAAAACACACCCCAAATAAGTTTTTAACAAAGTTTTCTCCGATCTCTACTGAAAACTGATTTTTGTTTTTTATATACCAGATAAATTATTAAAGGTAATGCACTCGTGATAATTTTCGTTCAATCTACACCCTGTGGAGGATATTCCAGATTTTTTTCAAAATTTTTTGATCAATACTTTTCGAGATAAAGGGCGACTTTTCGCGATTTTTTAAAAATAATACGAAGAAAAGTGTGCGCAAGTATTACATTATATATATTTTTGAACTCGTGTTTTTACAAGCGTTAATTTGACACCCTACTCGATGACCTAGTAGTTTTTTTCACTTCCGATTTCACCCCCAGAACTAACTCCTTAAATCAAAATTTAACTTTCAAAACTACTCGGCTCTGATGAGGCCATCAATCCCTATATTAGTGCCAAATTTCAACTTTCTATGTCAAATAGTTTTGGAGAAAATCCGGCGTGACAGACGGACAGACAGACAGACACCGAAGTGATGTTATAAGTATTCCATACGGAACACTTAAAACAGCATTAATGACTTTGCAACATAACAAATCTGCTGAAGAGGGCACTTTACTTTTGTTGCGTATATAAGTGAGATAATCGACCACGTGTGACATAACCCATGGCATAAATAAAATAAATTAATTAAATTAAATAAATAAAATAAATTAAATAAATTATGAAGATTCTCATAAGTCAAAAGTATCATCAATTTTTTTAAGGAAATCAGTCTAGTAATTTTCCAAATCTTTCTGCAATTGTTTAAGTTTATTTTTTCGGTTAAAAATGAGCTGATGAGATTATGAAGTTTTATTATTTTTGTTTATCAAAAATCGAATTTTCAAATTATATCGGAGATATTTCCCAAAGTAAATAAAATTATCTAATTTTAGAGAGGCGAATCAGTTTTATATTATGTATTATGTACGTATATTATAACTGTAATAAAAACATTCTTACCTTCAACTTCAGTTCTCTTAATCTTCATATCCTCAAATTTTACTAAAAAAATTCTATGTCATCCACAAAAGCTGGAACATGAGTTCACTCAACAAACGAAAAATCGCGACTGCTTCGTTTAAAATAAAATGTCACTCTATCTTTCAAAAAGAAAAATAAAAACCTTATCACCAAGTTTACTGCTAAAAATTGTATTTGTTTTTATTTGGAGAAAGATAGTCAAAAGATTTGTTTAATTAGGCATTTCCTTGAAATTAAAACTAATTAGTATTAACACTCTCTCAAACTCAAACTTAGAATACTTTACTATTTCAACTGGCGGCTTTTCGTCTAGCTGATATGAAAAAAAACAAGGTTACCAGAGTTTAAAACCCCAAAATCAATTACCATTATAAAATTACACACTTATTGTAAATCTTTGTCTCGTTATCTCTGTAATGACATATAGTCGGTGAAACTACTTGATATAATATTATTTCACTCTTAATACTTCTGATAAAATAAAAAGAATAATAGAGGAATCTGTTCTAAATGGATGATATTTATTACTAATTGAATGCAAATAATTAGTATTTACTGATAAAAATGTTACATTCTACCGGGTTACATTCAAAAATTTTAGGAAAGTTTAAATGTTGCTGTGGATGTAAATAACAGCGCCACTTAGAAACAGAATTTTTTTATATTGAGGGGAGCTCTTAAAGTTTTATTTGTGAAAAGATCCCTTTTTGTAAAAAATATCCACCTTATAACTATCGATCTTTTATTGAATAGCGTACGATAATAATGTTCGAAAAGATCGTGGTCAAAAAAAGGACCAACTCCATAAACAATGGCCATATCCGGAATGACGCCAAAAAAGGTGATGAAATGTGTTTAGTGGTATTGGATCGTGCATCTTGAGCCAATACAGCAAAATAATTGTTTATGTACTCTACTGTCAGCAACTAACAAGATTGAAGGAAGCGATTAAAATAAATCGGCTGGAATTAGTCAACAGAAATCATGTCGTCTGCCACCATAACAACACCAGGCCACACCCATTTTGATGACTTGGTAAAAATTGAGAGAGCTTGGGTGGAAAACTTTAATGCATCCATCGTATAGCCCGGACCTTGCACCATCATACTGCCATTTGTTTCGGTCTCTGCAGAACTTCCTAACTAGTGTAGCAAAAGTACTCTATGAAAACACTTGTCACAATTTTTGCCCAGAAACTACAGAAATTTACAGTGATGGAATTAAGGCGTTGCCAGAAAAATGGCACAAACTATAAAAATATTTGTGTCAATTCTAATTTTAAAAATGCTTAAAAAATCTGCAGCTGCAGAGAGGATGTTGGAAGCCTGTCAGTTTGCCTACAGTAAAACATGGTGAGGTTCAGTAATGGTTTGGGGTTGTTTTGGCAACGGTAAAGTTGGAAAAAATCTTTACAATAGAAGGACTCATGCGAAAAGAACAGTATTAAGAAATTTTGCTAACTCAAATGCTTCCTTCTGGAAGTGATATTTTTCAGGGGAAATTTATTTTTCAGCATGACAACGACCCTAAAACATTCTGCTAAACAAATTAGAGAACTTTTGGACCAATGGAAATTCGATGACGTCCTGGAAGTGATGACTTGGCCTCCACTATCACCCGATTTGAACCTCATCGACAGGTGTGTTCGAAAACTCAATCCAATATCAGAAAATCACTTGTGGGAACTTTTACGAGCAGAATGAGTTAAAATAACCGAAGAAACTCGAGAAACTACTGGACAGAATGCCGACACTCTGTAAAGCGGTAATTAAAAACAAAGAAGGTCACATAGATGAGAATAATCCTGGAAAATCATGAATATTTTTTTCTGATTTTCTAGACTGTAAAGAATGTGAAAATAAATAATAATTCTTTAAAATTAAAAAAATATATACATTATCTGGGTTTTTGTTGTGTTCGGACCGAAATAACTAAAAATATTTTCTGACTATATAACATATATATATATATATATATATATATATATATATATATATATATATATACGTATATATATTTTAATACCCTGTATATACATATATATATATATATATATATATATATATATATATATATATATATATATATATATATATATGTATATACAGGGTATTATAAAAATAGTTTAATTTATTGTGATTCGTTTGGTTAGCTGAAAAACATTCACTAATTTCTTTTTTCTCAATTAGCACATATTTAACAATGTTTCCAAATGTTCACTTTTTCCTTATGGAGTCAAGACCTTCGGCCAAAAATTTTTAACAAAAACACATGCTTATTTAATAACTATATAATAACTTTCACATTCTATCAATGAGTAATGTAAAATTGATGCTTGCAAAGACTCTACCTGGTATTCTGGCGCTTTGCAGTACGGCAAACCTATATTTCGTAAAACGGTAGATCTTTCTCCAAAATAAAAAAAAAGACGCTACTTTTTTTAGAAATTTAAACCGTACTACTTGAATAGTGTTAAGTTCGAGGATTTTGTAAATTTAAGAATAAGTTCCAATGATCTGTCCCTCTCTATGTCGGTCTATTTGTTTGTCTGTTCATCCGTTTGCTGGTACGATAACTCTCAGACGAAATGAGACATCGACTTCGAATTTGGTAGACTTATTACACTTAAAGTAGAAAAAGAACCTACAGCTCTTGAGCGATATCGTTTTAAGGGAAGGGGGTGAAAACGAAACGTTTTTTATAGTTTCAATAGTAAGAATTTTTCATAGTTTTCGGTTAAGTCGCATTTTGCACGTGTGTGTCTTTTTGGCTCTGACTATAGCTAACTAATCAGTTGTTTGGCTTACCTAATGAACTGTAATAAGTAATTGATAAATAAACTATTTTTAGTCAAAAATATAAAGGATTAAAGGAGTAAGGGAGGGAGATGCTTCTTATATATCGTCTTAGACGTTATTTTCGGGGTTCTTGGAATAAAGGGTCTGAGAATTTTTTCGTCATTTTTATCAGTAGCATGTATAGAAAAATGTAAGGTTTCAGTTGAAAATATCTCTAAGGCCCATCCTCGGCTCAATTTTATGTTGTGATAAATGATTCACTATAAAGTACCGTAAATAATGACTTCCAACGTTTGAACAAGTTATTCTTGACTGGAAGAAAGTGAAATTCAGTATTTATTTTGGAACTGCTTATTTGCGAATGAAATACTGGGTAAATAACTTTAGCGTTTTATTTTTACAAGAAATAGATAAAATTAAAACATTTTCAATTTGCATATTATTTATTATTACAAAATGAAAATCATCTGTACATATATTAAAATGTAAAAAGTCATAATTTTATAACAGTGTAAATTCAACATTGATTATATGCTATATATAATTCTCTACGTATTCCATTGAGAACCACAAGAAAAATTCATACCAGTCTCAACTAGAAAACGCACTCAACAAAGAAGTACTATTTTTAAAAAAAATTTTTTAAATTACCGTAAATGTCTGTTATACAGTCATTGGACATATTTGGGGATCCTCTGTGTCAAGAACGTAAACAGGATGATAATAATTTAATTGAAAATTAATGGAAACGAGTCTGGTTTTATATTATTCTTATGCATCCACCTTAATATATGATCCAAACAAGAACAGACCAAGGGATTACCATGCGAGACATCCAACATTATTTTTTTAAGTTTTTTTTCAAGAACGATTCTGAAAAATAATTTATTTCATTTTTATCTAGACGAATTCTCTTTAGTCTTAATGCTACTGGCAAAACTTCTGATATTATAGTTGCTATTTTATTGAAAATAAGCTCCAGAAAAACTAATTTTCTAAGATCTCGAAATGTGTTTGTTGCAATTGAAGTGATCTGATAATGTCCCAAAACCTAGAAGTTGTGAAGAATGTTTAAAAATACCACTTTGCATTTTGTAGATCTGGTTAATCCCTAAGGTCAAAATAGTTATATTTCATGCGTGATATTTTATTTGCAGAAAAGTCTACTGAGCTCAATATGGGTAAATTAAAAGCAATAGCCTCTATATCGGTAATATTTAAATAATTACTTCTAATTTCTTCTAAAGAGGGAATAACATTAAAGATATTTCTACCCAAAATATTAACCCCAACATTCAAAGCACCAAATAATCCAATTTGCCACAGTTTAGAAACATTGTTAAACGCCCATGGTTCTATGGTTGATACTGAGTTGCGGTAAAGGTCGGTGAAAGGCAATAAAAAGTTCCGAATTGCGGTACAGACCTTTTTCGAACCCAAAATTGACGGCCGAGTAGCGGTTCGTCACAGGGAGGTGAAAATTAAAGCAAAAGACATATTTCAGTAATTACTATACTCGTATTTGTAAGACATGCATTTGACAACCCTTACAGCATCAATTTCTTTATGTACATATTGAAGTATCTTATTTTCTATAAATGTTGAATTGTACCTATTCGTGGAACACTTTGGTGCACTGGTTTATACAGCGTTAATTTTCGCGTATGTTTCAGTCTGGAAGCCCTAACCTGAACTAACCCTAATTTAATGTAATAATATATAAAATTAATATTTGATAATTTAACGCCATTAGGCAGACCGCAATTCGGTATCTACGGGTTCTATGCTAGTAACTTAACAATTAAAAATAGCAGTTCTTTCCAATTCTTTTATATTTATTACATAGTACATTCCTAATTTGTTTATCATTGTTTTTTATTACATATTATGTCAATTGATTTTTAGAAGGTATTCAGCTTCCATGGCACCATTAACAACTACTTTTTTTTTCCGGTCAATAATCAATACGAATACAATTCTTTAGCAAGAAGAGTAAAAATAAACGAAAATGTGACTTTTAAATGTGAATCAAAGGTTAGTAATACAGTAAGTCTCTTGATATAATTAAAAACTCTTTATCAGCCAAATGTAAGAAATTTTTTTTAGAGAATACATATTTATTTTTACTTCGAGATGTTTGTTTAAAAAATGTAACTTTTCGAACATCCCAGCAAGAGCAGAGCGGTTAAAATCTTCCTTCCAGATAGTTGTTCTGTGAATAAAACAACTATAAAAACAAAGATGTTTTGTTTTTGTTACATTTGTTAAACGACGTAAGTTGTTCACACATAGGAAAGTGATAAAGAATATGAAAGAATAACCGGCCAAGTGCAAGTCAAACTTGCGCAATTAGTGTTCCGTAGGTTGATTGTTTTTAAAATAAAAAAAAAACAAAAATATAAAATTACGGAGGTATAACATGATCAATGACTTCACAAAACACACCCCCACATGAGTTTTCAACAAAGTTTTTTTTCCGATCTTTACTGAAAACTGACTGAAATTTTTGTTTTTTTTTATATACCAGATAAATTATTAAAGGTAATGCACTCGTGATAATTTTCGTTCAATCTACACCCTGAGGAGAATATTCCAAAATTTTTGATCAGTACTTTTTGAGCTAAGGGAGGGGAACAGCGATTTTTCGCAATTTTTCAAAAATAATAAAAAGAAAAGTGTGTGCAAGTATTATATTATATATTTTTTTGAACTCGTGTTTTTACAAGCTTTCATTTGACACCCCACTCGATGACCTGGGAAAAAAAAATGTTCACTGCTGATTTCACTCCCCAAAACTAACCCCTTAAGTCAAAATTTAAATTTCAAAACTACACGGCTCTGATGAGGACATCAATTCCTATATTAGTGCCAAATTTCAACTTTCTAAGTCAAATAGTTTCGGCGAAAATCGGGTGGGACAGATGGACGGACAGACCGACAGGCACCGAAGTATTCCCTACGGAATACTAAAAAATAGTATGCCCACAGATTGGGAAGGTTTAATATCGGGACAATCAGCAGTTTCTAAAACCAGTTTTGGTACAAATATTGTGAAGAAACACAGTACTACATCATTCAGAAAAGACAGCTTTTATACAATGATTACAATTAGCAACTTTTATGTATTTTAACAATCCTATAAGACAAATTATTTGACCTTTTAACTAAAGATAAATAGGTCAGTTCGAAATAAATATTATTATTTTTTGCATTTTTTAAATTAATAGATTAAATTGATAAATTTTATTAATGGTTTTATTTAAAATATGTAACTGTTAGATAAGACGCAGGGCTCTTCTTGTATCTAGTTACACAAAGGTTTTTCTCATAAATATAAAATTACAAAGACCATATCAAACAATTTTCAATCACTCACATTACTTACAGCAGCGTTTCTCAACCTGTGAGGCGCGCCCCACTAGGGCGGCGTGATTACACTATTGGGGAGGCGCGAGCGTATCGAAAAGAAATTATTATTAAAAACATTCATTAAAAGGAAAGCAAAACAAAATATATTCTGGCATAATAAAAAATAAAATACACATTTACACTGATATAATATACCTATAAATAGGATTGTATTAGTACTGCACAATGTATTTTCCTAATAATTAACATATCAATACTAAATTAAAAACAATTTTAATAATTATTAGTAACTCCCTTGGGCCTGTTTCGCAGAGCAAAAATTTTCGAAGGATGGTTTAATATTAGAAATAGACACTCTGAGTTCTTTCTCTATATTTAGTTGAGATCTATATTTTGTTTTCAAAGCAGCCACCGCAGAAAATCCGGTTTCGCAAAGGTAGGATGTTGAAAATGGTAAAATGCTCTCGTTTTCAGTGCAGAAAACTCATCATTCACCCCTGCCCAAAATTCAAAGAGTGATTTATTATTAAAGTGCCTTTTGATTTCGCCACTTGCCGTGAAGTCTATGAAGATTTCTTCTTCGGAAGTTGAGAGCCATTCGGGAGTATTTTGAAATGGACCCCTAACCCACTCGTAACTTGCTATCAAGTTGTCGTCAGTAACAAAATACTTTTTAAAATTCTTTGTCAACATGGCTAGATGATTTTCAATGGTTACTAAAACAACTTTCACATGTTGTTCTTCAGCCTTGTATGTTCACATGTAACACATTCACCCACATTTGTAAACATTTCTAGGTTTTTTGGCTTTACATTTCTGCTCCACAATTCCAATTTTTTACAAAAAGCATTAATTTTATCACTTGTATAGAATATATGTGTATTTGTTCCTTGGAGTTGAAAATTTAAGGTATTTAGGTTCTCAAATATATCGACCAAGTAGCTCAATTTCATCACAAATAAACTATCTCGAACCCTCGCGGCTTACGGTTGGTTGTGCTCTTCTAGAAAAATGGCGATTTCATTTCTTAATTCATAAACACGTTGCAAACATTTCCAACGTGACAACCACCTTGCCTCGCAATAAAATAGTAATGCTGAATGTTCGGCACCCATGTCTTTACCAAGTGCAGAAAAAATTCTAGATTTTAGGGGTCTCATTTTAATATAATTTACTACGGTTACAACTGTAATGAGCACAATTTTCAGAGCAGGACTCATTTCTTTGGAAGCCAGAGCTTCTCTGTGGATCATACAATGTGCCCACACACACAGTGGAGATTTTTGTTTCACAAGTGCTTGTACACTTTGAAATCTTCCAGACATTGAATGAGCACCATCGGTACATATTCCGATGCAATTTTTCCACTCCATTTTTGCCTCGTTTATAAAATCATTTAAGATAGCAAATAAGGCGAGTGATGTTGCTTTGAGTTCTATTGGTTTGTAGAAAAATAGTTCTTCTACTGCTGACATACTATCACAAAATCGAACATAGGCAATGAAATGAGCATCTTTATTGCTATCTGTTGCCTCGTCAAGCTGAATTGAAAACAATTTGTCACGCAACTCAATTGCTGGTGGCAAAAGAAGCTCTTCACCAATGGTGTGAGGCTTTTTACATCTGGCTATTTTATATGAAACTTTATAAGAGGCAAGTAAAGCTTTTTCATTCACAGACGAAGTTTTTTTAAAAAAAATGATTTCTGCTTTACATATGATTTTAAATTTAATTCGAAGAATTCTCGGGGTTTGTTAAGATACTCACTATGAAACGTTTTCAAATGTTTAAGTTTATTTGGTTTCATGCTGTCTGCTGCCAACATTTTTGAGCAAATAAGACACAGGGACCTTTCTTCTTCATTTACTTCAGTACTGGTAAACCCTAAATTTAACTATTTTTGAGAATATTTTCTTGATTTTATTTTCGGAACCACACTCGTCTATGCACTTGTTGATGCTTTACTATCGTCTAATGCTCGCTTACGCCCACTTAAAAATTTATCCATGATTCTGTATAAATTTACTGCCGCGAATACTTAATACCTTGAATTTCAATTAATACGTAAATTACAACATACACATTCACGATAAATCCGATAGGAGTAGAAGGATCAACTCGACTGAGCCGGGCTGTAATTGAAAGAGGTGCAGCATTTATACGCTTTTGAGCAGACTTTCCGAATGTTCGAGACAACTCGGAACTTCTCGCGAAGCCGCTACAGATATGGTGGACGTGACAGAGAGCAATAGAGAGGCATCGATTTTAGTTTTGTCAATGCAGCAGATATATGTTGCCAAATATGAATAAATTTACTTATTCTTCGTAGTTTGTAAGGTTTGTAATTAAGGTCATAGTGTAGCTTTAGCATCAAAATACTGAAAATACATTATTATTGCATGCATTGTTATTGTATGAGAGGGGAGGAGGCGCGATGAAAATTATGTTTGAAGATTGGGTCGCGAATACTGAAAGGTTGAGAAACGCTTGCTTACAGTAATACCGAATATAGATTTTTGTAAGCCAGGATCAAAAAGAGATCTTTTAATTTATCCTTTGGAACCACATTTCTGCTTAATATTGATAAAAATTAGCACAACTTGTGATGAATTCTACATACTATCGAAGCACGGAGTCCAGCTTCGTCTACTCGCCACTATTGCTGTTGTAAAATATTTTCCTCCCACTTTCGGTTGTGTAAAATTTACACCAAGTTACAGGGTCTCTTAGGAAAATTTTTTTTCGTCTCTGCTGTAGGTTTTCTGGGGACAGCACACTTGAAAAATCATAGCTATTATAATTAAACCGTGCCAAATTGGAGTGATTTTTCGACGTTTCGCCTACGATGACATGAAACATCTCTAGGAATTATTACTCTTCGAGGTTAGAACAAACCAGGTATTTTTTTTTATTGCCATAGCACACGAAATGCAGAGAAATCCCTAAAGCGCTACAGGAGCGACACGTTTGCGAAAAAAGCGATTCAAGTTGGTCTTGTAATTGTACTTGGTGGGGAACGCAGCCCTGGGCAAAACTTTCCAAAGGGATGAGATTCTCCATACATACATCACTGCCTATGGGGACCAGCTACGAAGACTTCAGCTGCAATCACTTTCAAGACGAAGGAAAGTTGCTGATATATGTTTCTGATTTCGACTTGTAAATGGTCATATAGACTGCTCTGATCTCTTGAGTCTGATAAATTTTCATGTTCCACCAAGATCAACAAGGGACCACGTACTCTTTGCCCCGAGGTACCACAGATGTAACTATGGCCTATTCTCGCCGATTACTAGAATCACTAATGGTGCCAGTGAAGCGGATCTTGATTTTTTTTAATCTCTCTTTAAAACGTTTAAAAAAGGAAAAACTGTTGACAGTCCACTGAGTTTTTGAAATGATAATTACTGGTGTTGTTATTGTATTGTATTGTTATAAGTTTACTATATTATTGAAATTTTTCTGTAAATACTATGTATAAAATGGGTCTGCCCGTAGATAAATAAATAAATATAAGAGACTACTTGACAAGGTTTGTTACTATACTTGATTGATATTCTACGAGTGATGTAGACCGTAACCTGTATCTCTAATAATATTAAGATATTTGTATTTAATTGATTTCCTCGTTTATTTAAACTAGAATCAGAAACAAGAGCTTAGGTTTCTTTTACATTAATGTTATATCCCATAGAATGTGAACGTTAAAGTTCAGCAACAGCGAAGTGTATAATTTGATTTTTAGTTAATTGTTCACTTAATTTTAGTGGTTAATGATCTTCCAATTTATCTTTCATATACTATACCAGAAGAACATCGAATTTTATTAAAAAAAAACTTCAGTTTGTGTATTTTAGTGGTCTCCAGCATATTTAAATTTCATGATATGTATTGGATCTTCTAGGCAATTTTGCTTGTAGTATCATATATCTAAAGTAAAATGGTACTATCAAGACTGGTCAATTTCTTTATTTCTGATAAGATCGAATGTTCATATCATATTAATAAAGCCACACATATCAATAAGTTAAAGACAGATACTTTGTGAGAAAAATTATGGTCTCAGTAAGGATTCAGATATTGTTTTGAATCAACTGCCACTACACTTTCTTTGCACAAGTACAACTAGACAGTGAACAGTGCCATTTAGTTTAGTTTGTAAGGATTAATGTGATACAAAAGTCATTTAGATGTTGTTATCATGTAGTCAGATAGCAAGTGTGTCGTCAGCATATCTATAGCAAAATTTTGACTGTATAAGGCCTTTTTTCAATGACTCCCATCATAATGTTCGGTTACGGGAAATAATGTAAAATACATGGCTAGTTCTAAAGCTGTTTCATAAAATGTGCCTTGGAATATGTAGACGACAGACATGTTTCTATTAAATCCACCAGAGTTGAATATTCCAGTTGAAGCTTCAGTTAGAAAAAGATAAATGGGCGCAACAAGCGTAATTCAATCTGACGCAGCCAAGATTATAACACACTACTACACTAGGTAAAAAAGTGCCTTAAAAGAGCCAAACAAGCACGAATGAATATTGAGTATTTCACCAAGCACGGAAAATAGAACAGTACTCACGAATAAGGACAATTATGTGAAGAACGTAAATGAACTGTTAAATGATAACACCTACAGGATTATTGAAAGTAACCCAACCAGTAAAATTAAGAGACGAATTACAAAAGTAATAAAGTAATCGAAGCATCTAGACCAGGGGTCGGCAACCTTTTAACTAAGGGGGCCAGTTTTCATCCATACAACATTTTTGCGTGCCGACATAGGTACTTACTACAACTAAAATTAACAAAAATTAACTTAAATTAACTTAAAAAATTGCTTTTAGAAGGTTTAATTACAAAAAAAATTTTAACATTTAACCCTTTGAGGACAAGTGATTATCACTGATAACCACCTTTTAAAAATTATATTGTAGCTTTCCTACCGGTTTCTCCAGTAAACCACGATATTAAATTGTTTGCCTAACGTATCAAGAAGTCTAATCTAGCATGCTTAGGGTTTGAAATGTCCACCAGCGTTTAGTTGACATTTGTAATTGCACGTCGTAGGTAGTTGTGAGTTTTGCAGTACCAATTAGGCTGTTATTTTTCTTATAGCTGGTTATTCTTTAAGAAAATGTCCGGTAAGTACTTAAGATATATCTATTTACTACATATGAATATATATCAAGTGCAATTTTTGTTTTGCTAAGTTTATAAATAGATTTATTTGTGGTGGTTACAAATGCTAACCACTAGGACTATATGTTTTTTTTTTAGTGAAAGTGTTTTTTTTTAAGTGACGTGTATTGCTATTACTATTATGCATAATTTTTCTAATTTTTGTTTGTTCATTTTTTACAGGTTCCAAAAAAAAATGTTGGTCTTTTGGCGAACTTGAAGCAATGAATAGCACAGATGTTTTCGCGATTTTGGATGAAATTCCCAGTGACTGTGAGTCCATTGCATCAGATGTGGAGAGTACTATCTAATCTATGGACAACGAAGCCCCCATAGATTATTTACTTTATGATGGAACGGATGAACTTTTTGATATAGAAGATATTCCATTCATTTTCGAAGATAATGAGCAAGCGAAAGTCACTAAAGAATGGGACAGTGAGGATGAGTTACCGTTAGAAGTAATTCGTCAAGAAGAAAAATCAGTTGTTTGGACAAATGATGTCACTCATGCAACACGCGTAAACCAATTTGTGTCTCAGGCAGGGCCTAATGTTCCTGACAACGTTGAAAACTCCTACTGATATGTTTTTGTATTTGTTTCCGGATTGTTTCATATCTGAAATTGTTTTTCAGACAAATTTGTATGCCTTACAAAAAAATGGTGGCAGCAACTACTTTATTCCAACCACCAACAAAGAAATAAAATCATTTTTGGGTGTAAACATGCTAATGAGCTTGAAAAAAATGCCAAGTTATAGAGACTACTGGTCCTCGAGAGAAGAACTTAGGGATTATTTTATAAGTTCTGTTTTATCTCGTGACAGATTCACCTGGCTTCTAAGTAATCTTCACGTAAATGATAACTCAGTACAGCCAAAAAAAGGTGAGGCCAATTATGATAAATTGTACAAAATCAGACTATTACTTTCTAAATTGACACAAACTCTTGGCTCTGCTTTGAATCCTGGTGAATTTCAATCAATCGATGAATCTATGATCAAATTCAAGGGGAGAAGTAGTCTTCGCCAGTATATGCCAATGAAGCCCACGAAACGAGGCTACAAGGTATGGATTCGGGCTGATTCTACTGGATTTGTATCTGAGTTCCAAATTTATACGGGGAAAGTTGATCAGTCAGTTGAGAAAAAATTGGGACATCGCGTAGTAAAAGATCTAACAAGGGCTTTAGTTGGCAAGCACCACAAAGTATTCTTCGACAATTTTTTCAACTCTGTAGAATTGCAAAGAAACTTGTTAGCTGATGGCATCTATGCATGTGGAACTGTGCGTAAAGGAAGGAAATATTATCCAGAGCTCAAAGTGGATAAACACATGAAAAGGGGCGACATAGATTGGAGAGTTTCTACAGATGGATTAGCAGCACTGAAGTGGATGGATCGAAGAACCGTTTTGTTTTTAGGAAACTATCATGACCCATCCATCATGAAAGTTGTCTCTAGAAAACAGAAAAATGGCAATACAGAAGAAATCCCATGTCCTGTTATGGTCAAACATTATAATAAACATATGGGATACGTAGATCGATTTGACATGCTGAAAAGTATCTATGAAATCGATCGAAAAGCCCACAAGTGGTGGCACCGCATTTTTTTTTACTTTGTAGATGTTTGTGTTGTGAACGCGTTCATTTTATTTCAAAATAGAAGTGACTCACGATGTATTACATTGAAACAATTTCGTGTATCGGTTGCTCGAGGATTAATTGGTGGCGTTAATTCGATTTCAAAAAAAAGAAGATCAGCAATACAAGCACCTAACAAATACAAAAAAATCATTCCCACTGAGGTACGTCAGGATCGTGCTGCACATATGCCTCTTAGATGTGGATCTCTCAGATGTGCTCATTGTAGCACAGCGAAGCATGTGCATCGAACGACCTGGAAATGTTCAACCTGTGATGTTGGTCTCTGCCTCAATAAGGAGAGAAACTGCTTCTTTAAATTTCACGAAAATTAGTTTTGAGTGCCTTAATTCCTAGTGGTTAGTGCTAGAAACCACATCCTGCAGGATAATCCAGGATATTTTTTTACGTGAAATGAACTTTTACTTTGTTTTTGATGTTGGTTGAATACATTTTTTCAAAAAAATTCTTCATATCTTTTATTTTTTTTTCTCCGGCCTCAAAGGGTTAACAAATAATTTTATTATACTAGTCCTAGAACCTAGTATGAACCCTGTGCTTGAAGTTCTTTAGAGAGTTTTCTTATATCCAGGTCATGTCTGGTTATTTTCAGTGTCACGCATGCTTCCGAGTTGTCTGTTGTCAGCCTGCTTCGGTACGGGTTTAAAATCACTCTCATATGGGAAAAAAGTTGTTCACAGATATAGGATGATCCGAAAGCTCTAAGCATGGCAAACGCTACTTTCTTAAAACAAATAAATTTCTCTGGTAAACTCATCCAACAACTGAGTATCTCGTTTGAATGGTTCTGGCAGTCACCTTCTAATACCCTTCTTAATTCTACAAATTTCGTGTTCCATAACTCGGAGCTTTTAAATTCAATGTATTGAAGATCAAAATCATTAATGTCCATCCATGAGAAAAGAGATATGTCAAAGCAACTGCTGGAAAAATCCATTAAATCTGGTTTGATTAAAAAAGCGAACATAGGACCATGTTTATCAAAATCCTGACCCCTCTCGATAAACCCCTCTTTTAAATTAGGCATATATTTAAGAATTTCGTCTATTAGTGCACCATAGTCGACACTGGATATATAATTTTTTATTTTTGAAAAATATTTATATGTGTTTGTAGTAATATCGCTGATAAATAAATCTATTTTTAATTTGAATAATTTCCAGGATTAGTATAAATCCAGAATTGTTTTGCCTGAACCTTGTAACTTTAAGTTGAGTTCACTGAGACGGTTTGTAATATCAGTAAGAAACATTAACATACAGATCCAGTTCTTATCTTCTAGTTCAGGCTAAGCATCCACTTGATTTTTTTTCAACAAGAACGATTTAATTTCGCCCAGACATTGCACAAATCTAGAGAGCACTTTACCACGTCTGAGCCAGCGCACATTATTGTGCAATGGTATATCTGAATATGCACTTTCTAATTCCTGCAGAAATGCCTTAAATTGTCTATGGATCAGTAAAGGACGACCGACAATGTAGTTAACTATTTTAACCACCCTATCCATCATGGATTTTAAACTTCCAGCGAAGATTTTAGCGCACAAACTCAATCAATGTTCCGCTTTTCAAAATGTTTAACAAATTCTGAAAATGTATCCTCTCCTCTTGTAGTTCCCTGCAATGGGAGCAGACAAATCAGCTCTTCATACACACTGTCATCATCGAAGTATCGTGCAACGATTGCCAGACGGGCAATGTCATTAATATCGAGACTTTCATCCAATGCTACACTAAATACAAAACTCCGTTTGATAGCGTCTCTCTGCTGTTTTTGAACATTTTGTGTCATTTCGGTAATTCGTCTCTCGATGCCGGTATATCCCTAATCCTGGCCAATATTGTATCCTTATTGTTGTCCATGAAGTTTGAAATGATCGAACGTCTACCTTCCGTTTCTTTCGCGACCATAACGCAACGTAATTTTAATTTTTAAACTGTTCGACGACTATTGACTGGAACGGATATACTAAATGACCCAAACGTGTAGCCGCTTGCTATATATGGAAAAATAATGTTTCCAGAAAATTCCAATAATTACGTTTATTAAATTTCTTAGAACAGAAATTATTATCTACAACACGCCCATTGCAATCAAAGGGCCGCCTAGAAGTTAAGTCTAACAAAAACTAAAGTTCGGCAATATAAAAAGAGTTGCGGCGCGCGTCAGAACGATTGAAGTCAAGTCAAACAAAAACCGCCTTATAGCGGCTCTTTTGATCTGAATTGAGGACGTTTATTTGTGTTTTTGCCTAGGCTTATATTTTGAGGCTTGCCGTCTTTAATACTTGCCGAAATTCAAGCCAAACCAATGCATTCAGTAAAATTATAAATTACAAAATATATATTTTGTAGTTTTTGGTAATAATACCTAGTGACCTGTATAATATATCGTTTTTGTTTGTATCGTTAAAGTAATACTGTCTTCGATTATTTACTTAATTTCGAAACATGTCACAGATTACAGAATTAATGTATAAACTTTGAATAGGTACGCGTGCCATTCAAAATTGCTTGGCGTGCCAGAGATGACACGCGTGCCATAGGTTGCCGACCCCTGATCTAGACTAACTTCTGAAGAAAAGAAATCCCTTAAAATTTAACTCGAAGATTCCCAGATTTTATGGTTTCCAAAAATTCACAAGGCCAATATACCACTTCGCCCAATCGTCAATGCAAGATAAATATCTTACAAATGTCTAAAACATAATCACATGAAAAAGTGATTCGTTAATTAAAAACTGAAAATTGGAAAATTGAAGACTATAAAATTGCACCCTGGAGGCATACTAGTCAGATTTGTAGTTAAGTCATACATATTATATACTTCAATTAACGATTCAATTTCCATAATATTAGACGTGTCTGGTCGGAGACCTGGAAGCCACCAGGAACAGCTTAGCTATCAAACTTTTATACAAAGTGTTCAATTAGTTTAGCCCTTAACTTCTCGCTTATCGATGCATACATGAGTACAAATAGCGCTAATACAGTACATGAGTACGCCATTCAGTCCGCCACTCCTTATACCACCTCTGCAAGAACTTTTTTATATCAAGAACTTCATACTTTTGAAATAATCTGCCCCAGACCGTATTTCCCATCGAGTACGACCTCAGCAACGCGTCAGTCAACAAAAATTGCTACATTCACACACGCTGCCCCTGTAGCGGATTCCCTCTACGATTTAATCTCTAATTTAACCTAAAATGGATTACCTATCTTATATTACAACCTAGGCAATCAAGATGTATCGTTTATGGTACAATAAATCATTTTTTCCGATATTGGTATTAGTTTTAATAAGTGAAAAATTTTCACTGATATCTTATTGCACGCATATAATGAGATCACTACGATATAGTTAATTTTAAAACCTTGTACCATGTTTACTGTATGATATATTGGGCCGGAATGATTTGTGTAATTTAGATCAACACCTGCTTAATTCATATCAAATAAGGATTTCACTCAAAAGTTTTTTCGAGACTCTTGTAGTGAGCAAGAACATTATTAATGAAAGATTACCTCAGTTACATTCTTTTAAGTACATAACTGAAGAAAATACCAATCGACTGTATATACATTTACCCCATACTACCTTTACTAATACAAGTTATAAAGTCAATATATTCTTTTTTGAGGCCACTCTAAAACCACATTCCTTTAAGTCGTGTTTTTATTAGAACTGGAAATATTGAAAAGTAATATAATTCTTAGATTCCTGAACTTCGAGAACCCTGAACTCTAACTTGATATATTCGAAGCAATTCCTTTAAACCCCTCTCTGATTCTTTTAAGCCTTTATATGTATGTTTGAATAGAAAAATTGCTTACGGTTCATTCTTTATCGTAATAAAAAATCGAAAAAATTTCTCACAATACTATTGAATTAAAAATTTATCGACCTCCCAACCCTTTTCACCTCTTTTCCCTAAAGCGAAATGGTTAAAAAATAAAGGGGTTCCATTCCTACTTCAAGTATTACATGTGTACCCAATTTGAAATCGATATTATTTCGTTGGAGAGTTATTTATTTATATTATATTGACAGACAGGCAGAAAATTAGAAAATATGTTTTTTTATAATTTGGAGACTCTGAAACGTGAAGAAATGCAAAAATCTCGAAGTTCTATGGGCTCTTAGCAGAGAAAAGCAGTGATGCCTGATCGGTTTAAGATTTAAAATATAATATTTATTAATAATTATTATATATACACGTATAATTCAGGAGAATAAGTACGGAGTAGCCTATTGCTAAGCTCTTGAATTAATAATTAAGAGATATTAATTAGTTCAATATTTAATTACTCAAGCAGTTTTTTACTTGAGTAATCTCAACACTAGTGTAACAATCCCAGTTTTTTTCTTGTAGCTACGTTTAGCTGTTGACGGGTTGGCACTCTCTGTGATCCCGACAGAGACAGGCCTACTTCAGGGAAGCGACCCTGCCCACGCGAGCCATGGTTCTCCCCTCAATCCTAATACGAAGGGAAACCATGTCATAAACTCCTAATCCTATCTATACGATATTTTAATCCTTCCCAAATCCTTTACCGACTCGCCAACACGCCTGGCAAGCGCCCCCCCCCTCAATCAATTAATGGAGAGACAAAGAAATAGAAGGCCCTTAGTCCGCTGCAGACCTGGAACCCGTAGTTACAGATTCAATCAAGTGGGGGAAAGGATAAAGGGTGTTAAGAATAACTGCGATAGGAAAGGCTGCCATAGAAAGACGAACCTGGCAATAATGACGTACAATATAAGAACAGTGAACACAGATGATAAAGTGGACGAGTTGGAAGAAGAACTAGAACGGATGCGATGGGACATAATGGGGCTATGTGAAATCAGCTACTTTTTACGTTGAATGTCTTTGATTTCTTGTTTATCTACTACGAGTATTCACTTACTTCAGCTTGCTCCAAAGAGATTCTAAAACAGTTTACATATCTTATAAATAGCAAGAATAACCTATCATTCTTCTCTAAATAGGTAAAATTTTGATTGGACTTGGTAACTTACTTTTGACAAAATATTTACGTGTTCATTTTTATGATTTACAAAACAAATTAGGTATTTATGGTGTGAAATATTTCCAGTATTTGAAATTTTGTTTTCATCGTAATATTTCATAGATTACACAATTTCATTTTTAATTTGGTAAAAATTATTTTTAGTAGATATTAAAAATAGATTGTCACAGGAATTATGTTTTTAATTCGTAATAAGTTATACCTACATATTTTAACTAAATTATCTTTATTATAATAACAAATTTATACAAGGGAAAATTTTTCTCCAATAGAGAAATTATTTTTGCTAACATGCCTACACAAGAAAATGATTTTTTTTTCATTTCCTTAAACCCGGTTACGCTACAGGTGAGATACTATAAGTAACTCATTTATTAGTATGTAGAATTTAATCAGTTGACAATAAACGATTCAGATTATTAACAGGAAAATGATCAGTACCCTCCACCGTTTAACACTGAAGAAAAATATAAATTTTGTTGATATTATTATCCGATCTAAAGCAAAAAAGGCCTTGGAAATATTTTAAGCCTAATGCCATCTGCTAACTCAGGTTTCGGAAGGATTTTGACGATCTCAAAACGAAATAAAAATAAGAACTTGTTGCATTCCCATTAGAGTTCATTATTTAAAGAAACGCCGCGACTAATATCTCAATAACGAGAACTTTTCATTCGAAGATCATCAGTCATCATAATTTACGTGATTCCAATCTTGCAATGAAAAACAGCGGTATTGATTGCCTCTTTCAGATACCAAGTAGCTGCGAATGAGCTCCTAAGTTAAATCTGCGAGTCCTAACCCTAACCATACTGCATCTGCACGATGAGTTTCGAGCAGATAATAAAATATAACGAGTAGTGCCACATCAATCATATCTGTCAATGCTATCGTTAATTTTTATTGTGATTCGAACTAATGACAAAAAAAGGCAAATCATAGTCTCAGATATAATTAATAAATCAAGTGGAAAAGTGAATATCTATAATCAGGAAAATATTTGTTTGTATTATTAATTACGCGTGTATATCGCAGCGTAGAGCACTTCGCTTTCAGAACTGTATAAACAAATTTTAATTATAAATGCAAATGTAATTAAGTTATGTTATATGATGTTTAATTAAATAACATATTTTAATAACTTATAAAAATAGCTTTAGAAAAAACACAAATGCGTAATAAGCTCATTCACTAAATTTAGGAAAAAAATCAAAATAAAAGTAAAAATAATGTGAGCTGTCTTGAAAATGTATGAAAATCACTTATGTCCTGTGTAAATTATTGTCATTGATCGTAAGAAATAGCGTTAATAATTTGCTTTTTATCTAACTCGCAGCATGAAGCCAGGTTATACTTTTAAGGTTACACCAATTTTTTTACGATATTCAATAACGATTATGCCATAATTATTGATGACGTATCGTTGCCTGACATGGATCATAATTTTGCTCATAATACTGATGATCTTGAGATTCTTTTTGAACAAGAAATTATCGAAACAAAATTTGTGAACTGTGCTTTGAACTCCTTACGAAGCCACCTCACCAAGCTGCAAGGTGGATATCCGCCTCATCTTGGTCTGTATGTATATATATATATATATATATATATATATATATATATATATATATAGCTCGAAGCTAACTGAGTTAGCTTCGAGCGGCAGCAGCAGCAAGATCACTTGAAAAGGCCAAATGAGATTATATATATATATATATATATATATATATATATATATATATATATATATATATATATATATATATATATATATACATACAGTAGCGAACAAAAGTATGAAAACATTTAAATTCTTTCTAGTCTTAACATTTAAACGGTTTACAATTACAATATTTATTTATTAATCGTGTACATGTTAACAAACATTTTGAAGACTAAAACAGTTATTGTTTATTAGAAATGTGCTTAGTTTTTAACGTAACAAAATTATGCACAAACAAAAGTATAGAAACATTTTTGTTATAAAAATAAAAATTCCACTAAGACGACTAAGATGTCGAAAATATTTAATATTTGGTGGGATATCGTTTTGCGTCAATCACTGCTTGACATCTTCTGCCCATAGAATCAATAAGCCTAGCACAAAAATCGGGTGGTATTTTTTTTCATTCTTGTATTAATGCGATCCAAAGTTCGTCCCGGTTTTTTATATTTTTTTTCCTAATTTGTTCATCCAGATAGTGCCAAAGATTCTCTATCGGGTTCAAATCAGGTGATTGTGAAGGCCATATGTATATATATATATATATATATATATATATATATAT